>JAYRCB010000199.1:57740-135844 GCA_036026315.1 Trachelus stipa
CTCTCTCTCTCTCTCTCTCTCTCTCTCTCTCTCTCTCTTTCTCTCTCTCTCTCTCTCTCTCTCTCTCTCTCTATCTCCACTACACACATTACCGTGTTAACGACACCGAGACTCTTGGAGAATCGGGTCAAGGCGATTGGTTTTCCGTGCCAAAGAGAAAACTTCGTACTGCTATTGGAAAATTTCAACTGAGTGTACGGACCAGGACTATACTTTTTGGCACACTGGATACATATACATATATATATTCATGAATACAAGAACTGTACATTTTTTTTAATATTCTTAAATACACTCGATACAAAACAACATACATATATATTATGCATAAAAAAATGTACGTAAAATTTTACAAAATTATTTGCCCTTTAGTTCAAGATGGCGTCCGAAGATTTTTTTTAATCATTATACACACGATAACTGGGGATACTGAAATGATACTCGTTAGTCAAGTATCATTTTATAAGTGCGATCGTCAGTGTAGTACGTATATCCATAAGGAAATTGTGTTTTCTTATCAAATGGCGTGAGAAAGGGAGCGAGGAGGACTTACATCGTTAACACAAAGTATCCTGGGTACCCCACTTGAAGGGTAATAAATTTCCCATTTAGTCCATATCAACTCTATGGTAAATAAGTTGAAAAACCCTGTGGTCGCGCACGTGACCAAAGATATTGCCAGAGACTGTAATTAACTGGCTGGTCACGTAAACCGCCCCAAAACGTACGATATATCAGCAGTTCCGGTCGGTGAGATAATACGGCTAGTAATCTCTACTAATCGCAAAAAAAACAGTGGACTGCACGAAGACGACAAAAAAATATTTTTTTACCTACCCATCCTCGGGAACGATTTTGATTTTCGTTCGATTTTATGCACTCAAAAAAAATTCTTTCGACCGCTGCATTATTCGTCGATATTTCTTATTTGTATTTTTATCGTGACACTGCAGTGAAAAATAATATTATGTACTGTTAAAATTGGTGAAAATTTTTTTTTTAATTCTACGTTATCCCGTGATGATTTGAATTTTGCGTAGGTGCTCTTATGGAGATCACGTGTATCGGGATGCCATATGAAAGTTTTTTCTTTTTCATGTGTGGGTATACATGTATGTATGTGTATCTATATAGGTTGAAACTCAACCGAAGATGTTGCACTTTGGGAAATTTGGTGTCGCAACGCTCGATTCTCTACATAGCGACAGTATGTAAAGTAAATTTTCAATATTCCGGAAAGCCGGTCCCAGCCCACGTGTCGCTCAGTATTATTTTCCCTGACTTTTCCTGCAGTTGCGAGACTGGCCATTTGCTATCCACGGCAACTTTTCGCGACAGGAATCCGGCAAAAATATGTTAAGCGTGTCGATGGCAAAGTAAGTAAGAAAGAAAGCTCGCGATAAAATTTCTCGAACCATGTAAATACCGGAAGCGTCCAGAAACAATGATATCCTCGCCGATAAGAGCGGAAAAATATTCAATCTCCATAAAATATATGAAATTCAGCCAAATGCATATCAGTCGATAAAAGAAAAGCACAAGACTCATGGAATATTCATAATCCATATATCCAGCATAAGAAAAGTACTATTCAGCCAAAATAAGGCTCAACAGGGTCAAGGCCAATTTCCCGCCAAAAAATTCAAATTTTTTTTAAACCTAATCAATAAAGTAATCTTTACCATTCGTAGGACGTACTGGACGAATAATCCGTTACGGGCGAAGGAGGCCAGGACCGTAAGTAACGTAGTAAAAAGAAGACGACGTCGGCTCAAGAAATAGTCTTAGACGTGAGCCGGTAGATTCTAACGCGACGACATTGCCGCAGTCTCCGAGGTATAATTTAATTCAAGGGTCGAGGACGAGCTAACGTAAGCCAGTAATACGAATATATAGGTGGGAGAATGGATGTCATTCACGTGGAGAAAAAACGAAGAGAGGAGAGCAGGAAGGGGAAGTGAATTGAAAAAAAAGAAAAATACGAAGAAGAAATAAATAGAAATGTGAAAGGTGTCGACGTCGAGAACAAATCGAGTTTTAGTCAAGATTTCGATTCTACAGACGGCAGGCATCCCATTGCCGAACCATAAGTTACGTGAAAGCACTTGACATTCAGTCTTCCCACGAGAACAGCATTGGATGTAGATAGCGTATAGGATATATATATATATATATATATATATGACCCAAAATACAATCCAGTTCCCACTTCCCATCCGCAAGATCGTTCCTGGAAACGAGATGAGGCCCGTCTCGTTATCGGGATTCCCTCAAGCTATCTCTAGAAGAAATAGCACAGCGACGTAATTACAGGATCCAGTTGATAAAAAAAGCTGAATCGGTTCGAGCTTTCGCGTACTCGTTCTTCCCTCTGTTATGAAAAGTTTTTATATATCTGATGTGACAGTCCGCAGTATCTATACGTATTAACAGTATTTGGAGGGTTTTTCTTGTGCTTTTGAGCTTTCCCGATTTCGCATTGATTTACGTAGGAATTCGCAAGCACGAATTTTCGTTGATTTTATTTATTTAAATTAATCGTCGTCTGTCGGTATGTCGATCGAGCTCTCGCTTATAAGAATACTATGACGATGTGTGACGGATAATATTTTAATGACGTAAAGTACGTATGATGACGATGAAGTGTGACGTATTTTCTTAACTGGATACCGATAAGGAAAATTCGGCAGCTAAACTACGTCGGCCATTTACCCTTCGCCCATGCATTCGCATGACGGGCGGACGTCAGTCGATTATTTTTTCACCGAGAAATGACGAGCCGTCATGACCTGTGAGTTGGGGTGGATCAGTCTCAACTCCTGCAAAACGAGAGATATGACGGAACCTATCAGACTAGACGGTAGCTTAACGGATCCTATAGATTTTTGGGGTCGCTTAAAATCAGCAAACCCAGCTGGATGCAACGGTTACGGAAATGCGCGGCCGCTCAGGCTGCTAGATTGAGATAGATAGGGTCGAAGGAAGCGACAGATAAACAGTGCCGGAAACGGAAACGCAAGCGATCGAGAACGTAGCAGAACGAATATAATTTATAAAATCGAAATCCCTCCACCAATTAATATATTGGGAGTCCTCACCGGAGCTGGTTCAGCTGATCCCCGAAGGCCGAGAACTGCATCCAGGAGACACTCGAATGGGCACTGCACTATAGCGCAACACTGCGCCTTCGAAACGCGCGAAGAAAATCAGTTCTCGCCCTTCGTTCATTCAATTTACAAAAGCAGACCTGCCAACCCCAATACAGAAAAAAAATAAAGCAAATCAATTCGCAAAGAACTGATCGAGCCAAAAGGATCCCCATACAGTCCGTCATGGTCTCGCTGAACGAGCATAAAATTTACGAGAATTCCATTAGCGCAACTTATTTTCTGATTTTTCGTTTCCCATTTTTTTTTTCAAAAGCTTCAAATTACAAAATTAAAATCCAACCCCTCCTCCTCTCCCAAGCCCTCCTCCTCCCCCACCCCCTCCCGGAGGTACCACGATCCAGTCCCCTTGAACGGAAGCTGCTGCCGTAAAAAAATCTCGTTGGTTAAATAAAATATGTATTCTTAGCAAGTATCACAGTCGCGTCGAACTTTTATGAATAGCAACTTTATGAAAAATTCATGACGGAATTTTACGTCACTTTTTCTTTATGTAGTCACAAGTGCACTTTGTACTGATTTCGTACCGATACGTAAGAACGTATAAAGAAAAGCTTGTATATCAGTATCACGTAAAAGCGACCACGTGTCCTGACGAAATGATTGGACCAGCATCCCATTAATGGACCATAAATCCAGAAAGCCGTATCATCTTGCTTAGCGAAATTGATCCAGAATTTCTGAATTATAGAAAAAATGAAATTTGTCCAATACAGTATAGTTACGCGTGTCTCGTTTCCTAAACGCGATAGCCAATTGATTTAAGTCAGAAAACGATAGAGACGATATTAATATTAACCCGGAACAGAAAAAATGTGATTCGTTGAAGGATAAAAATATATTCATTTTTATCAAACAAAAATTGCATTAATTTCTCGAAGTCAATCTAACGTCCAACAACGATCTAATAAACGTCTTCTGTTTTTTTCCCAGCATCTTCCATAACATTCTCCCAGAATCACTTTGATTTCTGAAACAAATAATTTCATCTCTGATCCACGTCTACACTCATCTTCGAGATGTTACTTCTTATTTCCGATAATCTAATCACACCATCCTCCAGAGTTTCGATATCATCCTGCTCCTACTTACTCGTTCTCTATACATATATCAAAAAAGAACCGACCATTTTGATCGATCGATCCACAAGTAATTTCGAACAAATCAAATTTCACTCTCTCCGACATGCATTAACGTCCCAGTGCGTACGAACAAACATAACCCCAAAAACGCTTTAGTACAAAATCCAATAATAATTACCCATGATTGAAAAGTGTAAAAAAAAAGAATCTCAAAATTCACTTAATTTCTTATAGATTCAAATAAAACCTAAAAAAAGCTGATACCACGACAATAAAAATTCGAATAAAATATATCCGAGCATGAAATCACACGTGTAGCCCGACATAGGTAACGTCACCCCCAAAAGTCCACATGAAATTTGTAAAGACGCAGAATAGACATGCAATAAACTTCTAGAAACTCCACGTACCGCTACGTCATTCAAAAAAAAAACTTCCATATGTACGCATGTCACATACGTCAGTACCACTGGCACGTGTGATACCTACCAGAGACAGGCAGAGTAGGTAAACACACGCGAGGCCTTGTAAACGAGCATTTTCCAATTGGCTATAAATTTGAGAAATGACGTAAAGTTACGTAATGGATTTTTCTAAGTGCTAGATACCACGTATCCCCACATATGCAAGGAATTTTTATGAGTTTTTGCGAATTTTCCAAAAAATGCAAGTCAGTTGCAACTGCATCAGGACATTCGCGAAGCACGTATGACTTCGAGGTAATAAAAGACGTATGAGTACACAGAGATACCTGTATGCCAAATAATAAAAATATGCCTCAACCTAAAAATCGCAAGGGTAGACCGTATGACGCAACAATGAAGTTTCTTAAGCTTTTGACAAAGTGCACTTGGCCAACTTTTATTAATGAAGTTTGAGACTTTTCGAAATTAAATTAGTCGGTCAGTATCAACGTACTGGATTTAAGCTAAATTCCCGTTGCACTGTACAAATATTTCAAGAGTCGCTCTCAACACGTGAAATACCATATACGTATAGTGTATATACTATATACTCAACAGTACATAAGGAATCGATAGGACAGTGGGAAGCACTGTGGTAACACGTACTATACCTATTGACACATGTGGTACACAGTACTCGTAATTAGAGCCGCTTGTAATTAATGTCCCTGCAGCTGGCTGTCCGCTTATCTAGGTTGTGAAACTCCTACAAGCTAATTCGTATGGTTCGTTTTAGGCTGATCCAATAGTCAATTAACAAATTGAATCTTTATTTAAAAAAGAAATTGTGGTGGTGATAACTCCATATGAAACTGGCATAACTGGATAATGAGAGGGAATTGCATAGAAATTTGAATAAATCTAAGGAGTACTGATGATTTTTGAAAATTAAAAAAAATTGAAAAATATGCATTTTTCAGGATTTCAAGTGCAGTTTGAACTTTTTCAGCCGAAATTCGACGACGGAGGTTTTGTACATATAGATCCTATACTAGGGTCATATATGTCTTCCTGTGTGAATCAGGAGGGGGAACCTGAAATGCATTTTTGCTGAATGCATATTTTACGTAATAACCTAGTAAGGGGAGAGAGTTGCTCGAAGAATCTGATTATTGCAGCCTTGATGCAACCGAGAATCAAGTAAGCGACGAAGTGACTTGCATACTTGGAAATTTTCAAGCTTCATTCGCCAAACGGGAAGTTTCTTGGCAATAAATGTGCTTTATTAAGAAATTGTTTGTAAGCTTTTTGTTTAAATTGTGCAAACGATGTGAATCAAGCTTATTTATGGGGTCGAGTAAAATCGTGTTATTCGAGTGCAATTTTTTTGTCGTTTCTCTAAGCTTCCTTTTACTAGACATTGAATAGCGTCAAAAATGGTGCACGGGATGAAAAATGAATTTGTGGATACCATTAATTCTTTTTCATAAAAAAATTATTAATGTTTCTCGATGACAGACTCCATTGTGTTGCATCACGTATATTTTTTCTCGATCAATGGTAACGTACCGACAGGAAGATCTTGAGCTTTCATAGGATTCCGGTACCCGTGTAAACTAGCGCCATCTAGGTGCCGTCGCTGTAAGCTTGTAGTGAAATATCGATCCGCACTCATCGAGCGAGAACCGTGCGTCGTTTAATCCACCATTTTGTGGTAGCTTAACATAAAGCGATAACAACATTAATAACCATTGATAGCCTACACATGATATTTTATCGTATCTTTCACCTATCGACAAGACCTACGGACAGTTATAGATACATATATACTTTATATGAAACATATTTTTGCAAACTTTTCAACGAGATGAATTTTCTGAAAATTTTTACGATTCACCAATAAATTTGATTTTATTCGCGAATAAGAAATATCATCCACTCCATCTATTCTGCAATAAACCACCACGAGTAATTTAATTTCGAAGTAAGGACATGCTACATCCCTATCTTTGATATCCGCGTAATGCAATCGAACGAGAATTTGATTACGCGCGGTCGGAGATTCGAGTGAATCAAGAATTTTGAAGCATCGACAATTCCATAGTATATGTGGGTGTGTATACATATATATATCCAGAGTATTTGAAAATTCTCGAAAAAGCCCACAGAATCCAACGAAAGATAGTTCCTAAAGATAGTTTGAAGTATTAAAAAAAAATGCAAAAAAACTTCGTACATCGATTTCCCGACCCCTCTCCCCCTTAACCCAAAGCAGAAGCTACTACTGTAATTTGATCCACGTTTTATCATCCCTCGTCGTTCCACTCTCAAGAACGAGCTAAGTTCGATATCGGTCAGCTGTGACGCGCGTCATAAAAAAACCATAAGAAAAAAAATCCCGTAAAATTGTGCAACTTTAAAATCATATGATTTATGCGAGTTTTATTTTTAAAAAAAACTGTGTTTCCTGTCAGCAAACGAGAGTTTGAATGAATCTCAAGAGTACGTGGACGAACGATGTAACACTGAAAATTGTGAAATTTCTCCCCAAAAAAAAATCTACCTCCGATGAAAATTCAATTTGAAACCAAATTTTGCAAAAATAAATTCAGCCGTGCCGCATACGTAATAAATTGCAAATCCAAATTTGTCGTTTCCCATCCTTTCAATGGTAGTCACTTTTCGCTCGCAAGTCCCTTGTCATTCCCACGTGTTCGAAGGTAAAATAACACTTTTTGAATATGCAAAAGGTGACTACCACGGAATGAATAGAGAATAGCACACCCGGATTTCCAGTGTACAAACTCGGATCAAAGTACGTAAACAGTAACTTGCAAATGCGTTGACCACACGAGAGGACAGTTGCTTTTGAAATTTCTCGTTAATCGATAAGCCTCGCATGTATCTACAAAGCCGATTTGTGATTTTCCCGATATCGAGTAAGTGAAACGAGTCTGGATGGAATTGCAAACGAATACTTGACTCGAGTGGTTGTTACAGGATTTAATTATTCGACAAACGTAGATAGAGTTACGTGCATATTTTAAAAAAAAGTATATAAAAAGAAATAGAAAAAAACACCTAGTATCGTTAATCAAAAAAACGTATGAACTACGGGCATATGGAAAAAGAAAAAAAAACAGCCACGCAGGACACGTGTAACTACTTTGACTATGTACAACGAACAAAGAGAACTCGATGGCTGCCTGCACCATACGTAGTCCGAAGAGACGCTAACAATAAAAATAAAAATAAAAAAAAAGCAACGCATTCGTGTTTTACTTGTAAAACAGTAAAAATCTGCATTAAAAGTTTAAGCGTGAAAACTTTTGATAAAATTACCTCGTTCCCCGACCAAGGGATGAAAATTAAGTATTCCAACATGAGGCGCAATATATTAACTCGCTACAAAGCCCTAAGGATCAAAATTGTCAAATTACTTTCGACCCAGAGGCAGCAAGGGTGCTTGTTTACCTTGTACCCAATGGAAGAACAAATTTGCGACTGTCTTTACACATGAAGATAGAATTGTGTGGTTTGAGTAAATTTATTGGAAAAATTGGATTAAAAAAAAAAAGGTTAGTATCATTTTCAGAGTGCGCTGAACTTTGACCTTATAATTGACCGTACTTTTAATTTCGATAAAAGCAGCTTCCGCTGACGTATAAAATGACTAGGATAATAAAATATCGAGCGAGAGATCCGAGAAAAAGATAGAATAAAAATTGCGCGATAAGAAAGAAAATAATAAAAATTATTATTCCTACCTTTAAAAATTTTCTCCATGAAAACGTCAATGTCACTCGAATACGTTGCTTGAACTGCGAGAGGCAATTTAAACGGGTCCGTCAGCAATCTACCCCCCTAAGACCAGGGGGAAGTTCTCGATGACGAGTCTAAACACTTGCTGGCGCTGGTAACCCTCGACCCTGGTAACCTCCAAAGTTCCAGAACTACCCTCCAGGCAACCGAACGAGATCTCCTTTTGGGAAAGATTGAAGTTGCTCGGACGAGGGAGGAACCGGAAATGGCGACCCATTTTGGGATTCATCAGAAGCGCGAAGCCACACTCGGTCTATACCGTCCAATTGCTGCATTCAAAATTGCTGCAAGTTTCCTGCGATTCTGTAGCCAGCTGCTGGATAGAAAATCATTCAATTACGTGATAACAGTCGAAGGTAACAGTTTGACAATTGGTATTAGCCAATTGGCAGAGTTCGAATATCCTCTGATCTGAAATGAAATAACGTTGAAACCGATGACCAGATTACCCGAGAATAACTTGAAATATCGTATCGCAAAATTTTTTAAATAAAAATTACATTGCACGTGTATTGATAATAAAAGTCAGCTCACAAACGCAAATGAGATATTTCAAAGCAAAAGAAATTCGCTCTATGTATTTTATTTTAATTTTTCAAATAGATTGCCTCCCTGAGCTTTATATAAAAATAATAATACCGCTACATACAATGCATTAACATAATGATAATAGAAATCAGAGCATATACAGTATTATGTACCAAGATAAATTCCCTCTATAAAATTCCAACACAGCATCTTCCCTTAGCATCACCTTATCTATAAGTACACACGACGTTCGCCATTTCGTACAAGAAAAAGCCTTGAATAAGATGTGTTCGCAAAGCCATATTATTTTAAGCAGCTAAGATTTCCGTAATTCAAAGTTTTCTTTAGCCGACGAACTAACATAACCTAAAGCCAGCCGATGCCATAAAAGATAAAGCAAGACGATCGCAAGAAAAATTGAATCCGTCGTAGAGAATAGTTTTCCTAACCTCAAAGTCATTTGGATAGTACCAACCTAGAGTACCCCGTGAGAGATAAAAATAGCCAGGACGGCATTAGATAACGAAATCCAATCGCGCCATTGAAGGAAACCAGCAGTGCCAACCCTGAAGATATATTGCCTAGTATCGAAATATAGAAAAGTCAAAATCGGTTCACGGAAATATACAGAGGCTAAAATGGAAAGAACCCTTATCTCTAGAGGAGGGGGACGCGTCTGACGAGTGTACAGAAACCTCTAGGAGACTCCACTAACCCAGTTCTAGTGGTTGGCCGGCCTGCCTCGAGATAAGCTCTTTCGCGAAGAATGCAGATCGGCCGCTGATAGGTTAGGAGTGTCTATAGTAGACTGCTACGTATATTTAGTCTAAGGTATACAGTACAGTGTGTAGTCTATGATATAGTGTATTGTATCTGTTTAGATATATAGTATACCGTTAGATTAGGGCTGTCTATATTAGACTACGTATACTTAGTCTATAGTATATAGTATACTGTGTTGTATCTGTTTATACATAGTCCATACTGGTATCTGTTCGTACATAGCCTATACTATATACTATACATAGTCTATTTATACCTGATCTTGTGGTAGAATAAAATCTGCAACGGTGGTACCACAAAGGACCTGCGATTAATAATTCATTATGGAAATTCGATGTATTTCAACTAGTCGTTAAAGCGTAGATGAATACCGGAAATGGTAGGATCACTCAGAATCAACTATGATTTCCGAGAGCATAAATAACGTCGGACAATAAACGTAATTGAGAAATTGAGTAGGAACCGATTATTAGTATACCGAAAACACGTAACGCGTATGCTGAGGCATTGTAGGAATTGTTGATTTAATGGAACGCTTTGACAGAACGATATAACGGGTGAGGAAATTTATTACGCGTTATGCAAAAACGTTTCGTGTTAATCGAAATTCGTTATTTCAATTTCGTGATTAATTGGGAACATTATGAATTAATCGATATCTGGTTTTTAATTATTGGAAAATCAAATTCTCGACTATTGTTTTATTCTTTGCATATCACTTTGTTGTCCGTGAATTATGAAAATTGTGATTTTTCAACGTACCTAACGTTATTCGTAGGATATCCATAAAAATTTATTTCATATTATTAAAATGACTGTACGGCCACGTCGCCATCACTGAATTTTATGTATTATCGAGCACGTAACGAGTGACCAATAAAACACTATATTAATAAAATTCCAATTATTATGCCTAGTGTTTATTTCTGTATTGCTATCGTTAAACATTTTTATTATCTGATGTTATCAACCTATTTCCTGCAATAAACATTAATATATTGGACGTATTGAGGAAATAAAAAAATATCTAACCACACTACCTGCGCGTTAAATTGTCTCTCCAGAAACTTTCGTACGCCCGGTATATCGTCCAAGCAAGTAATTTCAAACGATCGTCGGATCGGCTGAAATATAGATACATTATAAATCATTGATTTTACCGGCTGATTTATTACCCTCAAAGATACTCATAACAGCTTTGTTATCGGATTCACCCTGGGGACGTTTTAACGGGTGTCCATGAAAAATGCATTGGTTCAATAATAATCGATGAAACCTATTGGCAATTTCGCGGTGGATAAAAATTCAATCATCGCCGACAATTATTGGAAATCGAGTTCGTATACGTTATAGAATATCTATAGATAAATGCCTTTATACACAGTGACGTTTCCGCAGCAGTCGCTTTTATACATGGCGGTGTGCCTTACTGTGGAAAAGCATTGTCAATTGCCAGTGCAAATTTGCGGTGCGCTTTTATCGCGTCTGTTTGTCTGCGAGCGATGCATTATCGCAATTGCATCAGTGATATAACGGATGACTGAACACGAGCGCAAACAACCCTGTGTATGATAAGAGGCATATAGAAAATCACAATTAATTAACCAATCTATAACCAAAATCCAGCCATTGGCGTACAATTGCATTGAGAACAAACTTTATATAAAGAGAGAACACCAGTCTATCGTACACAAAAATAAATCCAACCTGAAAATCAAATGGCTGAATTTTCCTAAAATATCCTCTTGCTGTTATTTACTTCCAATAAACACGGCAGCTTCGTCCTAATAATATACCGTGATCGACAAAAATCTAAAAAATAATGCACAAAATACAATATGAACTCTTACATATGCTTTTCACTGTGTATAAAAATATATTTCACTTTCACGTTTCATTTACCATACCACAATGGACTGTTCGGATATGCTGATCGATTAAAGAATTCCCAAGGCAGGTAATATTATTCGCCGATTGAAATTCATTAGAAATGTCGAACAATGTCTTGTGACGATCAAGTGAGGCTGAACTTTGTTATAAAGATATCAAAAATATATACGAATAAATATCGAGGGGTTAGAGAGGTCGAAGTATGAAACACAAATAATCCAATAATGCAGCGACGAAGCCACTCAGCCCTCTAAGAGGCTTAAGTTTATGCACAAGAGGAAATCCGCCATGATACATCACGTTCGATGTTCACAGTAATTTATATTCACTCAGTCTCAACGAATGCAAGGAGACACGATTAACTAAAATTGAATTTATAAGACAAGGTTGACAAGGTTATTTCAGAGAAACGAACTGCCAGTTTGTTGACTGTCAATATGCTCGCTATGTTCGACAAGCTAAACCGCGTGTAACGTCGTAACAGGCTCTTTATGACAATAAATTACAAGTCTTTATCAACCTGTCACCGTTTACGTTTTCCCTCACAAAGCGATATGCACGATCATGCCGATTTATACAAAACGCAGAGAACGACGCGCAGCGGCCATTACTGTTTACCACGCCACTAGCGAACCACGACGGCGACTATCGGTACTACCATCTAGTTTCGTTAAAATTTGAACTGCGATTCAATGCAACAGGATACAAACATTTTTTAAAGAGAATTTTAATTATGTATAATAAAATAAACGTGTGCAAGAACATAATTATAATTATGATATAAACCACCACTATCCATGATATACTTTATGCATGACTTTTCATTTCCATAAGACGAATAAGGTAATCTATCCTTTGCTCCTCTAAGCTCTCCATCTCCTGTCCGTCGGAATATAATTTTCTACGGAAATATATTTATTATGATTCTCAAGAGACGATTCGCGTGTAAAATAAATTCTGAAAAATGGCGATTCACGATATGCATGGATATAAAAGATAAAAGGGCCAATGCAGGGCATGAGAATAAAGGCTGATTTGCAAATGAGAATGTGGTACGATATATCAACGATATACATTATGTATGCTATATATATATATATACACATATATACATATATGCCTCAATCTTAGAAGCTGAAGGATGCTGCCTTTGCGTAACGTGCCATGAGTTTCTGGTTTCAAATTTAGGGTTTTCACTAAAGAGCGTGGGGAGTTGGTAGTTACGGGTATGAATTGAGTTGCCAAGGATAAGACCCTTTCAAAGCATTGCCAAAGCGAATGACGACAGAGCTCTTTTATGTCGTACCATTGAATTAAATTCAAAAAGATATATAAATGATGCCAACTTCCATCCCTCATTACCTTTAACATGGCACCGAGTATTATATAAAAAAAATTGCATCTTTTACTTAATCTTTGTACGCTACTGTCACTCCGTTTCTATCTCTGTCCATATGCGTATTCAATCTGCTATTTTCTTTCGAATTCTCTTAATTCAACGTCGTAAGAACCGTAATGACTTAATTTACTCCAACTTCATTTACCATTTCAATTGAAAAACAAGTAATGGTTTTCTGCTTAACCAACGTGCAACTAAATTGTTAAAATTTGTTGTGATCGACACATCCATAGAGAGTATAATAAAATCCAGATAGTGTATTACCTGTATTTTTGTGTTATACGATAGAAACGTAATATAAAAAAAAAGATAATAATATAATACAAAAAACTGAAAAATCACTTGAACCAATATTAAGCTTACGATAAGTCCACTTGGGATGTATATTGTGCAGTGAGCAAAGAGGATCTAACAAGTACCAAAAATAAGCCACCTTTTGAAAGAATAATAAAATCCCGAAGATAATCCTAAAAAAAGTCCCATAGATCCTTAAGAACGTACGAAATTTTCTAAGAGGATCAAATTTCCTTTTTTTCTTTTTACCCAAAAGCTTTAAGTTTCTTAAGCAACAATGTACCATTAGACTGTTCAACAATGTAATTGTACCTGCGAATTCACTTGCTACCTAATGAGTAAAAAAATCAGTAAAAGGAAAAACAAAAGAGTCGCCATCCAAGACGCCTGACGTCGGGACGCGCAAAGCTGCCCGTCGGAACGATAAATCTTAAGAATTGTGTATAGTACATCCAGGTTATCTAGAGTCGTCCATTCGTCTTCCTCAGAAATCCTCGCGATCCCTTTTCAGGCTGGTTGACATAATTGCCAGCAGTTTTCGTTCTTGCGAAAACAAAATCACGTGGGATTTAAAAATCGACAGCATATACAGAAATGACACAGAAGACAAGGAACGTCGGAGAGAGAAAAAAGAAAAAAAAGGTCAAGTCCCACTTTCATTTCAAGTTATCTCGTTCCTGCTCCAACACGGAAGGATTTTCCGTCAATTAGATAAAAAAACGCGTTTCCAAAGGACGACGTGGTCGTTCGACGCGACTAAAGCTAAATACTTTTCCAATATTTTTCCTTGTCCCTCTTTTTGACTCGTTCTCCTATTTCCTAAACCCCACCGTCCTTCCTCCTTATCCTTTCGTTTCAACCGTCGAACCAAAATGCGATCCCGGATGTTGAACTTTCTTATCTGTCTGACTACTTCCTCGCTGTTACTACTTAACAGATTTCACGCAGCGGCATCTGTCAGCGAAGAAAAAAAAAATAGTATGGGAAAAGTGTGACTTTTCCAAAACTATCTCTAATCAAATTCGAAACTTTTAACCAGTTATTATTATTATTTTCAAAGTATGAAATTTGATCCGTAGCCACATTTTCGAAATCGTCACTATTCCTATTCTTCTTGTCTGTATGGGTTTAATTACAAAAATCAAAATTCACCCCTTATGACGTCACGTTCACCCTTACAGATAAATGTAATAAGACCGGCGATGACGTCATGGGGCGGACATTTTGTTTCAATGATAATCATAACAATTCACTATAAATTGTATAACAATAATAACAGTCTAATAGAAATATCACAATTGGTCCTTTCAGATCCTCAGCATCCAAGTAACTAGATATGTTAAAGGTGCGGTCAACCAATCCAGATCTCAACTCGACACAGACCACTTCCCCTATTCTAATTCAAGGAATGAGTATGAATAAAAACATTATTCACTATTGACCTATTTCTATAATACGTAAGCGCAGGTGAAATTATTCTCGCGCATACGTCATTGGTCCATAGATTTAAAAAAATTTTTTTGTCAAATAGACAAAATCTGTGTAGATCTCTTATCCCTCTCCTACCCTTTTATTACAAATACATATATGTATATACGTATATATCTATAATTACGGAAGCTTCTCCATAAGAAATTCAAGATGCTTCCCGTGAGTCGTAATCGACTTCCGGTGTCAAACTTTTAAAACTATCTTACGTGAGGTACGAAAAGTTTCAAGTGCACTTAGCGCTTATGTATCTTTGGAGGTTTATTCCAAAGCGATAATGCAGAAGGTTGATAAGATGAAATTTTTAAGAAAAAATTTAAAAAATAAAAATCCATAATTTTTTTATCAAGCTCAAAATTCTATTATCTACGTATCACTCGGGCAAACGTTTATTAATTCTATCTGTATAAATTATTTATCTCACGAATTGCTGGAATAATTATTAAAATTTAATGACTATTTAACGTCATTGAAGAAATTCATTACACCCTATACACTGGGGTTCAATCATTTATTGTGTGATTTAGGTGAACAGTGAAATATCCCTTTGCGGACACATGTCTCCGGACAGTTGCCCAAGTCGTTTTTTTCACCCTCGTGAATACGTCTTGACATAAAGTTATCCAAAGTTTCCTAAAGCCTTTCTGGGCACGTAGCAATTTGTTCTGCATTATCTATTAGTGTAATATTTTTTTCAGAGGAATCAAGATTTTCTTAGTTCACGAATCTTATCTCAAAGCACTGGTCCAGATGGATGCTGGTGCGTCTGAAAGACCCAGTCCGCAAATGCTTATCAATTGGTGTCGCTGATAAATGAATTACAGTTAATATTATAGTTATAAAAATATATAAAAATTCGCTTATATTTTGCAAAGCTGTCAATTGGCATTTTAATAATTATATATCGGCGAGGAATAATATCCTTGTTATTTATAGCGTTACAAAATTACTAATAATATTTTTGGGATCAATTTTTGCTCAATCCCGCGCGCATTTATTATTAGCAATAACAAGTCTCACGAGTAGCATCACTATAATAGCAAACTTGTGCTACTAGTTATAATGAGAGTAAATAGCAGAGACAGTGATAAAACTACTACTACTACTTGGCACAAGATTCTTGAGAAAAGTCATCTTAATATTCGCGCTACCCCTAGGTAAACTCGACGGTTAGTAAATTAACGTAATATTCGCGTGGGATTTAATTAAAGCGCCAGAAATGCATTTTACATTAGTCGACGTCGCGTGGACCGTTTGAAAAATTTCTAAGGGAAATCTTACAGGATTTACCGATAAGAATAACGATAACAGTAAATTTTCAAAAATCCTCTAACGATTTCAAGTAATTTTTAAAAAGTCAGATTAAAGTAATGATTTACAATTTTTAATTTTCAAATTTCCCGCCAAACGTACTTTCTCGGCACGGAAATACCTTGGGGCTTTTATTCGTCTTTTTATTCTTACTCCTTCAAATTTCAGCCAGGGATTTGTATATCCGTGTATATCAATATATCAATATATATAATGTATTGGGAAATTTCTTTGGTCCTTAAATTGGATTTTTCTTTCATGTAACATTCAATGATTCCTGTCAACATGCTTGACAAAGGTGGCAAAAAAACTTTGTTACCTCGAACATGCCGATCCTTATCCATCTCCCTCGAGAAGCTTCAAGGCGAACGAAGGATCCTTCACTGGTCACTCCATTTCCGTATATTTTCAGATCCCTTTACTTCTCTCGCCCGGTGCCAAGAAATTTCTTTGCTGCCGCTCGAGATAATCTGCGTGAAAAATTGCTGAATCCGCGTCAATTTTATAATCATCTGTCTCTGTATATATATAAATACAGAGTACTTGTGAGCCGTTGGGAAATATTTCGAAGATTTAGCAAAGGTACGTCATTTCACGCAATTTCTTGTAGCCGAATAAATTTTACCCAATACGCCTTAAGGGGCTGTGCGAGAGAAAGATAAGAGGTTATTTTTGAAAGAAATTTTTTTTCATCTCAACAAGAACAGATATATCATCTAATGTAAAAATATTTTTTCTTTTTATCTTCTCAAAGTCAGACCGTTTAATCGCACGTGCCAATGCATATGATAATAATGCAAATATTAATGAATCGCATGTCAAGAATTTAATTATAAATCTTATAATAAACTGATAAAATATTTTTTCGTTTAAAAATAATTAATCGACATCATCAATGTAAAAGTCGTCTCAATTATGTTTAATTGAATTATAAATTTATTTCTCTAAATATTACACCTCGAAAAACAAATTTTTGAGAAATCCGAGCACGCCATTTCTCAATTACCAATATGACCGCTAGCTATAAGTAAGCAGTAGGAGCTTTTTCCGATATAAGAAATTTAGGTAAACCTCCTGTGGCTAATTATTTAGACGTTACTGAACCAGGGCCGTCTATTCATAGTTGAACTTGGTGTTCACAGGACGTCGATACTTAGGTACCCCGGTTCGACTAATAGTGTTTAATCGAAGGTATCAAATAAGCAGCCCCTTAGAGACCGACTGGTAAAAAAGAAAAACAGAAAAAGAGAAAGAATCGCAATCCAAAAGACAACTTCCGGTACGATAATTAAAAAAAATGCATGTCAGCTAATTTTCTCTTCTTAAAAGATCACGCACGAGCGAACGCTCTCAGTTTTGTATTAATAAATAAATCGATATCTTTATACATAAAAATAATATCAAGGCTACCCCACCCCCTCCCCTTCGGCAGACTTTATCAAAATGGCCGCTCATCAACGTCTATATATATATTTTTACAATAAATAACCCAGCAGCACAAGTTACGAAATACATATATATATATATTCTTAAAAAGGATTAATTCACAAGAAAAAAATATTTTTTGCATAAGATGTTTATAAAAAGTCTATCAGTAAAAAAAAATGAAATATTTCCCATCGACAATACGAAAATTAAGATTGCGGATAAAAAACTGTTTTTCAACCAAAAAATTGTTTCAACTAAAAAATACGCAGTGGCGGCAGCAATGCTGAAATGTTACATTGAGAGTGTTGATAACACGATAAAGAGAAAGGATAATGGAGAAATTGCCACTTTTTGAGAACGCGCGAATTTAAATGCAACTTTTATTTTTATTTTGACTTTTTTTTATGTTGTCGATCCTGCTTTCGATTATATCGCTGTTGGAGAACACAATCGCGTTGTATTTAACGTGTAGAAACGAAATGAACGAGAGCACGTTTGATTGGAGTTCTAACGGGAAGGGACGTAGTCCCGCCTGAGACTACGTCGACGGACTGACGAAACGCTGCTCTTGGATATAGAAGCGTCGGGTAGCGCAGCGTCGCGACGCTAAAGCATCGTGAAAATCTGCGTGCGCAGCGCCGCGTCCGAAGTAAATTTTTTTATGGCAGATCGGATATAATTTGACGAAAAAAATATTTTTTCAGTTTTTGTCAAACTTTTGAAAAAAAATAATAAATTTTACACAAATTCAATTAGTATCTCGTGTATCGGAATAACCGAATGAAAATATTGTCAAAAATTTGCAAAGCTCGTAACTTCATGAATAGACACGCTATGCTGTCGAAAAATTTTATTTTCAACTTTCTAACGTATAATCAAAACTTTATTCTCGGGTTCGGGAAAGCCCATGTAAAAATTCTCATACGTTAGCTACCGTGCATGAAATTCAATATTTTACAAAAAGTTTTTACAGCCGAAAGGAAACCCATGTATAATATTATTCTTACCTTGAAATTCCACTGGGTCAAATAATACACTCTTACGTTATAAAATATTTATCGAAATATCTACACGATAAAACCTAATCACCTACCTGCAAGTTACATTAAATAAAAACCTTTTACAAGGCGATTCCGAAATCGATCAAACCGATTCACTGACACTCACATATACGATCTTTCCCGTAACGAACCATAGAAAAAGCAAAAAAAGTTTAGGAAAATCTAATCTTTCCTTAACAACCTATAGATATATTCCGACACGAGTAACCGTATCCTGTTGGCTCAGTCGGTTATCCCAGCACTACCACAGTGTCTTCCACGTTATCAAATTTCGCAAACACCAACAATATATATATATATATATATATATACATACAAAAAACACTCTTCCCAACAACTAGGATTGGAATCTAGAAAAGTCGAGGATTCGATAAAAATCGAACTGAAAAAAAAAAGTCTCTAGATATTAAAATCCAATATACCATTAGCAATGGAACGTATTTCTATATATATATATATAACGCAGCATAGAATCCCATAGGCGTAAGACAAAGCAATATATTGCTGTCCCAATGAAATTTTTCGATCCTACACCCACGCGACCTCCAGTGTTAGCCCGATGGTCACGAAGATGAATTTGTAAATGTAAAGGGGCTCGCGAAGTTGAAAGATAAAAAAAGACGGAGGATAGAGTAAAAAACACACAACCAGAACCTTTAGATATTAATACGAGGGATAGGTATAGTAGGTATACGACGTTGCTCCGCTTTGTCGATCAGCGACGTGTAAGATTGGCTCGAGTGGAGAAACAAGCACGTAGATATTCCTTGAGTGTCATGTAGTACATGCAGGGCATAGGATAAGGGTAGGGGGTTGCTAATGCTACCCCATACTTGGTGCAAGGTGAAAATGCTAACTAAAGGGGATGGTTTAAATGGCAAGGGTGTAAAATAATTATAGGGTTTGTTTTTTTACATTGAATTATTACAACGAGGGGTTGATTACGTAAGATCGTGAATTTTGAATTGGGGATGAACGTAGTAACTAGCGGGAATTAGAGGGTTGAAGAAGAAGTATCCTGTACTACCACCCTGTGGAAGCAGCGAATTTTCCAACAAAGATAAATTCCTACAACCGGGTCGGGGAAGGGGTGGAGGATAACTTAAGGGATGTTTTAACTACCGTGGGAATAAACGCGCGAAATCCTTCGTAAGGGATGTTTCTGTGCCAGATGTAAGGATGTGCCTTAAGACCCCAATAATCAAACCGGAAATAGGGGTTGGGAACGTACGTTCGAGTGTAATAAAAGTGGTGGGGTTGGGTTGGGTGAAACTGTGCACTCTTTATCAAGGGGGATAACTGACGTTTCGAGTATCGCAATATTTGATACTGTCTAATGGAGGGTTTATGTCTGCGGGATCGATTCTCGTATAGGGGTTGCGACTACCCCTGATTATAAGAGATAAGAGATCAAAGGTAGAAAATTTGGTCGGTCAAAAATTTTCAGTGACTCAGAGGCTGTAAGGATGAAACGTGTGGAGGGATGAATGAAAGTGAAAAAAAATTACGGATTACCAGTCAAGGAAAAAATATGAAAAAGTTTGATGCGCCCTGTGAAAAAAATTTAAATCCTAAAATCCATGCTTGATATCCTGCAGAATGATAATGGTCCCATTGCCGAACGGTTATTCTGTCGTAAATAGAGAAAATTCTGGGGAATAAAAATTTCTGTCCCGCAAAAATAAATTGCGATAATACGTCACGTTCCTAGTGCTATCTTTTTTTTTCAGAAAAATCCCAAAAGCCCTACTATCGTTTATTCCCCCGATTCTGCCGTCACGGTTCATAAAACAACAACGTGTTTCTAGTCCTTATACCATAACCTGACCTAACATACTATACCGTCTCAAATGGACGGATATTAATAACCTGTAGGTTACCAAAACACTTCGTTCTGATCCACCCGGTATAAGGTACTTGTAATAATTTTCTAATTTTCCAATAAGAACTGTTTGAGCTTCGCTTCAATTTTCTAATAATATTCCAGGCGAGTATAAAAGTAAGTGTATATATGTATACCTAACCTCTTAATAATTAATATTCTCAAGAACTTAATTAAATCGATTAAAAATATTGAGAAATTATAATCGTTAACGATGCCGCTTCTTGAGCGTTTCAAATAACATGAAGCCGCCTGAATCTCTCAGAACTATGTTGATGCAGCTCACGTATAGGACTTTGAGATATCGACAGTACGTATAATAGCTTACCTGAATTTCTCAGCGAGCTTAACAACAATCGGCAACGCAAGCCACGTAGAGCTTCCTGAAATTATAATACGACGTCATCAACTATTTAAGGTACGATCGACCGACAATAATTCACAATAACCCACGGTTTACGTCAGACCATAAATCGTCGAAATAGCAGAGGCGAGAAAAGTTTTGGAAAAAAAATGGAGCGGCATACGAAAAAAAAGACTAAACGCCATTTTCTTCCTGAGAACCTCCAGACGATCGTAGTGCGGTGGATATTTTATTTATTATCAATCAATCCTTGCCAAGCGATCAAAGTGAAGTACGGGTAGCCTTCTACCTTCGATTAAAAAGAATTAAAAAAAAAGATCGAATAATCGAAAATAAAATAAAAAAGGAACAAGAGGTTCCGCACGGAGGGACTTCGATTAAAAGCTGCTTTCATCGAATCGACGCAAGCAGATTTAAATGAATCGATCCCGAACCATGAGAAAATGTCCAGTTCGAAAGAATGGCTTTGATTTAAATTTTCATGAAACTCAAATCGCTCTGAGCTTCCACCTCGAATTCCATTTTAAAAATTGAATCCAAGCTCCAAGGGAAGCAGGCATATCGAAAAGTTGTCAGCGTGCAACGTTCGATACGATTTGGAATATTCTCACTGCGCCAATGATGCCAGAGAAAAAAATCCAGATTCCACCTGGAAGCCGCGAAAGACAAGCTTTCCAGAAAAGCTTGAGTTTACGTGAGAAACTCAGTGGTTACACTTGGCCGAGTGTCAAGCGTGCAAACACGTTGATTTAAAGCGGATATGACGTAGCGTACAAGTATCACAGGAGATAAATTCTAAGGAGGATCAACTGCAATTACCTTTCTCGAGGCTGACAACAGATCACAGCTATACGATCCCTGCCAATGATTGTTTAACCAAACGTTCATATATTCCATAGACGTAGAGTTTTGAACAGAAATAAAACACTCAATACTATTACACGTTTTAACTAATTTTCAGATAAGAGTAAGTCGTTAGCTCATAGACGTTAAAGCCACAAAAATTATTTATCAATATTATTTACCTCGTTAAGACATTACATACTCTTGTGCTTTAGCACAAGGCATGTATTTTGTGCTCGGATTCATGACAAGAGCAAAAACACACTGCCCACGCACAGTTCAATCCTCACCGAGTACAGCGTAAAATTGAAAACAATATCAGTAGCTCTTGAAACTGTCTAAACAAGGCGTTTCATTTGAATTTCCCGCGCGAGTGGTACGACACGTCACGCCACGCCGCCATTAGCAATCTAAATCAAACCGTCTGCCATAGACGCACCGTACCTAACCGTTACGCGTAGCGATCGCTGTGCTCGGGTCTGTCACTTCACGTTTTCGAAATCCCTTTGTTTAACCGTGCTGCTGACGTGTAGTGGAAGCCCTTCGTACAATAACGTCTCTGTCTCTTCGTTGTACAGTGTTTGGCCATTGTGTACTGTCTTACGGAGCTTGTGAATAAACGGTGAACGTTTAAGGTTAAGGATTGTTCACATTGAATCAACTTGAGAAATCGTCGTTTTACCGAGGTAAGCCTTTCTTCATTGTGCACGTCCAATAAGCGTATTTACGATAGTTTACGCAATTTCTTTTTTGGCTGCTCATGAAAACTGGTTCGTGAGAATGTATTTCAATTCAAGTGAAACTTCCATGGGTCTGTCAACCCTTAACTGCACAGATTCGAGTTTAGGAATATAGTTTACAAGGCGAGGTCTGTGTAATCCGAATTTGTGGCGCTGGATTGTCAGACTATTACTAGGAATAGAGTAGTTGGAAGGTAGAGGTTTACATCGCTCTGCTGTTAACAACTTGCAGTAACACGAGTGTACACGTGATCGGTCGGCAACATTCGGCCATGGTAACACGAATATATTCGTGAAGGGTCAGCAAGGTGTTAATTTAAATGAATTTAACGAATAGATATCAAAATAATTATCGAATAGGTGTTTTTTTAATCAATTGAAAATATTCGTCGAGACAAATTCTATGGGAAGGCTAATAATAAAATTGGCGAGTCCGTGGCACCGCGCATGCGTAGTTAAGATTAATACGTGAATACAGGCTTGTTGTTTTGAGAGTGACTAAAAAAATTTGTGCATTTGACAGTGGTATTATTTCAGACAGTTTATTTTTCATTTCTGCTTCTTTACGTTTAATGTCGTTACGATACGAACTTTTGTATGGTTCCATGCTACGAGAATTATTATTGTACTCAACGAAAACTTATTTACCAATAAACTTCTGACCGGCTGGCAAATGGATCGAATTTGTGAATCGTGTGAAGTTTTTGATGCCAGATCGTCGGTTTTCAAAGGTTATTTTCTGGAAGTCAATAATGATCTCTTAGAAACTTTCTGTACGACTGATATTTCGTTATTTCACAAAGTTCCGAACTGCAAGTTAAAGTATCTAGAGTCTGAATGACATTTGAACTTTTCATGATGGCGTCTTACATCGATTTTTTATTTGCGCTGTATTGACGAACATAAAAATACTCGCGATGGAACTTGAAATGCTTTATTCATTTTTTCGTTCTCGTCCTTCGACACGTTTTCATTTAATTCTTTTTATTTATCTTCCTCGTGTACTTTTACTTTGTAAAGTCCATTTTAATCGTCTACGGCAAGCTCGTTTGAAAGAAAATCCTGCTATAAGAATTTATTTTGTCTTTGATGCTTTATAAAACTTTGTCCAACGTCGGTGCGCTCTCTGTTGACATTTCGTAAAAGTTCGATACGATTTAAATTAATTTTAATCATTTTCAGACCTGGCACTTGTCCCTCTAGAAGGGCATAAAGCCATAAGGAACAAGAAGAAGAAGAAGAATCATTTTCAGATATTTGTATTACAGAGGCGACATTTTATAAGAAAGAAATTATATTTATATTTGTATTCAATTATTAGGATGCTATTTTGGATCTTACGGCCATGGACGCCATTTAAATTTAATGGCTTGAAACATAATTCCACATGAAATACATAATATTGTTCGAGCAAGCAGCACGATCATGCAATAAATGTTTGCATCATTTATTCGAGTTCGCGAATCACAGTAAATATTTTTTCAATTTCCATAGAAGCGTACCAATCGAGAACTCGGTTACAAGGAGATCCACGATTTTTTTATTTTTCACATAAAATATCGCGTATTACATGATTGCAAAATACCTTAAAAGTCAGAGGAATTGAAAAGCATATTAATTAAAATATTTATAAAAAATATTTGAAAACCGAAAAATCGCACAAATATTTATTCACACTTTGGCGAAATTCACTGTAGAATCCGTTAAACTCACTGAATAACACTTTTGATTGCAATATTAAAAAAAAAATTATCCCAAGCGGTGACACTCATAAATGTTTTTCACCGATCCCATTAAAAATATTTATCACCTGTCAAAATCGCGAAAGGAAAAATAAAAAAAATTAAATCCACTACAAAATGTCTCCTTCGATAATCATACAGCTTGAAATTTCCCCATGAATAAATTAGACATCCAATCTCCCAGCAGTTAGACTATGGTTACTTTTTAGAATGGAGAGAAAAAGAAGAAAAAAATAATCCATCTACAATCTCGAGCTTTTCCTACGGAAACATACATATAGCCACATAGTCGTAAGCTGAAGTAAAAACGGAATAAAGATCCACTGAGACGTGTACGGCATCCAAAACAGTTTTTCCTGGTTGAAATAGATTTATCGTATTATTCAGATTTCTAAACTGTACCTTAAGCATGAATCAAGGCTAAGAACAAGGATGTCGAATTTTTTCTCAAATTTCATATCATGTTCCTCCTTACTGGAAAATCGAGCGTGAGCCTCGCTATGATTGAATTTAAAATTGGTCCACGATGTTGAGGATTTATCTAACCGCAACAGACGGGCCTAACGAGGCGTGACAAAGACTCTGCGAAGCATCGAATTGAAAAAGAAACGTTCTACCTATCTTGCGACTTTCGTCCTTAGGTCCTTTTAAGGCCATTGCAAAGGTTCAGCGGAGCCAGTTAATACAGGCAGATATTTTTACTATTACTTATAGGAGCAACCTAACCTAACCTAACCCTAACTATAATGACTTGATCCCCCATTACGAGAGCTCCGAAACTTCTTTCAGAATGAACAAGTTGACTGGATCAGATTGAAATTATTGTCGGGGAAAAGAAAAAGTTCAATAAGATGACTTTGGTATGAGTTTTGATTACTCAACTTTCTACTTAATATTTCGATTTTATATTATCATTATTTATTTTACGTATATACTTACTGCTCGATACTTGTATCTGACGCGTGGATTGATTCTTGCTGTACTTGAAGTAATGCCTAAGAATTATGTCTGATAAGAATGTATTATCGATATAAAAGGAACTCTGAATGTTTTCTATGACTGTATTATATACCCGTCGAGAAAGCATTATAATAAATATGATCGGAAAAATGGTCTTAGTATTCTATGGAAACGAATGGCTTATTAGACAAAAATTTGAGAAAAAAATACCAAAAAAGTATAATTTTTTCGACCCTTTTTTCACTCCATCACAGATAGTGCCTCTACTTGAGCATCAAGGAACCGCCATCAGCCACTCGCCGAAGTATATCTTCTTTTAATTAAATTTATAAAAAGAATACTGCGCGGTAATGAACCTACAGGTATATACGTGGAAACTGGAAAGAAGTTATCAGCATCTTCCTTGTGGGTCCTTCGAGTCATCTGAGGTTGGACTTAGCACTTCCGGTAAGTCTGACGAGAAATATGAAATTGAGAAAAAAAAATAGTAAAGTTAAATTTCGTTATCGAGATTTACGGTTGTTTTTTAACATTTTCTTTGACAACGTCAAATAAAGCACACCGTGTACATTTTAGTGGAGAGATACTTAAGCTTGGTTCTTTTAGGTTAGGTTAGCTTACTACGTGCTACAACAGAATTACTCAAGGAGTGGTAAAAACTATTGCGCGCTGCACGAACGTCCATTCAAACGTTCGCCTTTGCTCACGCGACAGAAAATCTTGTTTCACCCTATAGCAAAATTGGGTCGGAGTTTCTCCGGAAACTAGCCTTTGCTCGTCAATTTAAGGTTAATGGACGTAGCTCTCTGAAACTTTTGACCATATATAAAAGACGAACCTCATTTAACGAGCAATTCTCTTTTTTCACTTTTTCAAGGGTCGACACGATCCCATGCGACCACTTAGCGCATATACGAACCCTTAAGTGGGACCCGTAACTTTTGCGTCACGCATAATCAGCGGGGCAAACTTTCTCGTAAAGTTTTGTACCGCTTGTACGTAATTTTTTTAAACGGAAAAAAATTAATTACCAAAAAAATTGTGGAAACTAAATTTTTTTCAAATTTTTAATGAGTTTAATATATCTCGTTCGTTTACGTCATTACTCTTGATCAATTACATATACCCTCTATACATATAGCTATAGGAGATTAATTCTTTCTCGTGTATCCGATTAGACTCGTTGACTCTGAAAATACTTGAATAACTACAAATTTTTGAATTCACAAAAATTTGGTTGACAAAAAATGTTGACATGAAAAAATACACTTGGCAGATTTTTCGCATCTCGTTTAATTAAAGGGAATCCAGGACTTCCTGTTCGCCCGCAAGGTGTACGCCGCCGGATGTAGGGGTGTAATAATTAATGGGGCAGTCAAGGGGGTGAAAATTATAAGCTTAAGTGGTTTGCGGCAGAAAGCTGCAACGAGCTAATTGTTACTCAGTGCCGGAGGTCAGTCCTTCTGGTTTACGTGAAACGCAAGATCGAGCGTCGGGTAGCTTTTAAGAGATATAATAATTAATTGATAAGGTAAAAAAATTTATTATTCAATAACGATCAATTATATTTACACTTTAATAAAGTTATTACAATTTTTCCTAATTCGGAGAATTATATCGTAACGGCGCCCTTGTATTTTCTTCTATAAGAAATTTTCGTCCTTCTTGCCACTTGTTTTTCGGATGACTTGCTTCTAAGTCTTCTGCGCATGCGCGGTAGATCTCGTTAAAAGTATAGCACTTGACCTCCTACCGTTAATTACAGCAACGCGAAGGACTTAGGAGATACTACAGCCTGGAGATGCAAGCAGGAACGACTTACTTGTGCACGTACATTTTATAATGCATGAATTCAGGTATATACAGGGTGTGTCAAATTTTTTAAAAACTATAAATTCCCAGATTTTATCAAAACTAAGTAAATGTGGGAGAGCTCATTAAAATTATCTCTAGGATATCGTTAAAGTGTAAAATATAAAATAAATAAAATATTCTGAAAAATTGTAATTTTACATAAATCTTGGGTAATTTTAACTAAGCATACCTGTCACACGTTAATACGTATTGTGTGCTGACCTCTGTACAGCAGGTAGAAAAATTTAAAAAAAATGCATATTATTCGTACAACCACGTTTTCCATGGATAATGAATTTTTTTTTCTACAGAATAACTAGATACTGCCAACTGCAACTTTCGTACGTTTTACCATTGCGGAAGCGGAAATTGTACCGCTGCAAAAAGTTTCTGACGTGCGCATATATATTGCAAATCTGCCGCGCCGGCTGAATCGCGACCTTAATTCAATTTGTTTCTATTGTTTAAAACAATGGAGACAGCGGCGGAATGTATGCCCGAGAAACTTCTCATGCAAAATCAGTATCAAATAAAAACTAACTTTATTAGCGAATCTGGAGATTTCGTCTGATAACATAACAATGAGAACAAACGATTCCCATTGATCCCATGTTGAAGTCAATTTTCGTTTCCGTCAAGTCCAAAAACAATATACAGGGTGTTTAAGTCGTTTCTTCATAGTAATAAAATATTGAAAATATCAATGAAAAAAAAAATCAATAAAATCGATCAAGATTACCATAAACAATTATTAGCAGGTATTAAACAAGGTGCGTCGAGACGCCGATTTATTCAGTAAGAAAGCGTCTCGACGCTCGGCAGTCGCGAGCATCCCTTTTTTTCCTTATCCAAAAGTGCTACTAGGGCTATTAACGATAGGCATCGAAGCGAGCAGTCGTACTTTAATTGAATTCCATCGCGACTATCGGAAATTAATAATTCATCGAGAGCTTAATAACGAAGCTGTGAGCATTTTCAGAAGCCAATAAAGTCGAACGTAATATAAGAACCTGTAGTGCAAATATATATATATATGAACTTCACCGACGCCTTCAGGAACTATTATTGGTTCGTATAGAAATCCCACTTCTATCATTTATCGATAAAAAAAATTTCCTTTTCACAGAACGATTTCCATACAAAGGGAAAGAGCTATCGACGATATACGTGCATACTTAAAGATCCACCATTGCGTGATCTATAGGATGAAAGCTAATATCCCCAAAAAGGCATTCCTAGAATTCCACCGTCTATAAAACTGGTATTAAAAAAAAAAATTATCAAAATCTCCTCCATCCCCCAAACCCAGTCTCGTACCAAGATAACAGTCTAGCAAACGTAATCCAGTATGGCGCCTATCCATTAAAGCGAAATCGTAAATAGAATAATCCATAATAACCATATAAGATTATACGACTAATATAAATCGCACTAAAGACCACGAGACCATTCGAAATAGCTTTTAAACTAAAACCCAGCGCCATTGTCTTTCCCTTGACGAAGCTTAAAGCACTATCTCCATTTCAAATAACGCCCGGAACCCCTTCCTCTCCCATCGCTCCCTGCTTCATATGTATGTCATACGATTGAAGTGACTCGAGCACCGACAGTACACAAGATCAGCCGCTTGTGACCGAAGCCGAAACGACGATTTCACAGCCACTTCGCAATATGGCAAAGTGCGATGACGTCGCAGATACACAGGCAGTGGCATAAATTAACTCGAAGCGTCTAGTAACTTTTGGATGAATCGTCGGTAAAGTCACTTCCTACGTCCAACCGCCAATACCGCGGGTAAATTCAGTCAATTTGCTTGAGGCTATAAGGAGACAGTGACGTCCAAAGGGACGCAGTCAGAGTCTCGAGAATGCTGTGGGACGAGGAGAATGAAGAAGAGGATGGGTAATAGGGGGTCGAGAAGGATCAAAAGTTGGACCCAAGTGCAGAAGCTGAGGAAAGGTTCAGAAAGAAGAAGGTCATGGACCCGGGTGAAAAACGAATAAATCCAGTTACGAATTTCGATGACAGCCGGAGAGACCAAGCGTCCCGACGCGTCCTTGTGGATATTTTCTATGGCCATTGACAAAGAGGCAGGTCTCGACAGACCCTTCGGGACATTGTCCGTAAGGTTGGCACTTCGGACCAGACCTCCAACAATGCGCACACGGAGACCCGGCCGGGGATACGTTTTTACCCAAATTCCTTCAGGACAGGGTTATACCGGGCGTCCCTTTTCGACAAGCTTCCGTTCGTCTTCTCCGAGATCGAACGGGAGTACCATACTTTCCCGTTCTTTCTCCCAAATCGTTCGCACGTCATTTCCCTGTGGAGTTACTTGCCCGAGCCCACTTTTCAAAACCCGCTCACACGACCTTTTTCCCTGTCTGATTACATCGACTAAATAAATTGGTTTTCACTGCGTGAAAATTATCGTAGAAATTTATAAAATCTTAAACAATTGTATCACTGGGTGTATGCCACCGGAAGAACTAAAGTCCTAGGGTATAAATAAAACACATCTATCTACCTATCTGACTGTCATATACCGGTAGGTTATATACTCCGATACTATACTCTCTACTTTTCTTTAAGTCCATTTCTACCCTCATTCTCTTTCACCGGTTCCTTCAGTCTCTCTTCCTCGGCGAGTCACTTCATCCCTTAAAGCGCAATCTCCTCCCCCGTGGCACCTCTCGTAGAAAACTCTCTCATCCATCACTTCGCTGGCTAAAAGATTGCCCTCGCTTAAGAGGATCCCAGGAGTCTCGAAAAGATCCCATAGCGGGCGAGCGGGGGCCCAAGGGCCTCACGCGCAAACCAATCCAATCCAAGCAATCCTAGCAGAGATTGACCAATTACGAGATAGTATCGTGTTAATTAGTCAAGTATCGCCCAACGAAGTGCACTTGCCAGGCTCTGGGTAAAACATTTTTATTTCGACCATCCTGTACATCCCCAACCAAAAATTCACAAATCACTCTTGATACGTTGCAGGATCCTTCACGGCGTTCTATTGCAGCTGAGCCTTGACGAGGGCTGGACCCAATGCAGGATGGATGCGTCGATGAGATATATAATAAATATATTAATATATTTATATAATCGGATAATATTATAAGGCGTAGAAAGAGGGCAATAGCGTGAAGAAGGGAACAAGTGCACATCCCATAAGAATTATTCATTATTCTGTCCCATATTGGAGATTCCTGTCGTTCTATTACCGAATACCTTTCAGGAATTTACCTACCTACCAACCTACAAACCCTCTTTCTGTCTTTCTCTCTCTCTCTCTCTCTCTCTGCTCGCCTTACACCGTTCTATACTCCGTCGTCATCCCGCGAGCATTATTAGAGTCCTCGAGGACCTGGAGTCTCTGGACATTCCCACGATAACAGGAATAATAGGACAGCTGGTGGAATCGCTTGCAAATCCCTTATTCCGATAACCCGTATTACAAGATCCCTGCTGGTCTATCCTGCGTTCTTCTGTATGCATATATATATGTATATAAATTATAAAAAATTTAACAGAAGGAAATAATTAGAGGAATAAAAATATTGAGTTGAAAAACAACGATAATATTAAGACCGATCGGATTGGGTCGAAAAATAATAAAGTTTACAAGGAATAAAATAAAAAATTTTTTAACACGTTCCACGATGGGCTTCGCTAAGAATTGTAATTTTAAACGAATTCCAATTTTTGGAATTTTTTTTTGTATCGCGTAGTACATGCGTATCCGTAGATATGTACATTTAATTAAATTAAGCTGGTTATTTACAGGTGGATATTTGTATGGGTTACCGAATTACCAGGTCCTTTGTAATTGCGTGGAATAATTCAAAATGCAAGAGGATTGTTCCCAACAGGGTAGAGGACTATTGAGTCCCAGCCGCTTTCAGGGTAATGTATGAGAGGGAGAAGGAGAGACTAACAAGTGGTTAGTAATACTGCGAGTAGCCAGACAGCAAGGTGCGCGATGCCGAATAAGTAAAATTAATCTCCAAATCTGACTGTACAGTGGTATTCTCATCAGTGTGTATCTTTCAGTTGTGATTATAAAATTTTTGTGAAAAAAGGTGGAATAAAATATGTACGTACGATTATGAGTGAGTATTAACCCTTATTTATCTGAGCGTGCAAAAGTGGAGCACCGACTGCGACCAGATGCTGGCCCAGCATCCTTCTTGTCGTACGACCCCGATCGGATGGACCAGCCAGATTTTGATCATAACCGACCAATCGAGCGGGTTGGTATGATGTAGGCCGCGGAAGTTCGTATCAGTGAAGTATCAAGATCCCAATAGTGACAGACCTATTCAGGGGAAACCCCGGGCTGGTCCTGCTCGTTCAATCTCGATCGGATGGACCGAGGAAGTTCGAAAGGAGAAATTAGGGTACCCCCAGTTTCCATTTAGCTCCCGGAACGATAAAAACTATAGGAGATCGTGCTCTGATAGAGCACAAGGATCCTGACCACAGGGGCTAAATTCGATAGTTTAGTAAATGGTGGGAACAGCATGAATAGTAGTACAACGGGTGGCGCATATTAATATACCCAGATACGGTTAACCGCAGCAAATACTCCATACCGTGCTGCACGTTAATCGCATATTGGAAACTGAAGGAAGCTCCGACACGATGAGGGCCCAGGTGTCGTTTCGAAGAAAAGGAAAGAAGGATTAAGGAGGTACGTAATTCTGGCAATGTAATCGGAATGGGATTTTTAAATATTTTTTTTTTTAACATTAAGAACCGTCAGGCTACGCTGTGATGGGCGTGGCTCAAATTAGGTTCTTTAGCTGCAAGCTGCTGTCAGTTTGAGAGAAGATCAACGCCAAATTTGACTAATCTTCCAGCAGAGTTTGCCTAAGCACAGTTTCAAAGTAATGTGGGATCTTTATCATGAAACTTGAAACTTCATACTTTTGAAATTGTTTCTCTCGTTATCGATATCCTCTTCGTATTATCTGCTGATAATTATGTGAGATCATGGGTAACGTTGTATGACGGTTTGTTGTTGGGTTATGGTTGGTGGGTCTGGAAAAGTAGTCACTTTTTTTGTTGTTATAGGATTAATCCCAAGTATATAGCAAATTTGTTTTTTTGTATTCTTATATATGGTTTAATGTTATTAACAAATTAAGTAAATAGTCGCATTTGGGATTTTTGTTTTTCACCTGATCAATTTGATATAATATATAAGGCATAATCAATTATCCATTTAATGATCGTAAGATGCGCGACAAGAAAAAGATGAGTATTAAGGACCGAAGAAAAAAGGCGAGCAAGCGAAGTAACGTCTAAGCGAAGCCTGAATGACATCTTTTTTCGTGAAATCTTCTGTGACCAGTAATTCTGTTCGGATAAGACGGTCGTCCGACGGCGAGACGACTTTTTTTCTCTCCGAGCAGTGCAACGCAGTCGGTTCCTCGTTATCCAATCAAAAATCAATTCATCGTCCCGATTCACGGAAACTCTGGTAAAATTCAATTAATTTTCCTAATTAAATCTTTACTTTCCTTACAAACGACTAAATGGACTTTGTACAAACTGTAGCTATGGTTCATTATTAAAATGTACGTGAAAAGAATATTTTTTGTTTTTAAATTAAAATCTAGACATTCTTTAGAAAGAAAAAAATTGATAAAAAGAGACTAGGAAAAACTAAAAACTCTGTTTTAGCGTTGCTCAACATTTTCTCATTACGAATAAAATTGTATGATGAGTACCTACCACGAATTGTTATAATACTATGGCGTAGTGGAAAACTGGAAAAAAATGCTCCAGACTAATCCTTAACCTGTAAAAATATGGGACTTAAGAAAATGTTTGTATTTCGTCAAAAAAATTCGTACAACTCCCTTATTTACCATTTTAAACATACAAGAACGCCGAGCAGTCTCGACCGCAATTAACACGATAGTAGGCAAGTAGGGTATCTCATACACCTTAACTCAATGCTTTTCGGATGAAGAAAAAAATTGTGCGACCATTCCTGGGTTAAAAACCTCCTACACTAGACAGTAACACGCGATCATGACACGAACCAAGTCGTAAAGGAAAGGTAAAACGAGAGAGCACGGAAGAAAAGTAAATCTAAAAGAAGAAAAGAAAGACATTCCTCACCCGCCACTTTCGTTTAAGCTACTCTTGGTTGATCTCGTCTGGTAATAAATCCACCTTTTATCACCTCCACCGATGGCTCGTAAAATACGCAAGAAAAGCAAGCCATTGTGAAGTTTCGAAACATGGCACGACATAAAGACGTAGCGATAATAAATAAACGACAAAAATCAAACAGCGGAAACTATATATATATACTACGTAAATAATGGAAACGCGCGAGATAACGATACGGCCAAAGAGAGTGGCTGCCATCTTGTCTCCGTAGCGTTCTGCCGCGCGTCTTTCTACAGTACGCTCGTGCGCATGCGCAGACCAGTCTACCAACTGACTCAACTGACACCACCGAAATCAAAATAAACTCTCGATGATCGTCACTCTGGACCTCAGAGGACTTCGAAGGCAATTTCAACTGAAATTTCACGAGTTTACATAAAATCGTCTTCAGCGTTAAAATACCGCCGTGCATAAAGTCCGCGTCAAGGCTTCCAATGTTAATTTAAATTTCCCGCGACACCGACCCACTATGACCGTTCTACCCACAACACTTTTACTGCGCGGATTTGAACGTATAGTCGCTACGCCGCGAGCTGTAAACGCTGATGGAGAGAAGAACGCTGAAGCATCTCATATTGTCCTAGGGTCGTCATGAACAATAAAAAAAGCACAGTCAATGTGTATCACTTTTACGTGGAAGCTCCTGCCTCATAAAAATCTTCGAGGTACTTTGGTATTGTAACTAATAGTAAAACTATGAACTTTTTATTTGTTTGAACAAAAATCTAACCTAAATTCACAATATTATTCATCTTTAAAATTCAAATCCGGTTGACACTTTATTTACCCTGAATTTCATGTGAGAACTCGTGTATTTTATCGTTGGTAAAATTACAAAGGTCCAAGTTGACAATGGGATTGAAATAGTATTGTTTTTTTATGTGACTGCACTAACGCATTTCAGGCGCATGCGCATAGAAACATTTTGTTGACTGCGCATTACTCATGTGTCTAGCTTGTCGGCGATCCTTTTTCATTCTATATGCGGTATGACGTTTCCGTTCAATTGGCACGTACAGGGTTCGGGTATACGGATTACGGGTTAAAGTTTCATTGTGAACACTGGGATTATATGCGATTTTGAGTAAACGAGAATAAAGGGATGTCAATTTGGGTATATTGTATCAATGTCAATTTTCATGGTTATTACTACTTACCGTACGAAGGTCTTTGCTGATTGGGTAGAATCGTCGTTAGCTCACCTGGTGACTCTGCTGGTAAACAATCTGAACCTAGACAAATCCTTGCCGTAGGTAGACACACCACGGTGCCCATCTATCTAAGTGATTATGATCTATGATCAATCAGTGGAGTCACCGGAATTGATCGTTGATCCGGTAACGTGATAGGAGATGAAAAAGTAAAAAAAATCTTACATAACCACGTGACCGTATGACGAAAATTTCTTTGTGGTTTCTTGATTTTCCAAAAACATTTCCTGGGGGCTGATACGAATTTCCTGCAACAACAAGAGAGTGGGTTATGAGAGTGAAATATTAGAGGATAACTGTAGCCTATTGATATTTATCGATTTATAATTAGTCTTATTACGTTTTTGAAAAGTATTTTTATTTTCAGATACATGCACGAGATTGAAATTTGAGGAAAGTTTGAGAAATAGAAATCTCTGAGGAAACGATGCAGTCGTCGCAAATTTATGGGAACGCAGTGCAACAATCGGCGAGATAAGGAAAAAAGAAGAAAAAAAGAAAACAATGAGAATCCGAGAATAAAGAAAAACAACAGCGATAATTTAACGAGTAAGAATTCCAGGAAGATTGAAATGGGAAAACAAGTTTGCACGTCTGGTACCTCGGCCAACCGGCAAAGGGAAATACATTTTTCTCGTGAACTCCAGACGCGTCGAAAAACTTTGCTGAAACAACAATTTTATGTTGCTACTGTAGAGCAAAGAACCGAATGCAGTTGGTTACGTTAAAATTTAATTAATTTTTAGGCCTTTAGTAATACAACGTTAAAAACAAAACCGTGCTTAATTAAAAAGTTTCAAAATGCGCAGAGACAAAAATAAGGGGAATCGATCCCTCGCGGGGACATAAAGCCAACAAAGGATAAAAAGGAAAATATGGGAATTGAAAATAGAAATGATAATAAATAAAATATAAATAAATTACGTAATAATTATATAACTAAGTAATATTTGCATAATTATCAATATCTAAAATATCGTCGAAGAACAGCTAATTAAAATTAATTAAATGATTAATTAAAGAGCCTGCAGTTTATTGAAAGACCTTTATATATACATATATATCATTCTCTCTCTTCTAGAACCCGTGCTTTTCCGCCTGAGAGAATCCGCCATTCGCCCAATCCCGGGCTTTTCTATACTCTATACCCTCTGGCCCTCCATTCACCTCCCATCCTGGTTCCCGAATTTCCGGCTGCATTGGCTTCCGGAAATTGTAAGCCTGTGCTTGTCACAAATTGTTCTCGCACGATTCAGAACAGCCATAGGAAATCTAACAGTTCTTCGTTACTCGTTAAATATTTAATTGTTTTGCAATATTACAGATCCATTGTGCGCTGCGCGCATGTAACCAGTGGCAATTTTTTCCAAATCAAGAACCCGTGAACTGGTAAAAAAATTTATCGAATTGACTGTATGCCGTTAAAACTTGCACGCAAAGGGTGCCCAAACGCCGGGAGGCACTGTCAAACCCCGAGAATTTCAACCAACCATAGTCTGCGTCCTGTGGGAGCTGACGCATATTTCCTCATTGGGGATACAGCCATAAGGAAAGGAAGGAGGACACTTCCTGAGAGGTAACCGCTTGTTTCCAGCAAGACTTACAAGGATCGCAAATCATGCTGCTAGGGGATTCCCCGATTCGGTAGGAACACTGGAATAGGAACAGATCCAGAGCAGGCTAGCCATTACGACTCGGAATAGATATGATTCGCCATCGGGAGGTACACTGTATGAAACGGAATTTGTGAAATTATTGAAGAGCGCCAACCAACATTTCCCTAAAGCAGTTAGTTTATTTTTCAAACTGCACCTTCACGTTCAACGAATGACGACACCGACAGCCATTCGGAATCCGAATGTAGCGACACAATCGAATCTTTGATAAAAAATCTCATGCATTTTTTTACCAAGGGTAAGACTAAAGCGAGGAAAAGAAACCAATATCGACAACTGCGACAACTGTATACCTACGTGTTCGTCGATATCACTTTCGTAGATAGACAGATATTACATAAGAATAAGAGGATCTGATCTGGGCGAATGTATAGCGGATGATAGTCTAATCTGCCAAGAGTGGACGCAAACCGGTGGAAAAGACGAGGATATTTTTCTCTGGGAAAGAAAAAAAAAGGGGATAAACGAAAGTGGAACTGCTGTGATACGAGCTGTCATTTATGCAGTGGTCATGGCAATTTAAAAAAAATTTTGTATGTCGAACATTTATCAAGATGATGTTTTACGACGTTTTTCAAAACGCCGAGAATAATTGAAAGGAATATACAAAAATATTATCGCATGTCGATATATGAATTTTAAGTAGAGTATTTTCTTAAAAAAGACTAACTTTTAAAATCATAATTCAAAAACGCTTGTTGAACGCAAACAAATTTATGTTAATCAATAACGAGGTAAAAGATACTATAATAACCATACATACAGTACTATTCAGAACTGTTGTACAACCTGAAGTCGATATCAATAGTTGCAAATAACCAAGAATTAACTTAAAATTTATAAATGCAGTTGTGATACAAAAACTAATGAATTAACAGATTAAAATTCTTTAACCTTAACTGTATCGATTTAACCTTCATTGCCAATAATACAGGTCGGATCAATAATCCATTTGGTTTAGTATAGTTGAGATCCTAAAAAAAAATAGCTGCATAGAAAATGAGAGAGAGGGAGAGGGAGGATAAATAAAACCAGGGATAAATAAAAGAAAAAAAAGTTAGCTGATAAAGACAGTGTGTAAACAACCTTAAAGGGCTGCAGAAAGCCGAAGTGTTTCGGGTTCATTAAAATGCCCGGGGTGAAACTTTTTTTCGCGACGGGACGACCCAGCCCAATTAATTAAAGACGCTTTGATAGGCTCCTTCGAGAACTCGGAGACCCCTTCGGTAAAGATAGGATTTTAAATTTACGTCAAACGACATTTTCCCACCTCGGGACAAACGACCGTTCAATCTCGCGTCAAAGCGAAGGAGTTTTTTTCTCTCTCTAAAGAGATGCTCAAGGCCAAAGTTTGTTTATGGAAGAAATATTTCTTTTAACAGATTGTATGTAAAAAGAAAATTTAACATTTATTTGAATTAATAAAACATATCCTAAGATTATACTTAGGAGTTTGTTTGCTCCAAGTTTTCCAAGCTTTTAAGTATTTCGAATACGTTTAAGGTACTTGGTATTTGTATGGTAATTAATTTGTCGCGTTGCATGATAAATGTTGTAATAAAGAGGTGCTTTGAGGATTATCGTAAATCCTATTAAATTCGGGAAAAGAAATGTTACTGGTCTCAATTATTCGGTTGTACGAAAATCCAGCTGGAAGCGAAGACTTACGACCACCTGGTATTAGAATAAATTTTTCTTTCATTTCCAACTTTTGAATTACTCATTAAGCACAATGGTTAAGATGAAATCACAATCAGATATTCACACGTGAACGACACAAAGTTCATTTTTAATCCTGCATTAAATATTCATAGAAACCTTAAAGCGTGTAATCCTAAAAAACCATGAAAGTACCATTAAAGTAATTGAAAATTAAGAAAAACATGTGCTTATAAATAGCATATTCAAATGTTTCGTTAAAAAACATTTTTCTCATTCACGAATAAGACAATAACAAGTTATGAATTGAACGTAAAATTGAACGAGAAAAAATTAACCTATAGATAAAAAAAAGTCAAATACTGAGTCTCAGACTGCATAAGATTGCATTCAACAAGTGTTACGTTGTTTTCAAAGTCTTGACAGTAGCGAGTGCAATTGTTTAAATTTCCAATTGGTATGCAGCATGCATTGAATTAGATTGTATTGTCGTTAAAAGTGCATTACAATTTTGTAACTGCAATCTCTCCAATCGTACGCGTAGGCTGTTAATTCCGCAGAAGCACGAGCTGTTAGTACTTACGGGATATGAGAAACGGTGGCGGCGCGTTGCGGGCTGGGCGAGAACTAAGGTACCTAAATTTCCTAGCTAAAATCCCGGCGGCAGGTTTCGATTCAGGTTGCGTTGCAACGCGCATGCACCTATCTATTCTATGGGATCCTGGCAATATGGAATATACGACCTTACGTGTGAATCCATCTTTAGTTCCAGGACGAATCTCTGGTTGGTAAGAGGAATGAGAGTAGAGCAGGAAATAGAAGAGTAAGAGCAGGATATCGCAACGGACTCGTACAATGCTTTGGTACACAATGCGTGTTACATTATTAACATGATAATATCCTTCGCAGGAAACCAATGAAGAGTTTATAATTTCATTCTTTTAGAAATTCTTGAAACTCTTAGTAAAAGACGAGGTGAAACGAAGATATAGCCACGTGAAATATTAAAGCCTCCATTTTCAAAGGAGTGAACGTTTTATAAAAATAAATTAGTTGAGTATATATACTCTAATTAATTAGGCTAATTGGCTCTTGGATGTTCAGCCTTCGCAAGACGACAATGACTTTGTTATCCTTGGGGAATTTATGGTACGAGTTTCCTTAACGGCAGAGGGACTGATCGCAGCGCCATCGGTGACGAATGACAATTAGTGGGAACTAATTGATTTCAGATTATGTCTTGGGCTTGTATCGTATAACTATAGTCTTGTAAATTACTGGATTAAGTCATGCTTTATATGTTAGGAAGAGCCTGAGGATTTATCTAGAACTTCGTTACGTTGATAAGCTCGATTAACTGTTGATAATGATGAGGTATTAAGTCACCCTCTACGATGTATTAAGACCGTGTATTTACAGTTTTAAGACCGTGCTTCATCTCATTCACTGATTATCAATACGGGCTTATGTTTATGAAAATTTGTATAAAGGGTTGGATAATGCACCAGGCTTGTCGTAAAGCAATGTCACTTTATATTTTGACAGGCGTTGCTCAACGCGAAATAAACAAGCGGCTTTTCAATTTGAGAGCGTGTATGAGTTACCCGCGGATCGTTGCCGTGGTGGGATTGAGTCATTTTGCACTGTATTGGAGTGGAAAGAATTTTGATGATTAAAACAGATTGAATCGTATGTCTAAATTAATTAATAGAACCAATAATCATAGTCAAGGGATAGAAATAAAAATAAAATTAAGTCTTTAACCACAAACTTCTGCACTTTAACCTATTATCATATACGTACGCCGTTGAGTCTCCATGTCGTAAAATTCAGGAAACACATTTCCGTCATTACCTACGCTTGGGGTTTGCTTAGAGTTTGCTCTGGTTGCTCTATTACCAGAGATGAGTAGAGAGATACACAGCGCTACACGGTTTTAGGCGATACCAAAAGCATGGCGCTGGATAGCAGCGGCGAGTCTGGGAGTTGGATTTTGTGATCATCGCCTCCGTCGATAATGCAGATCCCGTCGTAGCCGAGCTGAGCGCGATCACGAACGTGTAGCTCGGCGAGAAGAGGCTCTTCGCTACTTACCGCTGGTTCCTAAAGCAACACTTAGAACGAGGCAGCTCATTGGATATAGCATAAATATTTTATTTCTTTGCAATCCTAAGTTCGAGCGCACAGTGATCAGCAAGTATAATATGATAAAAGCCAGGAACTCATGCCTGCCTGCACTGAAAGGTATGATGCCACCGGTATCGACAGATATTTTACCGATGTTCCGTAGCAGAACTATTGTTAAAACATATCAGAAACTATAGATCTCCTCGAGAACTATTGAAAAAGCCTATTATTGAATGATTTTTAAGAGATTTTAAAAAAGTGTGCTGCCGGAGCTGACACCTGTGTAGCACTTCAACTTTTGAACAATGTTTCATCAATAAGCTTTTTCAATAGCTCAGAAGCTACGCTCTCGGGTTGATTTGTATAGTTATGCTAATGCTCTCGTAAGATTTCATTATTGTTTAGTTGAAGTCGAGGTGCTCGAATCTGCCGTGGGGAGATAGTCTCGAGGTACCGAGTTTTAGTGTTGTGTTTCAATTCAATTTTTATCTACTCTGTATGTTCCGCAAGATTTTAATTTTGCCTCAATTTTATATTTTGAATAAATTTTGAAAGTAAATCAAGATCCAATAATATTTAATAAAACTGAGGTGCTACGCGGGTGTCAAGTTAGCACTGCACTTTCTTAAAAATGTCTTTAAAATGTTTCAACAATAGGCTTTTTCAATAGTTCTTTAAAAGTTTTATAATTTCTGGTCTCGTTCTAAGGGTTGCTTTGGGAACCAGCGGCGAGCAGCGGAGCACCTCTGCCCGCCAAGCTATGCGTTCGTGTTCACGTTTAGCTGGTCTACGACTGGATATGCTTCGTGAAAGGATGCGAAGATCACAAAATCGGACTTCCAGACTCGTCGCTATGATTAGCGTCATAATATCAGCATCACTTAAAATTGTAGCGTTGTGCATTTCTCTACTCATCTCTGATTTCTATATTTATGGTTCAATCTATTAGACTGAAGATACTTTGGCAGATTTAAGAACATATTTTTAAGATAACCGTTATTCCCACCAATGAAATTGGACTAGTTGGACAAAATGTAAAGTTGTACGAAATTCGAATGCATTGCACTATACATAAAAGCTGACACAGGAAATTATTGAACTGACGCGGACGACGTTCATTTATCAAGCCACGCACATAGAAAAGGAATATTGGTAAAGAAAAGAAGAGCATTACTCAAGTATTTAAAGCATTCTAAGTTCTGCTGAGTTTTAACAATTGACAGAATTCAACTGTCTGGATTTTCTATATAATTTACATATGCATAAACCTAGGCGCCATTCATAACAATGTATCAAAATGATGTATGAATTGTGAGATGCTTTTAAAAAGTAGACTGTATTTTATTTTAGATGTATTACTCAGTAGAGTTGTTATCAGCTCGCCGTAGAGGCAAATTTGCAAAATGCTGGTTTGCTGCAACATTAAACGAGGAACTCTTTCTAAAGAAATTTAAGAGTTCATCAATTCGAGATACTGATCTCATTGCTGTGTGGTACGTTATCTTTAGTCTTAAAGAAAATAATCATTTGATGTTTGTTAGCTTTTAAGATGACTATTACATTAATTTTCCCTTATTAACTTTGCAGCGATGAGATATTAAGAACTATCTGCACCGCAACTAACAGGCGTGCGCAAAGATATAGCTTATATTTGTCATCACAACTAATGTATGGAGTTGCAAAGATACACTATTACCAGATAAATATATTTCAGAGTAAGTATACATATCTGAGTGACTTATTCGAGATAAAAATTATTACCCAATTTACCATGTAATCTCACTGCTATTTGAACCTTTTTTTTACTTACAGAAGAACTCTTTGAACTTAGAATAAAATTGGAGCGTGTTGAAATAGCTGATGGGAGTCCAAAGAAAAAAAGGTTTTAAAAACTTATGTCATAATGAACAATGTCATAATAGTATTTAATTATATTTATATATTTACTTCAATAGACGACTGAATTTGAGTGAGATTGAAGAATATACTGTACCAGAACCTCTCACATTGAACTTAGTTTTTAGTGATATAAATGAACAGGATTTCCATACACTTCGGGAGGATTCAGGTATCAATGCCAAATTACAAAATTTGGTAAGTACTTATATGGGAAAGCACAAAATCTTTGAGAACTGTTGAATATATACTATATGCTTTGCATGTGTTTAATTCATTTGGAATCATACAAATCTTGTATCTTTATTACACAGATGCAAGATGCTGATTGCTTGAATTTTGGTGCATTGACTAATATGGAAATGGAAGATTTGCTCATGCAGAATGAAATGACTGTGTCGTTAGTTTGCTTCTTTCTTTTTTCTATCTTTCTTTTCATGTATTTAAGCGAACGCCTAATGTTATAATCGCATCCTATATTATTTTCATATTTTCTCTCTTTCTTCTATTTTAAACTTGGGGTCTGGTGTCGAAAATGAACGAATTCTTACATTTGTATAAAGCTATTTATAATTATAAAATAGAGAACCGGTAATGCTGTTACCTGGTGAGAATGGAATGGATTCGGAACCAATAATTGGTCGTGAAATTCGAGGTGCTGAAGTAAAAAGTCCATCATACGATGACTTAAGAAAAGAAAGGCACGTTATAGGAAAAAGACCAACGGCTGGAAGGATGTCGCGTGACTCACCCGTTATACCTGGTAAAAATAAACATTTTTTTATTGCAAAATTACTAGAAATGTATCGTTTTGTCTTCAACAATTTTTTGTAGCGGTTACCCTAGAGCAGCGTGGATTTGATATAAATATTTCTGTGCCAGACGATGTCGGAGAATCGCTAATGGGAGTGAATCCTCCAGATATGCCGAGTATCGGGATGCCGGAAACTCCAAGTAAAAGATTATCCAAACATCCGGAAGTGGATACACCAACTAAAAGAAGACGCGTTAGTATTCCAATAGGATTAATTATCTATAATGATCTATGAGAAATAATTGAATTGTATTCCACAAAGTTGGAGGATGAATTTGTTGAAGATGCTCATCCGGTAGAATCGACTGTAATTCCTGGGGATATGCAGGATTCTGAAATGCATCTTGAACCTATAGATGTAGATTTGATAAGAAGTATGAAGAGATCAAGAAGACCAAGACGTAGAATTTTCGTCGATACCAGAATAAAAATACCAACAGGCACACTTCAGGCTATGATTAACGATGTGAATGTTCATACAGTGGTAAGTGAAGACGATTAATTGTCACCGGTAATAAAGAGAGACATTAATTAAATATTAAAAATATTCTAGGCTATGCAGAAGAGGCTGATTACTTCCATTTGCAAAGATTATTTGTCAGGGCCTGAAAAATTATTGAAGACGCCTGCAACCATTGTGGGAAGTGTGCGTTTTAGAAAATGGGCTAGCGATTTATATTCCTTATTCGAAAACCCGACAACAGCTGAGATACATGGGGAGACGTATCAGGAATTAACAATCATGAAGCCATTGTCAGCTTCCCTTTGTATGAATTCTAAGCAAAGATTATTTCTTTACATGTGTGGTGTACTATATAAATCAATAAGGGTATAATATATTTTTCTTATTATAGCTACTGAAGTGATGCGACGTGCGGATACTATAAATCAAACTGAAGAGTTTTCTAGCAATATTTCTAGAAAGGATAAACAGGATACAACTGATAAAACAAAATTTGAAGAACAAAGTATACCTTTTATGGAGGTAGAAAGAGCTGGAGCAACTATGCCTGAGATATCAGTGCCCGAGATGCCTGATGTACCAGAAAATGCGAATGGAATTCAAATTCAACCAATGGAACCAGAAGTACCAACAATGTGAGCAGCTGTCTGTGCTGGTTCAAAAATTTAATACTTTTTTACTTTGAATGTTGTAAATATTTTTGTTGCAGGGAGATAAATGAGTCTGAGGAAAAGGATGAATTTTTACCACCACTAATGAGAAAATCTAATATACAGAAACGTATGCAAGAAAAACTTGACAAAAATTCGTTAGAAACCAGTTCTTTGTGCTCCGTAAGGTAAATAAAGTTTTTATAATGTGATCCAGAAATATTTAGTTTCCAGTTTACTTTACGGTGTATTTTTGCTGTCATGTTTTACACAGGTCAGTTCAAACATTAAAAAGACAATGGATTAGGAAGGATTTCCTTGCAAGTTTAGAAGTATTATGGCATGATAAACCAGCTGTCAAATTCGTAGAAGTTTGTTCACCTTCACACAATACGAAAATAGATGCTGCGGATTGCTTCAAATTCTGCATAGGTATGTTTAATGTTTATGTATTAAATTTGTATTTGTGATAAAATTTATATATTACTAAGTAATTGTTATTTATATCTTAGAATTGAGTGTATTAAAAAGGCTTAGCTTGACTCAACGTGCTCCTTACCATAACATTTGGATAAAAAAAGTGGATTATTCGTCTGATAGCACAACTAGTGCATAATTCTGATGAGTTTACTATACTAATTAATTTATTGCGATTGTTCGCGTTATTAAAAAAAAATTTTATGTCTATCTAAAAGTACCTCTCCATATTAAATATAAGGAATATAGTACTATAGGTTTTTAACTGTGATAAATAAAATTCATTATTTATGTTTATACAAATATCTATTTACATGTGTTCATTGCTACAAACAATTAATTCGACAAAATCAATTGGAGAGTAAAAGAATAATTGAAAAATAAGTTTCATTATAAGCATTGCACATTTGATAGCTTTGAAATATTATTTTCCGGTAAAATTGGAAACTTGCTTCGATTTTTAGAATATAATGATGCAAAATTATATATCGTATCACTTATTTATAAAAAGCTAATGTACCATAGATATTTGTAACAATGTGGAGCATTTAATTTTCTTAAAGTAGTTTTGTATCTGTCTTTTTGACTTAATTCATTGTTCTTTTAAAGAAGCATCACCATATTTAATTATATATTACTATATTATAGTTTTCAAATTCTTTATAGAGCAGAAGCTCCTTTGGAAACAGAAACATTCTTTGGATACTAATTAAAATCCTTATTCTTGTTTCTCTTAGATAGGTATTTTGTTAGCACTGAAAGCAATTGTCTTAATACAATGTTAACAAGCTATAACTTTATGCCAAATATTGTGCATAAATTTTTTGCAAGTGATTCTTCATAAATTGTATGTATATAAAATTATAGTACATGTATGTAATTTAGTAATTACTATATTTTTAATAAAATGTTACTCTCGCAGACGTGCCAGTCGCTGCGTTAACTCGTCCTGTTCTTGACTAACAGCAGTGGATGTACCAATGCTGCCCATTTGTCCAGAAGGTAATTCCATATTTAATTCTAATCCAGCTTCATCAGCCACTTGTTGCATTAAATTATCCACATCATTCTGTGGCACGTTGGTTGTTGTTGTCTGAGACATAGCATTCTCCATGTACGAGCTCTGAACATCCAAATCTTCAAATTGGCTCTCAAACTTATCCATGAGACCAGAAATCTTTTCTAAATTCATAGATTTCATTGCAGCATCCATAGCTTTCACAACACCAGCCATAGATTGCGTAACCTTCCTAGTAGTTAGAGCAGTTTGAACTCTACTGGCAACAGCATCGACCCTGGCACTCATTCTAAGATAATTCAATGCTTGGTTCTTCTGCCTTATAGCATTTTCGGCATGAATTCGAGCCCCTTCCATATTTCCTTTCTGAATGGCCTTCTTCACCTTGGCCTTCTCTATCTTCTCCTCCTTTTCGCATTTCTTTGAATTTCGCTCTAACTCCTTCACAGCAAACTTTAAGTTGAATAAATTCTCTAGATACATATTTAGGAAAACAATTAAAATAAATACTTTCCTAGAACAATCTAATATCAACAACAGTCGAAATAGATGCTAGTTTAATTAAAATCATCCCCACTCAATAAGAACCTTAACATTGCTCCAAAACGAATACACCAATTGACAGCAGATTGACAACAAATTAGTATCACTAAATAAATGACTCCAAATATTCAAATTATGCAAAGGATACTTTCCATCTGAGAGACGGACATGGCTGACTGTTCGGCCCCCGTTGTGGCTGCTTAATCAAGAAACAAGTAAGTCTATAAAGAAAGACGTAATTCGAGCACTATACTGGCTTCAGTACAGTGAGTTTCTTTGACAAATCCTCGTAACGAAAAAACCTCGTGATAGGCTACTAGTCCACTATTTACAAGAAAGTCGTCAAAACCACAGTCAACTAAACGTCACTGACAACTATGCGTCATGGCAGTCAATGGCAATGACATCACTCATCGCCATAGTAGTTCCCTACTGTGAAAATTTACAGAAAAAAAATCAAAATGTTTCTTTATCAACATCTGAAAGATGGACCTTTCCAATGAATTTCTGAACGCCATCGACTGTCTTGCATAATCTTACGCTGTATCTTCAAACTGACAGATATACAATTTTTATAATAAAATATCTCTCACAATGTACATCCAAATACATGAAGTGATCCGGATGAAAAAATTTGAAATCCTTCTTCATAATTGTACATCGTTCATTGCATTTTATCTTTTACAATATTACTCCATGAAAATCCGTCATAAACTCGACCTACTGCAAAAGCATTGGTCCTCGAAGGATAGTGGAGACGCCCATGATTCAAATAGATAAGGTATCATCTCGAAGTATAGCAGTTCTGCGCACTGGATAGTGACGTCACTGGATCCTCTTTGTTCTAATTGGCTGACTTACGTATGGTGTCGTCACGCCGCAACATCAGTTCTACTTTGAGGGGTCATCTCCATACGAATCAAAACGTAAATAAGTCCCCTCGAACTAAAACTGATGCTGCTTAAAACGTGATGTCATTGGTCCCTGCGCGATCTTGACTAAAATACGATCCCCAGTGGTTATACCTTGTCTATTTGTATCATGGAGACGCCAAGAAACGTATCCTACGTGGTGAACTTCCACTGAAATAGCCGGTCTGATGGTAGCGCCTCCAGTATCGTGAAATGTGATGTTCATTGTAATCTCTGACAGAGTTTGAATCTGTTTTCGGAATTGCTCGAGTGGCTGATTGTTATAAGGATCATCGCCAAATGATATACGTCGTCTGACATTATTGCAGCTATAGGAGATAGAACTAGGACAAGGCTTGAAAAGTTTTAGAGGATAAAAATAGTGAAGGTAAAGTGACACATTTTAACCGGACCTGACTTACGCTCCGTTTAACGTTCTTTTACTACTTTCACTCAACGCTCTAGAGACCCCCGACGCGGATAAGAAGTCCTCCGCCAGCACCGTTATTTAGCCTGATAATTCCTAAGTCTTTGGAGATTGTTGCACTATTAAAATGTACTTATTTTCCTGTTAGGTTATATTAAGGATGACGCCGACATTCCCTCTTCCTTTTAGAAATGGAGGGGATATTAATTATCGAAAAGCGGTAGAGAGATTGACTGGTACTCGTGACCTTTTCTGGCATTAAATCCTGCTCTTCTTTGTAGAACTAGGATCTTCAGTTGTTGCAACAGATATTCTCTGTTATGAATTTCTGCTAGTCCTTTAAAGTGTTAATAATTAAGTTGAATCTTTTAGACTGATAGATTTGAGTCGATACTCTTAGTTTGTTCTTTTTTTGTTACTACGAGGCATTAATAGTAGGTCATGCAATTCTTGTTACAGAATGGGTAGCACCAGTCAGCTTTATAGCCTGTCATGGGGTGAATTTAGCACATCCCTTACATCTGCTGTGCAGCTTCTTAGAGGACATGGGGAACTCGTTGACGTTACTCTGGCAGCTGGTGGTCGCAGTTTTCCTGCACATAAAATTGTCCTATCTGCAGCAAGTCCTTTTTTACTAGATTTACTCAAAGTCAGTTTCATATTTAAGAATGTTTATCTGAGAATATTAACCTTTTGTCAGGCTATAATATTTATATACCTCTTTTAGAGTACACCTTGCCAACATCCTGTAGTTATGCTAGCAGGTATCGGAGCAGATGATTTGGAATCATTACTTGAATTTGTATATCGAGGTGAAGTAAGCGTGGAACCAGCTCAATTACCTTCGTTGCTTCAAGCTGCCCATTGTTTGAGTATACATGGTTTGACACCACCGACAATACTAACAGAAGTATGTATCACTTTCATAAGTCAAACAAAATCTACAGTTTCATAAACAATAAACTGGACATTTTTATTTAGAATGGAGAGGAGATACCAATATCAGCAATACCCAGTGCAAATGAAGCCTTAACAAGGGACGTATTAAATTCTTATCTGCCTGTGCGCAGAAGAAAAAAAAGAAGGAAGTCTTCGTCCTCATCCGGTAAATGGCCAAAGACAGACGATCACACGAATACCGAGAACAGACCTCTAGACAGCCAATCACAAGAGAACAGGACAGCGGATTACGATCATAAGGACAGTGAAACCACGAGTCAAACCGAAGATATGGGTAAGATCAAAATGTTCTTAGATCCACATTGCGATTCTCAACAAGATAATCGCTATTATTTCGTAAAACTTGTGTTTTGTGTCCGCTGTATACCTATATGAAAAATTGTACTCGTCCGCGTTTAACTACAAGGAAATTGACATCTTTCGACCTAAGAAAAACGGACACAAGCACAACCATCGATTGGGTTGAACTGCATTTCGATTGGATGGGACTTGCATCACCTGGCATAGCCAATGAAGCAGAGCAAGATTAAAATAAAATAATATTTGAATGAAAAATAGAAAATACAGAAATTTCCAGAAGTGAACGTCAGTTCAGCCCCGTATGGTAACATTGTGTTTGTGTCTGTTGACAGCAAGCGAGCGTTTGGAATGTGCGAATCCCTGGAGTGCCAATTCGCCAAATCCACAGCAGCCATTGGTGATCGATGCGGAAAAAACTCAGCAATCGGAGCACCAGGAGCAGATGATGGCTACCGAGTCTAATTTTCCTACCTTGATGCCGATGCAACCATATTCACCGCTGCAGATACCATCTTTTAATCTTCCACCGACCGCACCGATTCCAGAGCCTGGCCATTGTTCCTCGTCCTCATACGCGGCGACCTCTCTAGCAAATATAATGGGTGCGGGTAAAATACGGGGTGCATCGGATTGCCCAGGAGTTTGTCCATTGTGTGGAGCAAGGTTACGCCAAGCAAGAAATCTACGTAGACATTTATTGTCCTCGTGCAAGTATAGATTTAATAGTGGCGCTATGCAACAATCCGTAAGTGACTCGATGATGATAGAGATTAAACCGGAAGTCGAGATACCTGGATATACTGGACAAATTTCCGGTGACGGGACGGACAGTGGTACTAATAATAGTTGTGAGCAAATCGAATGTAAACCAACTCTGTTACATTCACCCTCGTCTCATGGATCCAACGTCGTTTCGCCCCTTCCTAGTAACATTCCTTCCCCAACAATCGCCAGATGAGAGTAAGATTGTGTCTATGTCATTCCCTTGTGAACATTGAAAAAATCTTGTGACTCTAAGACACGGCTTATACTATTAAATATTTTTAATGTATCGAGGCAATTCTTTTAGTGCTTTTTTTATTATTATTGTACTTAGGCTTATTTGTTAAGTTCGATACACTATTGCACTTTATTTTTTATGATATGATGAGGCAAATGGCAGGGATAGATGTTATCGGTGCTTTTAAAAGTGGTTAATAGGAATTGCGTTCCTTTTAATTTATACGCTTCCTTTTTTTTACAGAAGATAAAGGTTTTGGTTTACTTCGAAGCTCTTATTGGATATTATTATATTTACTTTTTTAATACTGTCATTATTTACTTCTTGTTATTACTCGTTATCTGTAAATTGTAAGTTCTGGATTGGTAGTTAACAAATCGCATATGTTTATTATACAAGTTGATTTGTTTAAAAACCATGGGATTATTATTTTTTATATTTTTTTCTCTTATATCTTTAAGCATTTCGCTTCCATGCGGTTTATCGGCTTACAATTACTCGCTCCTTCATGTAAAACGTATTGCGAGGAATTTCTTCCATGGCAATGACACTAGCCAATAGAACTTAAGTATAGTAGAATATACTCTGTATATTGTAACCTTCATCTCTGCGCATTTGTAAATAAAAGGCATACTCTGTGTAACATGATAATTAAAATATCAAGATGATGTATTATTTATTATAATGAATGAATGGAGCAAGTGTCATCTATGAAGAAAGGTAACATCCGTTGGTAGATATCTAAACAACCATTATAATATGAATAAAATTCTTTGCAAACGGTCTATATGAATTGTCATTCCAGGAGATGGTAACTCCAAGGCTCGAAGTGTGTCAGATCAGCCAGCAACATGTCCACTGTGCGGTGCTGTGTTACGTCAGTCCAGGAACCTTCGAAGGCACTTGGAGTTGTTACACTTTGGTACTGGAAAACCAACAAAACAAGGAGTGCGTATAAGTGGTCGAAGAAGCTCCAGGAATAGCGACTTGCTACGATCACCATCCTTATGTTCAAATCGTGTCACCCCTATCAGTAGAATTGATCATCCTCTCCTAAGACCTTCGGACAGTTCTGATATGCAGACAGTTACACCATTGTCGATAGCTTCCGTAGTGAGTTCCAATGCATCGAACATGAGTATTCCTGGTAAGAGACATTAACTCGTAATAAGTCTTTAGTAACCTGGTTGAGGGTATAATGGAATGCTTTTAAAATCTTTAGGAAATCTCATGGTACCTGGAGCAAGCATTCTGTCAGGAAGTAATGAACAAAGTGTTCATCCAGTTGGTACAATTCCACCATCTTCCTGTACGGGTTCCATGGGTCCTCCCCATAATGGTATCTACTCCTCGGATAATACAACGAGTATGCTCAGCTGCCTGTTACCTCCGTTACCATCCTTACCCTCGTTATCATCACCTCATGACGTATTTCGTCATAGTGAAATGCTGCGAGCTGGTATGGCTTACTACGACACTTCTAGACAACCCTCAAGACATATTCAACGCACCGACGTCACTTAAGAACCACCATAAGGATTTGGCTTTTGGAGTTCAGTGCAATTAGTTCATCCTCTTTCTTTTAAATATTTTATACTATTTTATAAGTTTTCAAAATGGTCAACAATTTTAATACTTGGTACATGGAACAATATTGTACTTTCGATAAGAAATTGGGGAGTAGAAGATCTTCTCTGCTGTTTTTTAAGGATTTTTCCGGTGTACTAATCTATATGGATTCGAAACTTCCATTTCTTAGGCAGTCTATCTCATCAAGAAATTCTTTTGTGCGTTTAGTTAAGCCGTTGATCATATCATATCACATTGACGGCAGGTTATTCCTATTTCAGCGCTTAATTTACACAACAGAGGGTGAGGAGGTATTTATGAGATGTATGGAGTATTTTATTATAATTAGTTTTATTCCCTCTCTTCTTTCGTTGTGATCATCTTTATTATTTATATTAATACCGGTTAAAAGTGACAGGAGCTATAGCATGCTTTATTTCTTTTTTTTATACGGTGGTGGCGAATTAACATGAGTAATGTCTTCCTTCCCGAGGATACTCGTGCTTCTTATCAATACACTTTCCACGTAAGTTGAAAATATCCAGAGAGCATATACGCTGTAAGCGTTTAATGATTTTATATATTTTTTATTTGTTCATGAAGTTTATCGTTGAATCGATTGCTTTTTGCTTTTATTTAGAAGCAAATGTGTTTTTTTTGTAAGCATTATATTGATTCGCTTTAGTAGTTTTAATAGCCTTCGTCCACATTATAGATAGTTATACAAGAATATATGTATATAATTCCATTGTAGTTTGGGCAGATGAACATTCCGACGAGTGACAATAGATATGATACACATGCTATATACGAAATAATTTGAGATTACATTTGTGAATTTGTGAATATTGTACAAAAAATCGTGTCAACGATAATCATATGTCGTACTTTAAAGTATAAGACAAAAGTACTGATAGTGCATTCTTGGGTTTAAGATAACATTTTTTTAATTGGCTGTATTTACAATGAAAGAGTATGAGAAAGAGATTACAGGAAACATTGCAATATATACTTTACTGTATACAACTGCATGTTAATACGTGAAGTGAAATTTATAAGTAATAAAGAGATTAAAAAAAAGTCTCGAATAAATGTGATATAACATAAATATATTATCTGATATAATCTGAAATAATTTTCATTTAATTTATTTTCAAACAATATTTTCAGAAATGGTCTACCAGACTGGGTGCTTTTTTCCACCTTTTTTTTTATTAAAAATACATACAAGAGTATTAAATAAAAAGTCTTATCCAAAGGAAAATCTCACAAGCAACGCACAAATGTGGATTAGGAAATATCTAAGACAATCTAAACGTACGATATTACATTGTCCTATCGATTAGAGACATTAAAGAAAAAATTGTCTCAATTTTTTTTAAACAGTTTTCCATGTTCAAGAAAAATTCGTCAAAGACGCTTCACTTGTCTTTCTATAAAATTGGCACGTTAACAATTCAATGTATATCCAAAAACAATAATCGCTTCTGTTCAGACCACAAGATTTATTTCCTCCGTCTGATGTTCCGTATGACCAAGAACAAATGGCCAATTTCTACGTGAAATTCTATCCAGCTCTCCTCGTAGAAGATTCAAGAGGTCATCCATGTATCGCATGTCGTGTACCTCATTACGTAACTTACTGGTCTCTGACATCAGGTTGCTCACCCTCTTCTCGTCGTCCTAAAGCATACAAAATTAAGGTTAGTTTATCTAAAGCAAATTTGTATATCGGTTACTCTTAATGGACCAGGATAATGGCTTACAAATTCCTGTCTAGGATCATTAATCATTAACCACACGACAGGTGCACAGTGCATGCTTACTAAATGATAGCTACTGGAATTGGAATGGTGACCACTGTGATAATTATTAATGAGTGTAGTATACATATACTCGGGTGACATTTACCAGCTCCTTTAATACATTGAAATGTTGCTAATACCATTTACCATTATTGTCATGACTATTAGCATCACTATCAGGATAGACTATCACTGTATCATCGTTCCAGTCTCGTATCTCTTCCTCGTTATCTAATAATTATCAGGATGGCTAACGAACCAGCCGAAGCTGTGTCAACGGTACTAATTCCAATTTTCTTCTTTTAATACCTTCATTCATTTTTTGTAGAATTATCGCTATTGTTGATCCACGATGATAACTAAGATCTTTTGTTATTTTTTATAGTCAATGGAAAACGCGCCTGTATATCTCGCCTGAGGGTACAGATGTCCTTGTAGATGTCCTTGTTAGCTACCTGGAGTCGATGAACTTTGCTACGCAGTTGCTGAACATTGTCCGGGTCACCCTGGACAGTTGGTACGTTACCATCTGGTTCAATGGTTAAAGCGAGTCTAGTAAGATGATCATGGCCAGAGAATCCTTGGCAGAGAGGGTCCTCGTCCAAGAGCATGGCTGCAAGATCAGGATTCTTCTCCAGACCCTGGAGTATGGTAACGACCTCATTGATGGCGGTGACGTTCGTCTAACAAAATGAATTATGGTTGACTGTTTGTTAATAGGTATCGCACGTGAAGATTTTATGGGAGTACCCGGGATTTGGTGCCGATGATGAAGCTCCTGGATGCTGTCGTCAATTCGTCGCAGAGACAAAGAGGCGTCTGAGATTCACTGGGACCGTCCGAGCTCCAGTCGTTGCTTTGAATACCGGAAGTATCCTCTTGGGAGGATCTCAGAATGAGATTGCCATCATCGTCCTCCCAGAATTCATTCAACCTCTCATAGCTGGACCTGCTGCTAGTTGGTTCAGGAGTCTGTATTCCCAGGGGACTTTCTCTGTTGGCTATGGCCAAGAGATCCTGGACAGGAGTGGAATTCCTCCTGGACGAATATCCACGCTGACAATTTCTTGTATTGACGGGTATCTTGATTTCCGGTGCGTTTGGGTCCAGCAAAGCCTCGAGATGAGAAGCACCTGAGATATTATTAATTAAATTATAACCATAAGTGACTTATGGAAATTGCTAAAAATTGTATGGATACTTCTTATCTAAACTTACCAAACGTTTTAGTATCTATCAAATATCTCAGTCGACGTCTATGAGCATGGTATTTCCTTGGACTGTCTTTTGGTGTTGTTGCTGTTGTTTGTGGCACTGAAAGACAACGTGGAGATGGCATGAGTATCCTGTATTCTTGTGATCTTACTAATCTTTCCGGTGTGTAACAAGTTCCTTGGGCTTTATTATATTCTTGCTGATCCGACGTCATATCCTGTCTTATTTCATATTTTCTATTAACGTTCTCCGTAGCAAACTCTTTCTCACAATTCAATGACTTCAGCTCGATTTCTTCTGTATTTATAGAATTTTCAATCTTTCCAGTGAATTCCTGTGCCATGGAATAATTATCAGGATCCTCCGAGTCTACACAGGACACCATAGACGTAGTGGATATCGAAGAACGCACACTCTTCGTATTTCTCGTGGCAGACGTAGCAGCAACTTCTTCACTTAACCACCAACCAAACTCATCACATCCCTCCAAGTTCTCCTGGGAACAGCTGTTTCTCCTTAAAGAGAACATAACTTCCACCGCTACGCGCTGCAGTACGAATCAATTGAAAAAGTATTCCCAGTGCTTCTGCAAAAGGCAATTTAAAAAAAAGAGAAATGGGAATATATCACCAGGTGCTACATTTTCATCGATGAGCTACAGAGGATCGACTAACCAATTTCTCTTCTCTTCGACTACTTGACACATTTGGCACAGCAACTGGACGGTCAATGAGCTCTCACTTGCTTGGCTTCTGCTCCAATAAACTTGTCAGTCTATCCAACGGTCTTCCTGATCAGGAATTCTCTTCGTCACGCACTCATCGGAAACCCACTCTGTTGGCTGAAAAATCATCCCCTACAGTTTCCTGCTATTAATCTTAAAACTGTTTTGCCTATATCGCTATTGATGTTCACTCTATTTTTATTTATATATCTCCTTGGCTCATGTTCCTATCTTCATTGCTATGAGTTGTCACGCTTGCTAACGAACTTCGACTATTATCACTTCCTTTATTATACCTTGACCACGTTGTCATGGAGACTTACTAATTAAATAATACTTTTTCGCACGACGAGTATACGTATATATATTTGTGGAACCGAGCAACCCCCAATGGGCTTAACTTTGTTCACCAACTACATATATACACACAGTATACATAGTACACTGCTTGTTGTGCATTTTAGAAATTTCTCAAACAATCAGATATCTCTTGTCTAAATCCCAGGACGGTTCTCTTGAATCGGAACGATTAACGTGGAGTAAATTCAATGGCAGGAGTCATTAAGGATCCTAGCAAATTATTCGTCAACTAAGGAAATATTTAGCACCTTTTGAAATTCAATTTGTTAGTAGTGTCTCGGTAATGGGATGTCTGGATAGTGCTAAAAAATATTGAAGATTTTTAGATGATTATATTTTAAGAATTTTTCATACCTTTATTGATTTGTATTATTGATTTGCTGTATTTATCTTATCAGGGTGTCATGATAGGTTTTTTTTTGGTTTTATACACACACACACTCTCTTTATTTTTTGAGTCAATATCCTGCCGTTTAAACTATTTCTATTCACCTTCCGGTTTTTATTCATGCGATATCACTGTATAGTTGAAACTGGTAACAATGCGGCTGGTATATTCAGATACCTCGAGCGAGTCAATATTTTACCGTGTAAATAAGCTCAGCCTATGACGTTTCCTGGGTCTATAGCCCCGAGCGTTTACCATTTACACAATTCACGATACGAACTGAGATGATAACTCGATGACCTAAGGTTTATACTGATAAATTAAGAATGGTTAATTGTATATGTATAGCGCGCTGATTGGTGAAATGATCGTATTCCAATGGCGGGAAATATTTGAATATTTAAACTGTCGTGAAGTATGGGAGAAAATGTTTTTTCGGTTTTTTGATGGGTGAAATATTGAAATAGGCTCGATTTTCGGAATTTGTCAAATTTTGACAGAGCAGTGAATTTACAATTGTCGCAATTGTCACTGTCATCGTGCAGGTTAATCAGTATTGTCGACCACGTACCACAAATATTCAATTACACTAATTCGTTGTATATTAATTTAATCAGGGAAGTCGTTAATCAAATTTGTACCGTACAAACATCCAATCACCAGCTCGTTTGTTCTTTGAGTTATTGTGAAAAAAATTTACCTAGAGAAAAAATTGTAAACAAAAAAGATAGGAAAAGCGAATCGTGCACCACCGATTTTTTTTCCTTTCGACAAAATAATTACAGTTCCGTCTCACGTGTTTGCTCTTTTAACTTTTCTATATTTTTCATTCGTTTCGCTCTATGCCTTTTTTTACGGGCAAAATAACAAAAATAAAAATAGAGGCGCGAAAGCTCGTTTAATTTTTATCAAACCGTACCAATCGGATGTTTCCCTCTTGCTGTGCCTGAATTGATTAACAGGATCAAAACTTTCTTCACGAATATACACGGTGCATGTGGATTCATGAACGATATTTGTCACTGAACATTTTTTTAATTTTCTAATTTTCTTTTCATGCTTTTCACGCTGTACGCGGTTTTTAAAGAACAGAGCACGTTCACGACAGCCGCTCCGAGCGAAATTTTATATTAGGACTGGTTTTCAAGAAAGATTCAAGATTTGCGCACGTCCCTCGTACGACAGGTGTGAAAGTTGTAGGGCGAGTTTAAAACATGCGACAATTCCGTGCGGTTGTCCCGCATCGCAACTGCAGCTGCTTGGCGAAATCAGCATATTGTAGTCCTAAGCTCATAAACCGTAGTAAGAATTAAGGCTTGTGCAGAATATTATGGCGATGACTTAAAAACTTGTGAACTTTTTGACACACTGTATAAATATAATATAAATGCGTCGAGACGTCAATGGCGTCCACCGGTTGATTCTAGACTGGTGCAATGCTCTGGATAGAGTTTATCTTGCACATTTTGCTATTTTATATCAGTTAGCGAATGGTCTAGGGGTACGATTATACACCTGGTATGTGCAAGCGAAGCCTACTGGTATTCGAGACTACTTGCTAACTCTCATTTTTTCCATGAGATTTTTTCGGGTCAAGGGTCAGCTAATTTGCGCAATAATTTGGTCTTTTTATATATGATTTTTTAAGTGATTCGTGCCGAATTCTCTTATCGTTACGTCACAGTGCATTTCCGCGAAATCAGCGTTTATCAGGGATTATCTAAAAAAAAATTAGTGCAGTTATCGGCGATAACGCTGTCATGACGTAAGGGCGTCCTTCACTTAGCGTGTCGTCAAGTCAGTTTCGCTTTACCGACGGACCAACGTAGTATCAATTTAGTCTCGGCTGTGATAATTATTCCAAAAGGATACGTGTCATCGATGCCTTTAATCAAGGTGAACGGAAGACCACGCAATGAGACTTTTAAAAAATTCTGTTTCTCATTGTCAATCGAGAGGAAAAAAATTGTGCGGTTCTTCCAACCTTGAATGAGATTTCTATAAATATACAAGAAGCTTCAAATGGTTTTCTCATTACACGTATATTATATCTGAATAGAATCAATGTATCATTCAAACGAATGAAACTTGGACAGTCCCAACATAACCTATAGATGCCATGTCATTGTATATAAATGATTGAGCCTCAGTGTGAAATTGTATTCCAGCGAAGCAGGGCCGAAAGCTTTCTTGTTGGATTTTCTATGTTAAGGTACACGAATGTTCAAAGTGTTAACTATAATGGGAATGGTATACTGGTATATTCTGATATTTGATGACCAATTCTATGGAGCTTATTTTACGATGTGAATGAGTCTTTGGGTTCTTTGAAAAAAATATCGGTCATTGTCCTCCGTCGGGAAAACATAATAGGTAGGGTAAGCTTTCCGATTGTATATCAATATCGGCTGACTAGGGGTTTCTGATTGTACTTACCGTTGTGCTTTTTTATCCTGAAATCTAAATTCCTATGTTTCTCGCTTTTCTAAACTTCCGAGTAGTCGAATTCTTGCGTGTGCACGGTTAAAATTGTTATGCGTTCAAATACTCGTCATGCCGGTTTCTTTGGCTGTTTCCTGTACAAACACATTTGCGACGTCCTACGGCTGCCTGAAAAGAATGCGGTAATGTTAAAGTAAACATGTATACGAACTTCGGGAAATAATGAATGATCTGTTGTTTAGATAAAACTATTTTTTTCAGTCGTCAAACAGCAAATGCAATTGTTACGTGTTCGCTGAAAACATTGTGAAAGTCGTAGCGGCTACATTCCAATCAGACATCTTTATGGAGAGATATCAGAAAGACGTCTTGAAGAGGTCACTTTAAGGACATGAGAATCAGGTGAACAAGTTTTTAAATGTACATCGAGAAATCGTCATTTTTATCCATCGATCGCGGCTCAGCCTGATTTTATATTTAACAATTTTCTGTACTCGTTGTGAGTGGGAGAGAGACCGAATTATAAATGTTTTACGTGCGCGAGACAAGGACACTTAGTTCGATATTTAAATTTCGTCATACTGTATACATTTAAAGTGCCATAATTTGTATAGAGCGTGTAATCTTGAGATAAATATTAGACGACCAATTTATTCGATATAAAGTTATAAAACGGCTATTAAATATATGAAATCATTTATACTGTTAGAAGAGACGTAATATTCGAAATTGAGAGCGCCTAATGCGCATGCGCAGAGGTCACGTGACGATCAGTACAACAATGGCTACCCAACGGTGGGAACGACGCCCGAAAAGTGTCGCGCTACCCGCCGAGCATCGACGTACGTCGGGACGCGTATATCTCGACGTTTGAATGTCCGCGGTTACCTTACGGCGCATGGCTGAAGAAACCATCCCATAGCTTAACAGCGGGGGTGGATCGATAATACATGCGGCCTCAAGCGCTGATCATCGTCATAACCTGGCTAACTCACGGAGTAGCATCCCAGTAGTTCTCGATGCCAATAGCGTACGTGCGTTCGGCTCGTAAGGATCTACGGTAGCGACGAGCGTGTATACCTGGGTGCGAACTCGTGGTTAATATAAAACTCGTATAATATTGTAATAATTTCGGTTCCGTCGTTATCGGCCAGTTTCTATATATATGGTGTGTCGGCTCGCGACGCGTCGCTATGCCTGCGTTCGCGTTCCTCATCACTGCGTCGTCTAATGCCGGTTCCGTGGATGCGAATTTAAGCACTCGTTATGTACGGATGAGGCCTTGCTGAGGAAGATGAGCGATACTTCCTGGGGATGGCCCGCGCGTCGCGGTGCCAGGTTCGTCAGGAGCAAAGCCAAAGCCGTCAGGACACTCTTCCTCACGCTGTCTCTTCTTGGTTCTCTGTCATGGAGCGCCGCTGGGGAGAAGAACAAAGAATGTAAGTAATTTATTTCATCGCACATTATTCAATATCACTGTATCTTTATCCCGTTAAAAAATTACTCTGAGTGACGTTCAGAAAATACGTTACAGAGAATTGTTTTGTCTGGTTGTTATGGCAAAGTTCTTTATCCCCTCGACGCATATATGTATGTGCTAGTTTCTGTTTACGATCGAACAATCTTCGAGTGGATAGATGTTTCAATTTTCGGCTTTATTATAGCTGTATGAATTGGCAGAATGACAGATGGGTATTCAATTACTGTCCTATACCATTTTCCTTCATCTCGATCTCTATTTGGATTTTGGGATTGATGACGACGAGTCGAACGAAGCGGAGAAAAATTGAAATTAAATGAAAACGCTTTGGATATATAGCCAGTGTTTTTCGTGACATAAACACTACTGACAAGAGTAATTTGTGTACACGTAAAGTCGAAATGCGTTAAAATTGCCAGACGTTGCACAATGCGTGACTACGATCAATATTTCATCAAAACTTCCTGGATATTCAATATGGGCAAATTACTACGCTAAAATATTCCGCTCCGCGTAAAGCAAAATGTAATTTATTTCCCTCTTTAGTTTGCATAGTAATACATTTTTTTTTATGTATACAGAATCTCTTCACTGTCCGTTGCACCGGGCAAAATCATTGCGCCCGATAAGCACGAGCTACTCGAAAATATAGAAAAAACAAACAGAAACAACCCCATTGATTTCTTCGTGATGAGTAAAAGCGTAAACTCACCAGGTGAAAGCAATTTGTCAGAGGAAACTTTCCCGGGATGAAATAAGCTTAATGCTGGTAATAACAATGTAACGAGAGATTGTATCAGCGAGCTGCTGTAATGAACAACATACACGCAATATGTCAGAAATCATTGTCCAGCCTGTATACAGCCTAGAATTCACTTTGATATTCGCATGCTACACTACATATGGATATTAGCACAATGCACGTGTGCAAATTATAATACGGTAAGGTATAAAAGTATTTTTCAAGCTGTATTTATAATTTAATTTTGCTAAAATTATTAGGAGCTTGTCGTTACACAGCTAGCGTGATAACATACGATAGTCAAATAAGGGTAATTAAGAGTAAGCGTTCAGGTCGCTACTAACCATTGTTTATATCTACATCGTTACAGGTACGTTAGTCAATTGTGCAATGAGATAATAAAATCTGCCAACTGGATTCGAATGAAGCTAATTACGAGAATCGAATCAGCGAAACGAGACCTGGTCATTTCAGGAATTGCCAGTAGCCAGTAGCTCGGCATGCTTTCGGCACGTGCACAATTAATCCTCAGTGGCTTTAATTAATAGATTGTAACCTTCCCGGTTGCAATTGTAACTTTCGAACCCGGCTTCATCCTCTTCTTCATTTCTTTCTTCACTTACACTTCCCTCCTGATTAATTCGCAACGAATTTTAACAACCTTACAAATGAACCACCGTTACAAATTACCTTGATAGCATTTCCAATTCATCCCCTTCAAGAAGTTCACCCAAATAATGTCTACAGTCGAAGGTAAAATCAGGATATTTAAATCCTGCTTATTTTTAAATATCAGAAGTGAAATGAGTTTAAGGGCTCCTACGGCCAGGTAAAAATTTATCAACCTCTTGTGGGAGGGAGGCTATACTATATTATAAGTAGCTCCGATCGATCGTTCAGTGCTGATTAGACGTGCTTACATAATTATTTGATACGCTGACTGCCTTCCTGGATGAGTTTTCGGGGGATGATCCGATCTGAACAATATAATATGCAGAGGGTCCTGAGTTATTACGCGCGATTGAGTATCCTCAAAGCGACGGGGGGGATGATTATAGAGGGTGGGAAATGGGTGACTTGAGTGTCGCCTTTATAACAGGCCGTCTAATAGGCGGAAACCAGACAACATTGACTCACCGGAACACACTAGCATACTCTGATTCTCGCATCGAGTAGCTTCTTCTATATACAGCTGTTCTGTGGCTCGTGACTGAAATACATTGCTCCATGGGATCCACCGTCAAAACGAGATAAACAGGTTCGTTTTATATTCCAATTACTGTTTCGACTAAATCCTCATGCGTACAAATGTTCTGCAGGGCAATACCAACGGATTCATACTATCGCTGCTAGAAGAGAGCTTGCTGTATGGAAAATTTATGGACTACCATAGACGACTTTGCTCTTTATTCCGGAAATTGAAGTATACTACCTTCAGGCTCCAAGTAATCCCAGTATCGCTTGACGCATCCGTTACCAGGACACTCACCCATCTCCCATTCTAAAAGACGTATTGGACTTTAGCATAAATAAATTCGTAGCGTCTCAATTCAACCGACGCCATTTTCCTATCGATTCCCATGGTATACATATAGTATATATATATATATATATATATATACATGGGTACGTACACTGAAAAGGGTGCGTGCGTCTGCACATACGTATATATTATCCTGGAGCCGTTCGCTTTTCGGAAAAATTAAACGGGACCACCGCTCTTCCAGTAGATGGCGGATGTCTTCTCGAGAATTCCTGGATACCTTAGGGTGGGCTTCCAGTAGAAGCCAGAGGACACCCTTTGATATTACTTTCCGTTATGGGCCGGAAGTGGTAGATTTATGGTCGAGGAGGCCATATGTTGCCATCTGTACGGCATCAGCAAATTTATTTCTCTGCAATCGACCATTTAAAGGCGTACCTATGTATCTGTTGAGATATATAGGTATGTGATACATATTACATATAGATATCAGACGCGGGTGTCCATTAGATGAATATAGATCTATGTGTTTGTATGTTTATATATATATGGGGAAATAACTATTAGTACCTTGAATATAACCGAAATTATTGGAGTTTGAGAAATAGTGTTCTAACAAAAGTTACACGGCATAGAGGGGGTCATCGTATGGTGAGTCAGGTGACCTGGAGTAACCTTGTGTCTCAGGTCGTAATCGTTTTTAATAATCTTCACTTGTGATAAAATCGTTATCAATAAAATCGTACGGTGGTCCTCCTCTGTGTTGTGTAAATTTTGTTGGGATAAACTTTTTCTTGTTTTACAACATATATTCAAGGTGCCACTAGTTATTAGCCCACCCGTTATATATATACGATATATATATATATATATATATATATACAGTGCATATACCGGGTGTAATTCATTTATATACTTTCTATCTCGAGATCTATATTTTTCTTCCCTCAACTTTCTTGATGTATTTGGAATCCTCTTTGGAAAGCAATTACCCTTAGTTAAGAACTCTGGGTATTTCTTCAAGTGTATATACAGTGCCGTCCATCCTTTCTTCGTAGCAATGGGAAGATGTAATTGTGCAACGTTTTAATCGAGAGTCCTGTAAACGAGGGGAAAGTTGAATAAGTACTTTGTTATCAGAGCATGTTATTATAGTACAACAAAAGATCCCAACCCGTTCAGGTTTCTATTTGGCGGGTTTGTTTTTGGTTAATTTTTGAATTTTATATCTTTTTGAGTGATAACAAAAAATATGGACGATTCAGTCATCAGAGTCTGCTGGAGTTGTTATGGATACATAGTGTGACGTGATTTTTCAAGGCACGGTCACAAGGCGACTCCGGCTACCGATACAGATAACGTTCTCGATTTCTGGTTCCCTTCTGGATTTCTGGCTCTCTCTGTCTCTCAACTCCCAGTTTATACCGGCTCGTCAGTTCCCGGTGGAAAAAGAATTGGCTGGCGTCCGCCTGGCTTGCGGATGCATAAACGGAAGGCAGACGGCCGAAAGTAACGTAGGTTGGTTCTCGAAGATAGTTCGTTCTCGGGTGGTTCGCTATCGGTGTCGAGTTAAGGAAAAGAAATACGTTGCAATAGATACAAGAAAGGTTTTGTGTAACGGGGTGAGTAATGGCGACTGAATATACAGTGCATATTATGCACGGGATGACGTTAGAACGGGAAACTGATGAATTCTGTGAAAACTTAATGGGAAGGAAATTAAAAGATTTCACGGAAAAAAAAGGTCAAGTAGGTTTGAGCATCCTGGTGAATTGAACTTTGATAAGGCTCTCAATAATTGCCATATCAATATTCTTTAATTTTAATTGGTCCGTGAAAGCCATAAATTTCACTTGAATATTTAGTTTGACTTTGATGTTCAGCATTGGGCAATATTATATTTCAATGGGAAACCTTATGCATTTTCCTATTGTCCCAAGAGGTTATTCAATGTTTAATTAGAATAGGAACCCATTTTTTTTGTATTGATTAATTTCCCTGTAGCTTTTTTTTCATGCAATTTTTTTATGACGGTCTCATTATTTATTGCAATTTTTTAATTTCACTATGCTACCACTGTCCGAATAATTACACTTGACCTTTCCTCTTGTGCAGTGCAGACAGAGTCCTGACCGAGGTTTTGAATCGGATGGTCCATTTACATGGGTTCTGATCGAATTTCTCGGATTTCAGGCTATTCCTGGACGATTACCGTTTCACACTTGGAAACCACCCTTGACCACTCCCGCCATTTCTATATTCTCCCTTAAGCTAAGTTGCGTATCTATCCATTGTATCTCCACGTTCGCCTGCATCGGTACTGTACTATACTCACGTATGGTTGTATTTCCCAGAATGCAATTTACTGACTACCCCTGAATTGCCCTTTACCTAGAAATACTAACCTACCTATGAGAACTCAGTCGATCAACGCTATGGGTTTCATATTTAATTCTACGTTACATCAGTGCTTTCTCATTATTTCCGTATCCTTGCGTTACCCGATACAACCCTTATTAGAAAAAAAATCTCGTCCAGTCGATAGTACGCGTAGACAACCCTTCCTGTTTCCTACGATATTTTTCTCCCGTTTCGCATTATTTTCCCATTTGCTTTTTCCTTACGGACACTCAAGCTACCTCTATATGTTTAGTATAGGTGAGTATTTTTTTTTCATATTTTCAAAACTTCATTTTTATTTTGCCTGTACAGTCTGCGATCATCGTCCTTATAATTTGTAGGGGTAAATTGCAGACATAAAAGTAATCGAATTCTCTTATTACCCGTCAGCTAAAATGTTTAGTTATATCGCGTCCAGTAAGAAAGTGGCGCAGTCCTCTCTGTGTCTATATCGCTTCCAAGACTGTACAAAACTCCCATCTCTCTACGGGACCTTCTTGCAACCCCTGCTGACCCTCGTCAATGTCCAGCCCGTTGATTTCTTACGAAAGTCCACGCGTAGCGGCAGTCGCAAGAACTCAAGCTAAACGAGCAACTCATTCGCTCTTTCCGCCATGTCTTCTTTCATCCAGCCTCCACAATCTCCCTCTGACCTCTGCTTGTAACCCTGGAGACACTGCGCCCTTGTTACTTCATCCCTGCTGCTACTCGTGCTGTATTAATTCAAACAGCCGGTACACGATCGATCCATGCTCTGGTTTTAGACCAAAGGCTTCTTTTTTTTTTTACTGGCAATTAAATCCTCGATACTCGTTCCCATTAGATCTTTATATAACGGGTGTGTATATAATCGCCGTACAGCAAATCGAATATAGAAAAAAATATTTTATATATTTTTAATATATTATACATATATTTTTGTGTATTTTACGTACGTCCTACGACATGAAAAAATCATCGTAGAATTTCGATACGTTGAAGTATCAATTTAATTACATCCACAAGAAAAAAAGTATCTGGTAATTTCGTTTTTACGTATCTGATTGCACGAAAGATTTTGACAATTCCATACAAGCGGTCTAACTTTGTATTGTAAATGGAAATTTATCTCTTCTGGCACGGAATGATTGCACTGCGCTTCCGGTTTATCGTTCACCGATAGGTCATCAGTCAAAGCTTCGTGTTGCACACGATACGTACGTACTAGGCGCGATACAGGTAAACCGGCAGGAGCAAATTAGCCGAATTAGTCTACGTCATCGGGCAACGTCCATGGAATATCATCGAGTCCCATCGGTTCAGGGTGTTGCACTCTGTGGGCGCGCACCCCCTGACGAATTAATCAACTACGTCGCCAATGACAAACTACCCTTCCCCAGGTGTCTCGATGTAGCTTAGACTTGTCATTGGGTACCTTATGGTGCAGTTACTCGTGTAAATTAAGCCAATGCCCTTGGCCTAGACCATCCTCTCGAAGACTTCACCTTTACCCCAGGTCACTCATGATTTTCACCCGGTGCATCCCTCGATGCACTTTTAGTGCGTCTGTTGAATGGTCCAGTCCTGATAAGACCTGGTGACTCGAGGAATAAAATCGTCAGGGACTTATTAGGGGTGGTGTGAGCTGTAGGGGGTGCGGGTGTGGGGGAGGAAAAATATTCTACCTGATTGGCTGGTTCTTATCCGTTTCCTTGGCTCGGTTCACTTCCTAGTCCGCACAATCGATCCGGACGTCACGTCCTGGTGCAGCAGGGTGCATCGCTGCTTGCACTTTTTAACCAACTCCAATAGGTACTCCGGTTATACGTGCTTCTCTCGAGCTTGTGGTTAGGTAGGGTACCCAGGTAGGTACTTGAAATTCTCTTTCTTGCAGCCTACATTGTATAGGGGTTGAGAGGGAGATCCACCCCTAGATTTGCTACGTCCATTGTGGGCTTTCGATTATTGCACCCCCGGGAACGATAAACCTACGGAAAAATGTAGTTTGAAATATTTTATCTCGCGCGCCTTTTTGCTATTCCTTCGCGTTAACCACGTATGCATCTATGGATAGACTTTAGGGGTTGGATCTGAGTGGAATTTAAAAAATTTTTATGTCAGACGGATACAAGACTCTTTATGTGTAAAGGTTCGTTCAGAAAAATTTGCTGCTTCGCTAATTTTTTTTTTCCCCACGAAATCCCTGGTTTATGCGATAAGGGTGGTTCTTGCTTTTGGGAATATTTTTGCTTGGCTGATATAGGGTGTGCCCGGGTTGGCGGTGCTTTTAGGTATGCTGGTGACATATCGGTGAAAATGTGGAACGCCCTTTGCGCATGCGCGCTGTCGTTTAAGGGTCGCGTCAGCGTCTTTTAAATGCGGGTACATTTATTCCGGGGGTTGGTGGACCAAATTTACATGTCGGTTAAAGTTTTACTTGGAGCTGCTCTTCGCTGATTCGGGTAGGACTGTATTTTTTGGGGACGTCGGCTGAGAACGTGAAGGGGATGAAAATATGGGTGGATGGAGTGACAGGGTGTGTTGACGTACTCGACGGACATGGGGGTTGGCACTGGACACTGGGGGTATTCGTATTTGCTGGCTATGAGTATTGATTTACTAATCGCGATATATACCGACACCATAAATCATGTCCTCTAATAACGATGACGAGGTCGACCTTTTTCAACCCCCTCTCAACCTTCTAACAGCAGCGCGCTCTAATTCCACCCTTTCTGCAATCGGGCAGTTTTCACGACACCAGCCTGACCTTGTTTCGGGGTAAAATTTGTATTCCGGGCAAGACCCAAGGTATTAATGTCGCTCGATGTGCCTTGGCAGAAAATTTTACCAGAAACCGCTCAATCAATCTACGGGACTGAAGGGGATGATTTAAAAAAAAAGCGGTTTTCTACTCCCAACTCTTCAACACGGCGGCCCATTAGCAAGTGAAAACTGTAGGGGTTTGCCATTTCGCGGTGGAGACGATGGTCCAGGTGGATAGGGGTGGCTTTAGAGACTGATGGAGGATGCAAATAGATCAAGGGGGTAGAAGCGGGCCAACTCTTTTTGAAAATTTCGAGGTACAATTACCCATGGCTACCAGGTACAAGGGGTTGGTACCATCCGGCGAGAACTACCCTTAGGTCAAACTGCCCCGGGAGAGCTTAGCAATCCCCTCGCCAAGGGCGCCATAGTTTTCCTTCGTGACTTCCTCTTTATCCTTTTTCAACCCCCACCCTTCCACCCTTGCCACCTTCTTTGGCAGAACATCTTATTCAGTCCGTACACACTTTTCATCAGCTATTCATTGAAACCCCCCCGGACTACGGCACTACACCCTTGCTTGGTAAGGGTTGCTCCTAGTCCCTTAATGATTGCTACCGGGGGTTGCTGTAGATCCCGTTGGTGACAGGAGTCACCGGACCACCTACCGCTACTGACTCCCTGAACTTTGAACCCAGGGAAGCAATCCCTTAGAAATTGACACTGTATCCATCATCTTCACGGTCTCTCAAAGACATCGACAGCATCCCCTGGACCAAGTTGGACCGGGTAAATATTTTCTTTACTCGTAGGCCGTACCTTAAAGAGCAGCTGAACAAACTGTACACCGTGTATATACTTTAATATTCTTTTGAGGCCATATACGCTATACGCGATCGCTTTACAGTGTATTGAGAAAAAAAAATTTTTTTGGTTCTTACACCTAAATTTTACTCTTGAAATCTCGACCTTCTTCTTGCTCCCAATTTATGGTACTGAAATTCTCCATTCGACATCGCAAAGAGCTCGCGTTACTCTTTGTGGCTTCGAAGCATCTTTACTCGTAAACACCATTCGAGCAATGGTCACGGTTGTATAGTATGCGCTAAATTATAGTATAGTATGTGCATACTATACTGTATACTATACTATACCGTGTACCATGTGCTCGTGTCTGTCTGTACATTTATATACAGCCAATTCACATGGTTGGCCTACTGACTTATTACGTAGTACGTGTACAGCGTGCAATGTGGGTAGTACTGCGTTACTTGGGAATCCAGGAAATACAAGGATCCATAGATTCGTTTCATCTCCGAAGCAGCGATCGTTAAAGCAGGACGAATAATTTACTACGTGCTCTTTACACAGGCTTTGTATACGTCACGTGTACTATTCAATTCTCCCGTACGTCGCGACGCCATTACGTCGCGACGTCAAATATTAAATCTATCACTTCTACTTCGCATAGTTTTCTGTGTACACAGTATATGTATACTTTGTTTACATACACATAGTACATTTTGGACAAGGGACTTCCTGTTTCCTTACATCGCTAATTCCTCCAGAAGCAAACGTCATACAGGATGCTTTAATTCTCTACTTGGCCATTTTAAAGCGGACTTTTTTGTAACTTGTACCGGAAGAGTCCTCCGCGGTGATACCAGTTCAGGTAAAGAGCGTTCGAGCTAACTTTGTCAATTTTTCGCGTATCTCGAAATTTCCTAACGATTCCACGTAATTCCTTTTAGCGATGCCAACCCGATCTTAAGGTGCTCTCACAACGCTGCGCACAGCTGCTGCGGGATACGCGAAGTCTACGATTCAGCACTGTTTGGGAATTGGTACACTGAAAACTTTCCGAAGACTTGACGGCGTCCCGGCACACCTGACGCTTAATAGTATCCAGCAGAGATTCGGGACACCTGTGGAGCCGCCGTCTGTGGTCCTTTTGGTGGTTAAGAGGGTGTTGGGTGGATAGCGAACTCGACAAATTAGAAGTCAGTGCTGGAAATGGCTTTCTAGGAACATAAGTTGTCGATAGAACGCTTACTGGTTAGGGGTTGGTGGGGGGTGGCGTACAGTGGAACAGGGGGTCGATGGCTTTTCTTGGCTTGTAAAGGGTTGGTTCGTGCTATTTCAACCACCCCCTATCTCAGCCCAGCTCCTCCCACCGTCACTCCGCAGGTAGTAAGTGCCAGTTTACGTAAGGTACTCTAATAGCATTTCTACCCCTAGGCTCACTTACCGGTCCCGCCCGCAACCTCAGCTACCTGCCCCCAGTCCAGAGTACAGATAGTACGGTCAGGCATATTACGTAAGCTTTGGGAAAATGGCCCTATGGACTCTTTTCATTTATTTAATGTATCACGGAATATAGCAATTAAAATGCTACCCCTCTAACTGCGCTGTACGTTTAGCGGTAACGGACTGGTATATTTTATTTGTAAAAGTTCAACCCTCGGGTAAGACTTAATTTATGCTAATTAAAGCATCTCGGGTGAATGATCGTTTCAGTCTGGTCTGATATTGTTATCATTTCATTTTTTTTTTCAATTCGCTCAAAAACTACCCTTTACGCGTTAATCTGCTTTGAATTCACAATGAGACGCGTCTGTTGACCGTAATACACCCTGTCGCCGTTTACCTATCGGGAGCATGCTGGTTACGTTCCCGACGTGGCCGTCAGACCGTTCGCTACGGTTCGGCCCCTTTCGCTCTTTTTATGAACACGCACTCCTCAGCGAGCTCTCTCCTCCGGATCGTACGGGCCGCCTCTCGCGGTGAACTCACGCACTACCGCGAGCTTGAGTCCTATCGTGGGTAGGTTGAAAAGTAATGGGACTGAAAGCTCTTAGGTGCTGGAGAAAAAAATCGTTTTTTACCAATGAAAAATACTAAGGCCGCAATCGGAATTGAGAAAAAACGAGGAAAAGGGAAAAAAATCGTCCAATGAAAATTATCCGGTTTGGGCCTCCACCGCGTATTCTCCCAGCCCTCTCCCAGGGTCAGCGTTGAATTCGAATTCCTTCTTCCCCCCCTTCTTCAAGGGCCTAATTAAGGCCATTCTTCTCCGGTGCTGTCGCACCACCTCGCTATTCTCGAGGCACTTGGCGTTCGGCAAGACACCCATTGTCATCCTCGTGTATATTCGTCGGTCATAAATTTTGGTTTGAATGGCAATCCTTATTGGGATATCAAGAAAACAATTCCCGTTTTTTTTTTTTTGGAGACATTCGTTATTGTACTTATTGTTAAGGGATGTTTGCCAGGAGTTTCATCGAATGCACCTTAGGCTATATTTTACTCGTAGGTATATTGAATTTTCTTCAGATTCTCCATCTGTTTCTATAGTCTCGTAGTGCTTACCATTGCCGACAATGCGTGTAGAACGAGGACGCGATACAGCGAGGAATTTTCGAATACCTGGCGATCTTTAAGTACATCAGACTCGAAATTCCCTGGTGGATACAGTTTCCCAAGAATTTCAATTCCTGTTTACCCGTTAAGCTGCTGGGAGAGCGAGAGAGAGGGAACGCTTGTGGAAAATGTTGCTTACTCGCAGAAAGAGAGAGAGAGAGAGAGGGAGACTATATAAGGTCGGTGGGAACAAACTGCCTCTTATCGCCTCTACCCGATAAAACTTTCATTGCAAAATTCATCTCCATCTCTTACCAAGCTACCCTTGGTGCCAATGGTATCTTCCATTTTCTTCCATTAAAAAATTTTTTTCCTCAATTTTTGCTTCTCTGTATTCCTCTCGCTACGAGTGTTTATGGTATTTAAAAATTTATAAAAGTCTCTATTATATACTCTACTATATCTGTATACACAAGGCGACTCCAGATAACGATTCGGATAACGTTCTTGCTTTCTTATTGCCTTCGGGTGCTGATCTACCCGAACTCCCAGGTCATACCGGCTCGTCAGCTCCCTGGTGAAAAAAGAATTGACTGATGTCCGCCTGTCATGCGAATGCACGGGCGAAGGGTGAACGGCCGAAGGTCACGTAGGTCAGTTCTTGGATTTTGGTTATCGGTACCCAGTTAAGAAAATGCGTTACAATACACATTTCTAAAATACTAATTTTAATATCAGGTCCATCCTCTTCCTGGACGCTCCTTATCTTCCTACGGGATGACCCTGCAAGGATGACTGGAACGTTCGCCTGTATTTCAAATTTCGCGGCGATGCGAGCGCCACGTTATACCGAGAGATCAAATTGAATAAGTGTAACGTCATTTTGTCTAGTGCGACGTCCTCTGCACGTTGCCACGTCAGGCATCCTAGAAAAATTCTGTCCTCTCCTTCGCGAGATATATAACACTCTAACCAGGACGATAAATTTGATATGCCCTATCCACTTTTATCACTTCTATTTTCTACTGTCGCCATTGGTATATTAGCTACACCTTCTACTTCTGCCCTTAACTCTATCTTACTTCTCATACCTCCTCTTTATCCTCCTTGCACAGCATCCTTCATTCAAGATACGGCAACTGCTGAGACTATATACTTTTACCCGGATGCCCAGGGTAGTCCAGGATAACCCGTCCAACCGGTATATCCGCATAGCTATGCATTATCTCTCCAAGAGCACCGGTGTCCTGGGTATCCTACTTCCTGAAATCTAATGCTGCAATCTGATTTTTCATATCCTTTTCCTCGCGAAAACCGAGATTTATACTGCCCGTCTATTCAATTTAGCTTCGCCATTCCTGGAAATTTTATCGGCGCGATTCATTCGTTACTATAAATGTTTCTTTGTTAAACAAAAGAAATGGTCAATTTATATTTTTTAACATTAAACAATTCATTGCACGTTATTTACGATTATTTATATTTTTTAATCAGTTTTAAAAAAGTTTATTATAATTTTCAAAATTGTATTTTTTTATTATAATTGTTCGAGTGGTTTTTTTTTACAATGACCTTATATATATGTTTCGTAGCAATATTCATAAGAGCGTCGTTGGCCGCACCGGGTAAGTTGTCGGTCAGCACGTTCCCGTCGACCCGACTGGCGCAGGTTCGATCCCAGCGCACGGCAGATTTTCTGTCATGAAGTTTCACAGTTTCTTCAACGTTCCAATTGGATCGTCTAGTCTCAATTGGTTCGTTCGTTGCCTCTGGCTGTTTAACCAGTGAAATAAAAGTTAATCAATGAGAAATTCATTGATCCAGACTAAGCCACAGTGTAGCTCCTTGCGTAACGCTTCCATCGTACGCAAGGCGTTCCCTTGCTGTGGAGATTAAGGCGCTGCAAACGCTATGTCCTGGGGCCGCCCTCTACTGGCCCTAGTGACACGAACTGTAGCTACAATTTTTTTTTTTAAATATGATTAAGCACCATTTTCTATTTATTCACCGCAGCGTCTTCGATTGATTTTTCATATGGATAAATTAATAATTTCTTTGACTTCGTACTATGTATCTTTAGTCTAGTATAGGATTGTCATTAGTCTATCTTGAAGTATATTGTGTAATGAACGATTTTTATCGCCAGATATAGAAATTATTGGAGCGAGGGACAGTGAGACATCGACCTAGTGACCCTATGTCAGTCGAGAATAGATATGCAGATTTAGCTTATTCAGGCTTATTATATATAGTACGTTCGTACACGAGATCACATACGATATATCGGAAATTTTCAGTCGCTCATTGAGAACTGCTGTGCACGTGCATACGGCTACGCCGTATGTATATCTATGTAGGTAAGAGACGTATCGATTCAGCAGCCTCGCATGTGCCAGTTTCGCGGTTGAGCGTCCTGTCAAGAGCTGGTCGGGGTCTCTGAGAAATTCTAACGACGCCGGGCGTCGTCAAGAAACGCTATACGCTTCATGACGTATCCCCGACGCCTTTGTAACAACCAGAGAGCAAAGGGTGTCGCATTTCCGAAAAAAAGGAAAAAAAGAATCATTCACAGCAAACAGAATATGGAAAAAAGTCCGAAAAATAACAAAAAAGGAAAAACAGACAAATAGATACGTCTATTCGATCGTAGCGCAAATTCTTTAACGACCGCATAATATCACATTAAGTATAAAGACAAAAAAAAAAGAGAGAAGAAGAAACGACATCGCCGAAGCGAGAACATCGCAAAATAAACGACGCTGGACGTCGCGACGCCGACCACGTAGGTCCAATTTAGTTGCGGTCTCCGATAAGCGGTCACCGATTCGAAACGGCGTCCTTTTTCCCGTTTAATTTTTTTACCCTCTCCCACCCGACGTCCCTTACCCCAAACGGCTAGTTTCCCTTTTTTATCCTTTTTATATACATTCCCCTACTTTTTTCATCCCTTCCAATACCAAATCGAAATTCCACGCCATAGCCATCATATAGCCCCGTGACAACCCCTAAATTTTTTTCAACAACCCCTCCCCCTTTTTTTGTTTCAAATTCGCAAAATCGCTCGTTTCCAATCGCCCGCCATTTTTTCAACCTACCTCTTCGGACGCGACGCTCGCGTCGTCACGAAGTTTCCAGCACAATGCACCCGCGCGCCCTCTGCCTACGTCACACGTCGTACACAAATGAAATTCAAAGGTTTCACGGTAAAAGACGAACGACTGCTGTACCGGCAACGAATAGCTACCACGTGCTGCCCCGAGTCTTTCGCAAGTTTCTAACGCTCCGCCCTGGCAACACGAGCCTCCGTAATATCCATGCGGCAATTCGGAGGATAAGCCGATTAGCGTAACTAGGCTGAAGTCACTCATCATCGTAAAATAAGATTAGTAGTTGGGGTAGCGTGCGACCTCGTTATATAACGTATAACGATACTTCCCCCCCACTACTCCCACTCCCATGTCTGCTTGGAGAGAGGGGAAAAGTCTAGGTGGGGGTAGCTCTTACTCTTGCACGCTTTCGGTAGTTCTCTACTCGTCCCTTCCCCTCCTACGGCGCTCGCTCGACCCTCGCTTCTAATCGCCCTAGCCACTTCGTCCTTACGGAACGGGGATCTACATAATTAAGATACTCCTACGAAAAGCTCTAAATATACCGGGCTCGCACTTTACGCTCTGTTTACCTTGGTGCACACAATTTCATTACAATAAGCGACTGCTCCCTTCTGAATATTTATGGAGCGATCGCGTCGCGACTTATCGAGGGGAGTGGGGGGCTAATCGCCCACCCCCCTCCCATCCTTGTCGTGATCCGGTACCTATTTTTGTCGCTCGTCTGAGAGTGCGCCCTTACCTTTGGGCACTATTGAATTTTATCGATACGGGTTTATGGACCAATTGGGTGGAGGATTGATTTTTTTTTGGAAATTATTCTTTTTATGATTTATGGTACGCTTGGATTAAACGAGGTGAATGGATACTGAAATCTGAGACTCGTTTAAGAAAAATTCATTTGATCAGTTTTTTTTATAAATTTTGACAAAAAATTCGGTTAAAAATCGAAAATCTTTAGTTTTCATTTCGTAGGACACATCCAAAGCACGTGGGATCCATACGAATGACATTTGTAGACGTTTGTTAGTCAAGGTCCGTGAGTTTTCGAATTTTCTATACGTGCAGTGAGTGCGAGGGAGATGAACTTATGGGCTGTTGCTTGGGTAAGACAAGGACAGCGAGTGCCAATGGGTCTATGGGTGTCAATGTCGTGAGTTTTTTTATGATCGTAACTTTCGAATGACTGACGTACCGGATGACGTTTTTTAATCTTTTCATGTGGAATTGTGCGAGGAATTTTAATCGGTGCCGAATTAAAGTTGTACTTAGATACGTTAATTGTATCGACCGGGTTACGGATTTCTGTCCATAAGGGAAATGTGTCTGGGACGGCATACCTTTCATCGTGTTCAGTTCACTTTTTTTTCCTAGTCGTACACTACCGATTCGCTGATTCGTTTTTGAGATTATTTTCAAAATTATCTGATTCAAAATTTTTTTTCTCTATATGCTTTATAGTGGTAACTCCGTATCGAAAAATTCCTTTCGAACGGAAACGTCTATAGACATACAGGGGCGTATCAGTAGGTATGTATAGGGGACCATTCGGAAGTGTCAGGCTGTTCGTTACCCGATAACGAAATCCCGTCAAATAATTTTTTTTGTTTTTGAATCATGATTACTGCTACCGACAGAGTGAACCCAGACAAACGGCCATTCATTCCGTCATTCGCGGCCGTTTATTATCGCGATTCAAACAGCCTCCAATGATTCGCCCAGCCGGTACAGTCGGTATAGCAACGCGTTGAATTATAGATTGTCAATTTCAAAAATGAAAATTTAAGGTTTTTTTTCCACACGCCCTGCTCACGTACAAAATATCGCCCGACTTTAAATTAGCTGCACGCTACTGAGTTATGCGGACAAGAAAGTGACGTTTGTCAAATTTTAATTTTTTTCTATCTTATCGAAAAAGCCAATCAGGATCGAGGGACGCTTAATTTCTACAGTTTTAACGTATAACACATATTTTGCTTTTTGAATTTTTTTTTTTCGATTTTTAAGGTTATGTTCATTTTTAGACAATTTCATCTGCGCAACGTATATATAGGCTTATGCAATACGACTGTCAGACGAGGTTATCGCGTTAGTCAAAACAATTCCTCTGATAAATCAATTTTTGGCGACGACTTGAATTAATCCTCTGGGCGGTTTCTATACAGTCGACACAAAAGACGCCACCGACAGACTTTGGCTCGTGCTCACTTCCATTGCTCGATTCGCGCGACTATACCGTGTACTCGCAATTCCCAACTGCAGTCGAAGTGCACGAGGACGTCGCCGGGACACGAGCCGCTGGCGGCCATTGTCTAAAAAGTTCCATTCAATCGGAACTTCGTGGGTCACAAAGGGCTTCGTTGCTGGAATTAATGCACGGAAAATTGAATTTTTATCGTACCCTCCGATTATTAGCGAACGGCTCCAAGATGACGACGGAATTTACCAGAGCGTCTGGCTCTATCCGCCATTAAACTTTTCTTCGCCGTTTCTCACGGGCCGCTCGACCTTTTCACCCCATTCGTCCCTTTCATCCTTTATACGACGTTTCTCTGTTTTTCAACCACTGAGAGATTCATCAGTTCCTGTACCCTTTTTGCCCTTTCACCCTTTTACCTCGCTATTTCAACCCCCATATACATATATGTATATCGAAGAACAAGTTAATTTCGCGTGCCTTTAAATTTCATTAAACGCTCCATGACGACGCCGAACGTCGGCGTCTTCGTCGATGGTAATTACCCGCGATACGATTAAAATATCATTTCCCTCGCGAGACATAACGGATAAATGAATTTCGCGGCAAACCCCTGCCAGTCGTATATACATATATACATACCATAGGTAATAAAATTCTTGGAATTATTCTACTGAGATTTATCTGAATGGGGTTTAATTTTTATATCTATATACACATATGGAATGCCAAACGAATTTCATTGTCTGCCAAAAAATTATTCCCTCGAAATACCCTAGATGTCTCGAAATGTCTGTTTGACTATGGATTCCACAATAAGATTAAACTACCTGATCGAAATGCATAATCGTTCTCGTTACACACGTGACTCCCGAGTGAAAATCAATTTCAGTCAGTGCTAAAATCTACTTGGCCCAATCGAAAAATAACGAGCGCATTAAGTCTTGTTTCTATCGATGTTTTGAAACGACCAGGTAGCACGCAGCACTTGTGAGATTTGATCTCGTGATTATTTGTCCTGTATATATATATTATTTTAGTACTTGACTGTACTACGGTACACCCTACGTCTCCCTATAATACTTTCCTATCAGCCTTTACCTACAAGTCTATTCTATACGTACAACTCGAGGCGTCTGAGTATCCTAACCTAACCTAACCTAGCCTCTTACTGCTAGAATCAAAAGGCAGTTGGAGTAATTCCAAAAAAGTTAAACCCTTCTATAATTATCTCTAGCCATCCCCTATATGTCTGCTCCCTCTACGTCCTCATTTGTACGTCACTCTCTTTACTTTAGTGGTTTCGTGTCTATAGGTATACAGGGGAATGGTATGGTTAACTGGGAACGTCTTGTTCCACCTTTTTTGGAATTTCTAACCCCCTTGTTCATTTAGGGGAGGGACACTGTTGAGCAGGTGTCTGGTTAGCTAGGTACGTACCTGGGGATGAAATTCTCCGGAGAAATCTAGCGCAGTTAACTTTCCTTGTTCGTGATATCGGAACGGCCCACGAGAGAAGGACTTCGTGGACCTTCGTGAATGTTCGGGAAGCTTCGTCGTTAAACGCGTGTTAATTCATTAGGATTGCTTTACGAGGTATAAATCGTGTACCGCGTGTTGCGCATGGACCCTAAGGATTTATAAAGGGGTTTGAGAAGGATGAATTAAACGGAAAGGATTTATTTTATTGAATTTTTTTTTCCTCTTTCGTTTTACGGGATGAAGGGTTTTTTTTATTTTTCATCCCTTTTCGAATTCATCCCTTGTTCAGCGGGTTTATTAACGGCGTGCGGTATGATGAATTGTAGGGGTTGATTTTCTTGTTTTTCATGACGCAGATCGAGCACTGGTCACTAGGGTCGAGTAAGAGGTCATTTTTGATTGGAAGGGTCAAAGGGCGCTTATCTCGATTGGTTGCTTATTTTTTTTTTGCTCTTTTGTCCTTCCGCCGGAAGCTGTGGGTACTTGGATACTTGTGCGATCTTATTCAAGCCGTGTCTTTCAGGCGTGCTGGTCCTCCTTTTTTTTTCTCAACTCACCCACTTGCACTGATGTACACGAGACTTTCTGTTTTATCTTGCTTTCAGGCAATCTTGAAAGTGGGTGTGCCTATCTTGGTCTTTTTCTTGCTGCTCTCGAGTCGTTATCTCGAGGCCTCTTAAAAAAGTTTTAACTGATCTCCGTGGACCAGGAGGGAATCTGATTTTACGATTCTGGTCCTGCGTATATCATAGGGCGCCTAGTGTACTCAAGTACCCGTTAAAATATACTGCGCTAATTTTCCACGTGATGAACGAGAGCCGGGATGCTGGAGAGGGTCGGGAGTACCAAAATCTCGTGAAGGGGTAGCTTGAGATTTTTATTGTCGAAATTTTGGAAGTGCACGTGAACGTGGAAGATATTAAACGGAATTTTCGATCTTTCTGATTTCTATTGGGTATCTTATCAGTGATAAGGACGAGGGCTGAATCTTGTACAAGGGATGCTGGCACCCTTTACCCAGGTCTGGACCATCTCGTACATTTTTTTTACAGTAAAGATCGTGCACTGTGGCGACAATCGAGGGATAGAAAATATTGGGAGAACGTGATGCTGTATTGCTCCTGTGGGATGCAGAGCGTCCCGACGCCCGAGCTGGTCCAGTCTTCGAAAGAGTCCCTGTCCACAGTCCCTCTTACCCTACTGGTCCTAATCTATCGCCATTGGAAAGTACAATGCTCTTTAATCATT
>JAYRCB010000199.1:136678-214408 GCA_036026315.1 Trachelus stipa
GAATTTATTATTTGTATTAAAAAAATAATTAATTTTTTTTCATATTATATATATCTATATGTTAAAGTCATGCGAATCATATGACACGATATTTTCCATAATTTAACATAGTAAGGAATACAAGATCCTTGGGGTACAATGTTAAATCACTGTATAACACGAAGAGTAAAATTTTTCCCCTGTACGTCATACATATTATACCAATCCCAAGTATAAGAATTTTTATTGCATCTACGAAACATTAAGTAGCAACCGGTATTACGAAGCTTCAAAATATTTCAAGCAGGCCGGGAGCTCCTCTTTGTACGAGAACGAGCATATCGAATTTTGTTGGATGACGAGATTAAATTCCAAAACAACATTTTTCAGTGGCGTCATAACAGCCGGATCGCGTGCTCGTGTCATATTCTCGCTCGAACATCGGAGACGCTTTTTCGTACTTTGATATTTTCCCGAACGTGCACGCTTTGCGTTTCCCTAATTCCTAGCAATTTTTGCTACTCCTCCCCCTGTCACCCACTGCCTCTACTAAGCGTACATACTCATTTTCATTCTAGGTACTTGAAAATTAATATCTTCACGTCGTTGACTATGTGACGTTTTTAGGTTAGGTCATACAGACGCGTCATCGATTCGATGCGTAATTTGCGTGGTCACCGGGTATATATACATATTTTTTAAATTATCAACGGCGGTTCGTATGAGTCGGAGGGGTTCGTAATAGCCAGTTGGAAAAATATAGTGTTCGAGTACGATGTGAGATAGAGAGTTTTGGCGGGAATTTCGAAAAGTTTGAAATTCCCCAAATTCCCTAGAATTTTACTCGGGCTTGATAAGCCTTCCTCTTGGTATCTTATACCGGGTGCTCAAGTCTTTTGGACTTCCTTACTTAGTTCTTCCAGCCATTTCAGACTACCCCTGGCAGAAGAGCCACGGTTAGCCCTCCACCCCTTACCGCCACCCCCACCTTCGAGGGGACAGTTTAAAAAGTTGCTACACTTTAACGAGATCGGCTCACGGCTACGTGTATCTATATTCGCTTCTTCCCTCATGGACCTTCAACGAATCTTGCATTAAGATTACCCCCCTGCTATCTTGATAGGGTTACTTATCTTTAACGGCTGGAAAATCGTCCGGAGCCGGTGTCTTCGGAATACGTACCAAGTCACCCTTTGGATGATAATATTTTGAATGAAGTTTCTCCTGTTTCCACGAAGATTCAAAGTCTACGTTCACGTCTGACTGCTGGCAATTTTAATTATAAACTTACCCTTTAACGTTTCATAAAAACCCGACAGGGGGATGATTCGGGTAGTCGATTCAGCCTGTCCTTGGCGTTTTGGGACATTTTTGAGATATTAAATCCGAACTTTTGAAAGACTGCTTTTGGCAGTTATCGATAACAGCGTTTCGGGTATTGTTCGGTTATCGTGATAAGATTTTGAAAAAAAAAATTTTTTTGTACGGCAATTTTTATTTTATTTTTCATTTATCTTTTATCTCCCTCACTTATACCGTTTGAGAATTTTTTCTTCATTACCCCAATAACTTTTCCTCCTTTTCTTCGTACCTTTTCCATGGATCTCAAGATCATCCCCTAACCTCGTACTCTCTTCTGTATTTCTCAAATTTCCCAACGCACTTGCGGAAAAGTTAGCTCGAAATTGACGTGGCAGCAGCCCTCCTAAGCCGCGTCGAACCATCCATTCTGGATACAGCAACGTATCCACCACTGGCAAAGACCCAGTCTGCTCTCAGAGTGGGATGCTGGTCGCTGAAGGGACGACGGGTCGGGAGCAGAAGGATCGTGCTCGAAGATATAAGATGGTAAGAATAAAGGAGATAAGAGAGAGATAGGCGATAGCTGAAGATGGAAAGTGACAGAGATAGTTGGAGAAAGGTCGCGGAGGCTGTGAAACAATTCCTATCACAGCTCGCCAACTCAGCGGTCGGCAGGAGTCTAAGTGGGTTGGCTCTGAGGTGGCGCTGGACTCAGACGAGGTCAAAGAATTCTGAAGGACTTCGACGGCTCCCCGTATATTTCCTTCTCTTTTCCCACACACCCACGCCAACTCCATCTATCTCTCTCTCTCTCTCTCTCTCTACTTGCCAAGTTATGATCCCACAATATCCCACTATGATTGGATTTCCAGCAACTTTTATCAACGTTCCCTCAACGCCATTTTCTTTTTCTTCAATACCCTCCCCAACCCCCTTTCAACTCCTTCCCCCGTACCGCTTTTACTCTGATTGTTATTTATGCGCTGCGACCCCCCCCCTTCCCTCTCCCCATATATATATATATATATATATATATATACATTCACTACGCCCCCTGTCTTATCTTGCTTGCCACGTCGATTAGTTATTACAGCGAAAATCTTATTCAGGCAAATAAGTCCCAAGTTTTCAGGGGGCGGTGGCAAACAGCCGGTTTGATACCGCGCAGGTAAACTTAAATGGCAACACTGTGTTTGCCTAACCGGAAGTGAGTCTTGGCGCTGGAAGCGCTATGAGTTTCGTATACTTAGTTTTACTTTGGCAGTCCAGAAGAAAATTAAACAAAAAACCGTCATGATCCCTTTCAGCGAAAGGCAATCATGGCGGCTTACATCCCTTGCTGCTTCATAACAGCGAGGCTCGAAGGAACGATGGGGATGGAAGGTTGTGATACTCCCGGTTCCTTTCAGGATGGATTTAATATCGTTCTCTATAGATAGACAAGGTCCCGTGGACTTTGCGTGTCAGCGTCTATGACTGCTGCGAGTGCACTTGGTCCATCCGCAATATCCAGACGCAGCATCCCTTGTCGCCCTTCGTGGCAGGATGGTATGGAGGGTCCTGGGTCGAGCTTGGTAATTTTTTTTCTTTTTTTTTTTAGGATTAGTTTAAGACTCCCTAAATAATTTTTCTTACTACCCCTCGAGCTCCTCTGGATTCTCTTCAGGGTTAATTCTAAGGGTTGCTTTTACTTGTCAGTACTTGGTACTCTTTTGCTAGATGGACATGTACCGGGTGTCTCGATTTGGTTTTTTTTATTTGCACGGGAACGGGGCTGGCTAATTCTTGTATGATTTCTACCGGGTGATACACTTTGTGGCTTATCGGACGAAACTGCTTTTGCTACCCTCGAAAACGATTCTGCGTATTTTGTATAAGGTGAATTATTTTTTTAATATAGCATCCCCTATATCGGGGTTAATGGGGGTGTACGACCTTGCATCCCTTGTATGCCGGGGTAATGCACTTAAACGCCAAGTGAAGCGGTAAGGTTTTTTTTTTTTCATTTCAGGTAGAATGGGAACCCTACCTTACCTACCCCCCCCCCTTCCCTGGTCCCGCACTTATTTTTATCTCTCGCCACCCCCCCCTTTCTCCTCATGTATTAATCATATCGTGGCTAGTTCACAATTTTTAAGACTTGCGTCAATTCACCCTGAGGTACTTTCGCGGGCTCTTTAAAGTTTCTCATTTTCCTCGCCGTTCCTCCATTCCTTTACTCCTCTACGTACTCATGATCGTGAAGCCAACTGGTCCTGAAGTATCAGAGCCATTACCATTTCTCATCTCCTGGGTGTTAAGGTCCGCTCACACGAGAGATTTAGGCGACACTCCCACCGAAATATCGACGATACGAATTTTCACGCTGTTTCGTACAGTCGTCGGAGCATCCACTCGTTGGATGTGTGTAAGGTACGATTTCGGTCGGTGTGAATTCAGCTTTAACACTAATAAGAATCAGACAGGTATGATTCACACTGAAATTACGTCCGAAGAAAATTTTACAAATTTTCGTAAAATCCTTACGGTACATGTACATAACGCCTTTTACTTTTGGTGTGAAGGGGACATTACCCTAGTAACTGTTAGTCAGGTATTTAAGCATGCCTGTAGTACAGCTTAATTAGGACGGCAGACGCAGCCTGAAAAGGTAGGACACTCGGTAGGCTTCTACCAAAGGAAGGATTAGTATAGGAGAGTAGACAGGGCATTTTCTCTCTCTCTCTCTCTCACACACACACTCTCTTCTCTCTCTCTCTCTCTCACTCTGTCTCTCCTCTCTCTCTCTCTCGCTCTCTCACTCTCGCTCTCACTCTCACTCTCACTCTCTCTCTCTCTTCTCTCTCTCTCTCTCTCCCCCCCTCTCTCCCTCTCTCTCTCTCTCCCCCCCCCCCTCTCTCTCTCTCTCTCTCTCTCTCTCTCTCTCTCTCACTCACTCACTCTCTTCTCTCTCTCTCACTCTCTCTCTCTTTTTCTCTAACTCTATAGACGTACAACTATCCCTTTCTATCTCTCTCCAGGGCAATCTCATCGCGCAATTTCCGCCGTGGAATTTCGGTGTGGCGACAGCTTAATACTCAACTCTGTGACATTACGACCGACGTCGAGTTTAGCCTAGAGTAAACGTCATCCTGTCACTGGGCGGGTTTGCAAATGTGATTCAGGACAAGGCGCCGTCGTCGTTCGCGACTCGGTAAAAGCTTTGATTTTATGATGCGGAGACGCCCTAACCTCTATAAATTACACTCTTCCTCTCTCCTTTCCGCGCGCAGTCATTTCACCTCGGTCACACCTCACACTTTTCATCGGGCCCCACGACATCGGACGGACCCATTAATTATTAGGGACCGCAAAGTCACACTTAATCTTGACGTATAACCCCAATTTCATCACGACTATCGAACACTGTCCGTTCAATGATTATTAACCACTTTCGATATTTCACCTCTTTCCCTTGAATATTTTAAAGTGGTCTCTCGTGCCTTGAATTTTTTTTTGCTCACCCGGTACATCAGCTGCAACCGAACGAGGACGGAGATCTAAAGTCATGTTGAAATCTACTTGACGATTTTTTTATTTTTTAGACTTCGATTTTAGCAGCCGCAGCTACGAGAAGTCTCCGTATACAAGACGCGCGTTATGTATGGCCGATACACGTGCACGCGTTACGATACTTTTCATGGAAACCCGGCATGCGCCAGTTCTACTCGTGTATGCAACGTGAGAGATGCTGTGACAGATGCTTTACGGATACTTTTTCCAGTTACGATTCTACGCGACTTTATATCCTCATTGTGGCACGGATTGGTGATATATATTTCTCATGTGACACTGTTGCCCTCCCCCCACCCCCGGGACCGACAACCGGAAATGCATCCGGCTGCAATTTAGTATCACAAGTGTTCTTGGAGAAATACTGGAATATATTAAGATCGTCTTTTTTTTTGTCAATGCACATAATTTTTATTTTCGTCCGAACTCACGTCTATGATTTGGATTAATTTTATTGTCCGGTACCTTTTTTTTAGTCGCATAAGATAATCGGAGGACTTTTTTTTTTTGGCAAATTTTAATGTCGTACTTTCTCATTTCAGTTGATTATTTCTATTCTTCGTTTCGTTCCACGTTTATTTGACGTTTGTCGTCGTGTATTTCCTCGTTAGGAAATACCAGTCTGCGCGCATGCGCGCATTGGTATTTCTATCTTAGAAAATTTGTTCCTTGTTAAATTCTCGCGAGCAATTAGGAGCCTCTTTTTCTTCCTCATTGGAACTGCCATTGTTATTATTATTTTTGTAACTTTCCAAAGTAATTAATCTTCTGCACTCTCGTTGTCACGTCGTACGCAATTTCTGCTTGGACTGTACCTACGATTATATAGTTTGTTAAAATTAACGTGGGGACTGGTACAAGCGCGTGGACGTCACTTAACCAATAAAGAGATCCACCAAGAATTTTACTGTCTTTCAAAACACTCGATTTACCTGATTCGTCGATAAATTTTATTTCACAGCTGAAAAATTGTGCTGCAACACAACCAGATTCCAAGACAGCACAAAAGCGAACCTAAATCCACAAGGATAATCATTTTCTCAGATGCTTCTGCCGGTGTCGTAAAAATCCGCTTGTTATACTTTTTTTTTCAAAATTTTTCAATTTCAAAAAAACTACCATAACCCATCTTAACTCTTTCGCGAATCGTGCAAACCGTTAAACCATCAAGGAAATACTATTTAACGCGGGTCAGACGCCATTGTCCGTCCAACACTATAGGTGCCGCAAGGGTGCAGGATCGGAAATCGTTAAGGAGCCAATCAGTGTGGCAAGGAAAGACTCCGAGTAATTGCAGAATTAGTTCAGGCTTATCGGGAAACCTGGGGAATTGGTAATTGGCAAAGGACAGGAAACGTTCGATAATTACGTGAAAGGAGCGTCGAGCGGGGGGCGGGGGGTGGGGTCATTCGACTGTTTGATTCGTCAAATCGAATCTTTGGCTATATAGAACAAAGTCCACTGTCCAGCTTGACAAAACCGTTCAAAGTATAGAGGGTGTCCGTATTTTACACTTCATTTGAGCTTGGTAAAATCGATTGAAATATACAGAGTCTACATATATATATATGTATATATGAATAATAAATATTTTATTTAACCAAATAATTACTTAATTGATACCAGTGACGTCACTCTTCACAGTTTATTCTTACTCGTTATTTCAGTTTCACCCTGTGCACGGTTTCACCCTCATAAATTTTACTCTTGATAATTTATGACTCGATAATAGACTCTTATACCTTTCCAGATGAAACCTAAACTCGCAGCATCTTTAATGACAATAATGGTCCACCGCTATCAGCTCTTTTGTGCTACCCTGTATATTTAACACGTTTATCACGGAATCGAGTCCGTACCCATAACTGTATAATACGTGGCTGACACAGGACAGAAATCCGCCGCTGTGTTTCTCCTACATAAAACATTAACCACGTCGTCGTTCGCTTGTCAGTAAAGATTGGAAATGCATTATTTATACAGGGGATACGGTATAGAAATCCGTTGCTGTAAAGAAAGCGTGCGACTAGTATAGTAAGTGGATGGTATAGTATATAACTATATATATATATATATACTGTATAACAGCTAGTACAGCACACGCACACACAAAACGTCTCATTCGAATATTCCAAGTACATTGGATATCACCGAATAATTGAAATCAGTAAATGATTTGCCTGTCAATGAAACCCTGTAGATAACAGTAAAAGATATTTTAATAACTGTGAAAAATCCACCCTACCTTTGGATTAAAATAAAAATTCGAATAAAAATTTCCCATCCATCGTCCGAATTTGATCGTCTTTAGGAATGACAATTTACCTGACACGTGCTTTGATCGAAGTGCCACTAATGAGAAATTGGTATTAGGGGTGACTTTTTTGTACATTATTATTTTTTGCGTGTATTCGTAATCGAACGAGTTTACGTACAGAGGGTGGTCAGTCAATTGTTTGAACGTGAATTCCGTCGATTCGTCGAGGCTGTAGGGGGTCGTCGGCATTGTTTGCGGTGAATTTAATATTTACTGATGATGCTTTATTGTACGCGTTTAACCCCTATCAGTGGTTCTAATTGCTTGATTTAATTATTAAGGGTTCGTCGGCTCGGTTACTATGGTTTTATTTGTACATCGGTCGAAAGCTATAAGGCGAGTCGCTTGATTACTTTGGTATAATTAAAAAGTAACGGCGTTAACCAACCTCTCGAGTTCTTAATTAACCCTCGAACCGATTCATCGGCCGGGTGGTCTGGTTGCTTTTACGTGAAAGGGGATGCCTTTTTTTTGTTAACAAGGGATGACGTTTTTTTTTTCAAAGGAAATTAAAAATTTTATTAAATTTTATTTTTTTTCTCCATCTACCTACCACTTTTATCCACCCTTCCCTCCCCTAAAGCTTCGCGGATCGTAGCTCACGTGCTTGTCCAGCGCTCACGGAACCACCCCCCGGGGGGCGAAGGGGTTGGGATCTGCAACTCGTCGTAGCGACAAACAGTATTTTTCGCTTAGCCAAGAGCAAATGAAAACTCACGCGCCTTGTAATTTAAACCAGGCGAGGCCGAGTACAGGGGGTCGTTGAATGTATAGGGGAAAATTACGGAACCCCAGGGGAGGGTGGGGGGGGGGGGATGAAACTATCCGCCATTTTATCCAGAGCGGAGAGCAATTCCGAACAAACCGTTTCCAAACTGTGATTTACTGCAGTTTGTCCTACCAACGGCTACCCTTGGTTGTTTATATGCAATATCCACCCCTATTGTTAAATGCATTCACCCGTGGAATAAATTTCAATTTTTTCCCTTCTATATCTATATGTGTACTCTTTTTTTTTGTTCCCACGTAAAACGTCTTCGCCTACTACCCTTATCGGCTGCAATTTACTTGATTTTCCTAAATTCCTTCTTTCATCCCCTTTCAGGCACGTTAAACGTCTCGGCCGCGGGTAGAGTGGTTGGTCGATATGTTTCACGGTGGAGGGTAGACAAAAAAGAAGAATTGAAAGGGAATGGCTGCCATCTCATCGGATTCTTCGTGAAGCTCGACATTACGGGTGGTGGGGGGGGGGGAGGGGGGGAGGGGGGAAGAAGGATAAGTCTCTGGGAAAAAAAAAAACAGTCGTACAGATAATATCTGATGTTCCATTAGAGCTCTCTGAGAATTAAATCTAACCCATTATATTGCACAAGGGATGCCTTGAACGTGTTTTTTTTGTTTCCTTTTTTTCAAAATTACCAGTTCCAAGCACAATTGCCCTTTACGGTGTGTAATAATATTTTGACGTTTTTCTTTTATTTTATCCCCCCCCTCCTTCCCCATCGCCAAATTCTTATCTCATCCCGCTACTCTCATACTTCCCACTCTTATTCACTTATCCCTATAATTCAAAGCGTCCATATCCTCTTTATATCCTTACGACCCCTGCGAATCTTAGAGATCATCCTCGACCTGGATACGTTTGAGTTATAATGCCAGATATAGCGTCTCTGTGTGTGTGTGTGTATATATATATATAATAGTAACAGTGTATGTATATATATTTAGTAACGTGCACATATATGTACTATAGCTTTTTGATTCCCCTTCAGATCCATTTTTTCATTTTTATTTTATTCTTCCTCCCACCCTCGAAGTCCAGTATCTCCTTTTACTCCGTTCATTTATTTTCTACAGCTGACTGCTATATCGGTTTCCACCTCCCTGATCGTTACTTTATACAGGATAAATCAATGTTCCAATTTGTACTTATTGGTTTTCAAGCGAGTACAAATGGGATAACAGTTATTCGGGCTTCTTCGTATTTATTCGGGCCACCTCGGACTGGGTTAACTTTCGAGTTACAGCAATGGACCGAAATATAAATTTTTATAAGAAAATCACGCTGATCTTGTTCCTAAAACTAAGGTTACACGTGGGTCTACTCCATGCTTATATAGGCACTTGATCCTCGAAGCTGCTGATTATCAAGCTCTGTCGCTCTGGTGCCTCTTTATTGTACCACCCTATATATAGAGAGATATAGATACATCGTATATAGCTATACGGTGTATATACGTATTGCGAGGGTGTTTCGTATTGGACCGAAGAAGAAGCTGCGCAAGAGATTGAAAATGTGAGAGGAACAAAGTAGAGCAAACATAAAAAATACCAGCTCGCTTTCTTAAGAGGCTTAATGTTTGTATTGACGTTGTAGACAGAGGTCCTTGTAATTGCGTAACACAGGACGAACATGGAGGATATTCCGAAGTAACGATTTCTCTCATGAATTGATGTTAACGAGGGAAAGTTACTTTTATAACGTTTTGGTACACAATTCCGTAGAGTTGTCACGTGGTTTTATTAGATCTTGATTTTGGTACCACTGGGTATCTTTTTCTTGGCTTAATTTTCTTAGCCTTTTTTTTTTTACTTATGGATCTTCATTGCTTTCTGTTTCAGGTGAGTTCATGACCGCTGATAAACTACCCTTGGGACTGTGGATAAGGTTATCTGTATTACAGTACGTCAAGGTTATTCGTCTTGTTAAATTTTTTTGGTTTACGCAAATTTGATTTTTTTATATAAGATTGTATTTCTACAGTGAATTTTTACATGGAAAGTGCTCCTTACATCTTGCAAGGGGTAGGGATACAGAAAATAGGGTTTTCCGTGGTATTTTTATCATTTGATAAAATTCAAATTTCCCGCTCAATCGCGCCTTCAGACCGGGTAATCTTTGTTGATAAAGAGACGTGCTTAAAGACGCGTTTAGTATTTACTCGTCGTGGGAATTAGTATATAGATTAATTCTCATGATATTTCCATTAAATCGTTCCTCGTATATTTACGGGAATGCTCCAAGGGAAATTGGAAAATTTCTCTAATTTCGTAACTCCGTGAATAATCGACAAAGTTTTCGGCTTACGAGAAACGTCCACGTCGATGTAAAATACCGCCTATTGGATTGGGGACACTGGGTTTATTATTACAGAGCGACTTTACTTTTTGTAGTGCATTGAAAAATTGCCTTTAAATTGTTACGTGTGCTGCGCAAACACGCGTTTGCCAATCTATACCTTATTCTCGCTAACTCTTCGGTCAGTATTTTCCTCGTTTCTACTTTTCTACAGTCCCATTACGAAAACATGTAAGAAGCTCGTATGGACCCATGTTACACCCAGGTAGGTATGTAACTACCCTTGCAGCAAGTTAATGTCCCGTATTTCTCCTCGTGGCGCCACCCTCACTCGGCTGCTTAAGTTTACGTGGAAATATAAGATAAAGTTTGCAGCTTCGAACCATTTACGTGTCTGACTCTTCTATTTATCTCATTTCTGCTTGCTCGCGTATTTTTAGATCATTTTACAGCGTTGCGACCTACGACCCTTATACTGGGGATGGCGTCGTTCTTATAAGTATAGCGTAACGTACTTAAGGGTAGTAAATCAATTTGTTTACATACACACTTTCACTTAGTATTTCTCACCACCTATTATATAAGTCGAAAATAGGGGTGAAATTTTTTCATGAATTATTACGTAAGATAAACGAGATGTTTTTTTTTTTATAAAATATATTAATATTTAACCTCCAACCCTCCTGTCGATATAACGTACGGGGGTTGATAAAATTTTACTAATGCCCAATATCTTTCATCCCCCGCGAGTGCGTAATTCCCACAAGGGTTGCGAATTCCTGAAAATTCGTCGCAGCGGATAACAGCCACAAAAAAAAAAGATCCAAGTCTGCCGATCGAATTATTCCAAGTTGTGGCAATCATAACGTCGTTAGGACTTGGTGGAAACTCGCGGGGTAATTCAAGGGTGGAAACTTCCCTTGTAATGAAAAGCACGGCCTTAGCCTATACCTTGCTCTCGGCGTCCTCCGCTATCTCAGGAGCGCAGCTGGCTGCATCGCTGAGCTCGATCTAATATACCCCAGTAATAAGTCACAAGCTGGGGGTTGCAATTACACGTAGCGCATTGGACTTTTGTCAGGTGAGTTGGAAAATCTTTTTAATCACCAGGTAAACCAAGAAATCCTCTTATCATTTGTTTCGGTATCCCAGACGCAGTCGAGGGCGGCTCGCGGAATTTCTTCTCTAGGGGTACCCTTATGTTTCAACCCCTATTTGGTGTGAAAGCTGGCAGCGATAATACCTGGTAGCATAAGGGATGAAACTCGGCAAAAGTTCCACACTCCTGCAATAGGTGTTACGAGTAGCTGGATGAGATCGAGTATAACAGGGGTTGCGAATCTATTGGTCGGGTTGGTACCTACTGGTGTCAAGTCGCAAGGGTTGCAAAGAAGATGGCGAACGAGCCGATGGGGTTGCGAATACGAGGTCGTTTTGCATACCCTGCAGATAGGACGGTCTGCATGCGAAAAGTTTCACATATGTATACCAACCCTTGTACGGGGGTGGGTTCCATGGTAGACTATAGGTGCATCCATAGGGGGTGGCTGTTTCCGGTTAGGAAGTTACCTCCTCGTTTCCGGGCGATGCATCATTGGTCACCGATAAACTTCGCAGCTTGGAAAGTTTCGTCAGGAACTGGAGTAAGCGAAGCCACCCCCTTTGGGTCTGTTCCGGTGAACGATTTGGGGGGGATGGAGGGAGAGGGTTAGTCAGGCAGAGGGTGGCAAGTAATAGTTAGCTACCCTTCAGGTATTTCACCGGAGGCAAAGCAACGGCCTTTTAGGAGGGGCCAGACTTTCCGTTAGAGGGGCGGAAAACGACGAAAACCAGGATTCAACCCTTGTGAAAAATATATCTTGGCGATAACATCCCCCGCGCTGGAAAATTGTAAAAAGAGTATGCAAGTCTGATAATATTAAATATTGACTTTTCGAACAATTTTTCATCCCTTATTTACAGACGCGAGTCTGACCAATTTCACGAAAACTTTGTATACGTGAAATTTATGGAAAAAAATATTTTTTGACACACGTGTTGGATATAACATTTTTATTATATATCCCGTGTATGCGTAGAGTATGTTTAATATGTATATATTTTAGTATTTTGCGAGGAGGCATATGCTGTACGTATTAAATATCCTACAGGTTATAAAAATTAGTCCTGAAATAATCTGACGATATTTCGCGTAGCTTTTTAACATATTTGAAATATGTCAAATATACTCTGCGTGTGTACGTGATGTACGTATACGTATAACGCGACAAAAAATGGTGTAATCAAGATATACATAATATATAAAAAAAATATTGTTTACAGTAGACTCGCGTGCGCTTACTAATTTCCGTGTTTTAAATATTTTATTTTATTAGGAATCGCTTTATATGAAAGCATTAGTCGCAATTTATTTGGCGCTTCATAGGGATTCGCATAGTAAGAACTCGGGTTATACGTGAATCCGCAGTACTACGTACTACCAGAATATTTTCGCGAATATCGAAGAAGCCGATAGCGTGCGTGAGTGGGAGAGAGATGAAGCGACGTGGGTAGTAGAGCGAGCGGGAGAGAAACAGTGACTAACACGCGAGTTATCGAACGTACGTCATCGATAATAACGAGATTATCGATATTTTCATTGATCGTTATCGCGATAATAATATTTTGAAAATTGTAAAAAAAACTACAAGATTTTCCCCCACGATGATATTTGTTTATCTTTCAGCGGCGTCTCTATACGGGCCGAGGTAAAGGTCGTTTGAAATTTTCGGCGCGTCCCGACGTCGTGCGTCTCTCGCCACTGTCGGTCTACGTCGCGCATTCCCAAAATCAATAATCGTAGGAAAGGCGTAGCCAATCCGCGAGGGTCGGTGACTAATGACTGTTTGTCGTGACACTCTGTGAAATACGGGGTGGTAGGGTAGATAAAGAGTGTGCGAGAGAGAGAGAGAGAGAGAGAGAGAGAGAGAGAGAGAGAGAGTAGTAGCACGGAGGAGGCAAGGATGAAGTAGAGAGAGACGGAGGAATAAAGTGAGAGAGAGTGGGACACGAGGTGAAGAATACCCCGAGGAACGGAAGGGGTAGGTGCCAAGGTAGGCTGGACTCGACTGTGCGAGCTGGATAATTAGCAAAACAGCCGGAAGTTGGTCGTTATGGTCCTTTTCCACCCTTGCACCTTCCCCTCAGTCTCCACCCCATTCTTTTACCGTCTTATTCACTGTCTCGTCCAAGTCTCGAGCCACCCTTCTGGAACAGACCTTACCGACCTAACCTGAGCGTCGGATTCGGCTACCGGAAGTCCTACGAGAAGGGGTGGAAAATGACGGGTAGGGGTTGCTTCGCTGCTGAGCAACCATAACCTCCCCTGTCCACCCCACTTAACTGGGCATTTTCATCCATTCGAATAATAAGCTACCAGTCTGGGCGTAATCAGCGAAGTCTTAATTCTATGGTACAGTTGTGTGCTAAGGGATGAAAGTGAAGCGAACTGATGGGCATTTCAATGGCCATTTCAATGAGATGCTTAATAGGGTGGTACGATAGTTTTTGTACCTTGTCAAATATACGTCCCGTTCGAGCGTCAGTTTGAACGGGTATTTTATTAGCCATTTCGCAGGTAATCGTAGAAAGGGGTTGTTTCATCCCCTTGGCATGTAAAAAAGTCCACGAAATGGAATTCAATGTGTTTTAACTACCCCAGACTTCGACTTGGCCATGGTATACTTACTGAATGGGTATAAAGGCTGAGTTGGCACACAGGGGATGATTCTGGATGACCAACCCCTTCCGTGTATAACGCACCGAAGAAATCCCTGTTACACACCCTTGCCCCCTGGGGATCCCTTGACGGGCTCGCGTTCCTCATCCGAGAACTCTCGGTGATCCTCGCTGGGATTCCAAGGGTAATCCGTAGTCCTTGCTAAGGGCGGGCCTGGGTCCTGTCTGGCCGAAGGGAGCATTGTGACTGGTGAGATCGCACGTAAAGCCACCCTAGATGGATAAGGGATGCCGCAGCTCCGTTCCTGATGAGATATTAATTCATACTCAAGCCGTCCATTATCGGTGTGCACGGGACTTAATTAATTCTTATGCCTTTGGAATTGAACGTCTGTAATACGTGTATTGGTTGGGTGGTCGGATGCGATCGTTACGGCAGTCGTAAACGGTGCTTATGAGGACGGCGAGCGTCGATGGTAATTTTATCGCTCTTAATAATGACTTTTCACGAGGTACGATTCGTACGCAGAATTTACATGCTATTCTCCTATGTACCTTCGATATTAATTTCATCGATCCGTGCAAGGTTATTGATTATGAAAACTGAAGTCTCGAAAATTCCTGTCCTAAAACAACAGGCACTCAGGCGGTGGTCGTTAATAGGATTTTTCGTCCTTTCGAGAAATACCCAGATCCAGGGACGTCTTTCTCGATGCTGCACGCGTCTCTCGTAGGGCGACAGGATACGCAAATAACGTTCGTCGAAAAGTCGAAGTGGACCTGGACCTTTTTTTTTTACAAAATCAAGATGGCTGCCGGTTCCAAGGTACAGTCTAAGCCACGGAATGCAGTGAGTCCAGACGTTCTGGAGAAATCCATTATCGTTGTACACAATGGACTGTGTATGCACAGTCGTGGTCGGAATTTACATTTCCTTCTCACGCGTAAATATTACCGGTAATTCACTTTCACCCTCTGACTTTCTTTATCTTTCCCTTGCTTTCACTCGGCCACTTTACCACGGTACCTTCGGTTGGCCGCCGTTTTGGCTTACGTTATTCGCTAAGGTCCTGAGACTTTAAAGCGAAAGGAGGAAGAAAAGTCTCTAATTTCTTTCTGGCCGTAGAAAATTTCCCTGGAGAAACCTGCACGAAGCTACTCGTCTGTTCCCATGACAATTCTGCAGGAACTCTTTCCGTCGACTGTGTCTCATCGGCGACGGCGGATGGCGTCCACCGGGTAGCACATCCAGGATCCTTCATTTCCTGCATATATATATACATGGAATATCCTGACACTCCTCGTCCCAGCAGGGACCTTCAAGATGTCGCAGTCGATAAGTTTTACGATTTCTCGAGATGTGGACCACAGCATCCACCGTCTCACCCGATATAGGGGAGTTCAACCCTGGGGAACGGTTCAGGTGGATGAAGTCTAGGAGAGCTTTCGAGGAGTCGAGTACCTGGGGTAGGGGAGCAAGTGGAGAAACAGGACGGGGGTCCAGATTCAAATTGTTTTAGAACTGACGGGACGGAGCAGTTGCACGAGTGGTCTGGAAGAGACCATCTTCAAAGTTGAAATTGAGCCTGGCTTCGATCGTCCATGTCTGACACCTACCCTGGTCCCCACTTCAGCCTGGACCAGGTCCTATTTTTTGGTCGGATTGATGCCCCCAAAAAGAAAGGTACGTCTAGGATTCACAGATGGCGCGTCAATCGCAGTGTCTCTGAACTACTTATCTGGCTACTCGAATACCCTGAGGTGGAATTTATTCGCTCCGAGTGCGCCGACTCCACATGGACCAGGGGGTCTCGACTGGTTGGATCATCCCATAGGAGTCACTCTCCTGCTTGTCTCATTGTCATTGAGGGGGTGGGTTTGCGTTACGCGATAGGGACTCGCGCATCCTGGTATTTCCGTACGCTGGAATGGCTGCGACGTAAAAGGGTGGATGACGCGGATTAACATTAATGCGTCGGAGTTTAGCATTGTTACCCTGGCTAGACACATACGTCATCCTTACACCGGAACAATCTGCTGAAACTTGGAGCGTAGCGCGAACCTTTGTTCCTCCTGGAATCAAGTGGTCGCTCATTGTGCGAATATACGCGGCCACCCAGTATACACAGAAACGGGTATATAAATTATACGTGTAATTGCTCTCCTCTTAATACATATGTGCGAGCAAGCACACATTTTGTCAGTGGAGTCACGTACGTCCTTTACCGCAGTACAAAATGCATGGCTGAATTAACCAACACGAATGGCCAACACTGGCTGCGTCTAACGGTAACCGGACCAAATTTTTACTTCCGTATTCACTTTTTTTTTTATTATTCTTTTTTCTTTACTACACTCAATATTCCTAATAACACGTGCTACGCTATTACGATTCTAAAATCGTGCTGGGCTCGCGTGCTGGCAATGACGACCCACATACATATATAGCGCAAGTCCTGGTCAGTTCAAGCAACGTGTCATGGGTAGGCTGCTGTATCACTATATACATCCACGCCATAGAATCGAACGAGTGACCATTAGCTTTTTTTTTTTTAATACAGGCTGAGACACTTTACTCGGTTCCTTCAACCGGTAAAAGAGTCTGCCGATCGTACTGACGCGATAAACCAGCTCGAGCTTCACCGAGAATCGACCCTCGGACCTGTAATCTAAATTGAATCAGGCTGAAGCAGTAAAAATGACTCGAACGTCAATGGGATATTGTTTTGTAATTTGGCGTCGAAAAAAAAAAGAAAAAAAATCCAAATTTGACTTCGTCGCAGGACGTGCGATCGGTATCGTACTACGAGTCCTGGACTTTGGTTGAGCGTGATAACGTTCGAGAGGCAGTTTTTTCCAGCGGTACTTTTTATCGTGCACGGTCATCCGATAGGTATAGTTATTACGCATAAGTATATGGACATAGCTCTACAGCCCTATTTCAAGGGGCGGAATACTTGCTGACTCCTTGCCAGTAGTACGTATAATAATAACGAGCTGCGTAAGGGTTGCTTTTGTTCTGGTCATTACCGACACTGACTATATATAATCTTGATAACGATCATTCAAAATGGCCGTCCCCGAAAGGGCATTAACGCAGGTACGGTTTTACGTTGACCATTAACTTTTCCTACCTAGCCCACATTGCTCGACAACGCTTTGAGTTATTATTACGCAATGCGAATGTATATATATATATATGTATACGGTATTTAATATACGAGGGTCCGTTGTAAAATCCTTGGTAATTACGTATTACGATTAACCTTATCTAATTTCATTGTCCGTATTGCGTAATCGAATTAAGCACAGCTATCGCTACGGAGGGGTCATGCTGCGTTACCGAAATACAATAATTCGAGGATTTAATTAATTACGTACCAAGAATATTAAATTACGACGTGACGTCACGTGCATAGAAAATCAATGACACCGCAAGGCTCTGATAACAGTCCGATATATTTAAAAATATATTTTAAGCATTATTTAAAATGCACACTGTATAGATATACCCAGGATACAATGCGCCGCTACTGGGCTCCGTACAGTAAAGTAAGACACGAACAGCCGAGTATACGGAAATTGACTTTACATACAGTATATATATATATGTATTCATATCGTATGACGTAACCCGTACGCACGTTTACCTCGAAAGCATAAAATAGTGCTGGCGCAACAATAGCCGTGATTTATTCTTGTAATTTAACTAACCCTCCGTTCCCTCAGTTACCACTAGTATAGTGGCAATGCCATACTGAACGCCCCCCCCCCCTCCGCCCCCTTTCAACCTGGTCTTCCACCGGATACCAGCAGCGCCTGATTATTAAAGCGGCCGCGGTGAGAATTAAAACTGTATTTTATAACTCGTCCTTTCTGATGCTTCCCGTTCCTCCGTTAACCCCCTCGCCACCCGGTATAGACATTTGCCGTTAAACTTGGACTTTCCAGTCGTACAGTTGAACGACCTTACATATGCTTATCTGATTTTCTACATGTCCTTGGAAAGCTATAGGTATACGTTATACCTAACCTTACGTTTATTCGAAATACGAGTCAATTCGGCAGTCTTGTGTCATAGCTACCAACCCCTAGAACCAATCCGTCCTTAAGTAAACGTAACGCCGCCATATTTCTCGATCGATCGAGTATCGACGTAAAGTGACTTTCTTTTTTATTCGTATCTTTTTGCGACCGAAGACGCCACTTTGCGGTATTGCTTACCGGGTGTATACAGCATTTGTTACAGCATGGCGCTTTCCTGTTTTTGAAAATTTACAGTTCAATTGAACCAAATTCACCATGATTTCTATAGCGCTATCCGGTCGGATGGGTCTGTTCGAAATTTATGGTTTTCGCCCGGACGATACTGACCTATCGCAAGAGCTCCGATTGCTACGTGTTTGTTATGGTACAGTGTATATACTGTCTGCCTGCATCGTATATATATATATATATATATATATATATATATTTAGAGGATATACTAGATTTGGTTGTACCGCGTCATAGTCTCTGACTTCTCAGCCCCTTTCTAGTATCAGGTACCCGTCGCTGGGATTCTTAAATTCTCGAAATTGCCCTGCGGCGCTTCCGCATTGAATTTACGGCTAACGCGCGCGGAATTTAACCCCCGGAAAGAATTCCGCAAGGTGGCGTACGGCGTCCTTTACAAGCCGGGATACTGTCGCCTTTGCGTTTTATAATTTATAATGGCACGACGCTCGATAATCGCAGGGTACCCCCTTACATGGCCTAACCTAACCTCTAACCTAGTTAAAAGACTAAAGAGATTACGAAGGGTGGATACTGCTTAAGAAAATATATACATATATACGATCTAGGTCGATCACGAGCACGAAACTTTGCTTAATATACAAAATAACTACGGCATCTGCGGTTTTGTTCACTTAATTTTATTTATTTCCGCTCAGACTGTACCCGCGTTCAGTTTGCTCTATCGGGATTGGTTGGGTGTCCTTCGTGTTAGTCAGGCTTCGACTGATATTTCCATGATGTCAAATTATTCCATCTGGATGGTAATTGCAATGGAGCTGCACTTAGTACGGAGTACGTGCAAAGTGTCGGGATGCGTCGATGCGCATGCGCAAGCCGAAAGCCGGGTTCACACTGGACACTGGACGAACCGCGTGAAACTCTTTGACTGACGACAGTCACGGCTGTGTACATAAGTTTACGTACTTTCGATATATGCCGGATACTGCAGATACTATACGGGTAATTTTCCCTGAAGGATAAACGGACGTAAACTCCTTATTGTTCCCATGGTAGATGGCGGACGGCGCAGAAAGTAGAATCCGGATGCCTTCTTAGGGTCCAGGTCCGCTTTACGATTTTCACCCAGAGCATTGGCAGCACTGACTTTCCTGGACAAGGCGAAGCTTTACGACAGGATACCAGAAAACGGAGGCTTTCCGATATCGTGCCAGCCCTCGGGTGGCATCCTGTTTCATGGAAGCATCTCCGGGGACACGTATCTGCCTTCGGGCTAGTTAAAGCGAACGTTCATCCTATTATACGTATCGGTCCAGACCCATCCCCGTATGACGAGGATCGAGATAAAGCGAATCGAAAGTCTAAATAAAAAGGAGAACAGAGCGAGAAGACGATCTTGACGGTTAATAGTGCAAATAATATATTTGTTTGGCCGGCGGCCATCTTGGAGGAATGACGTCATCAATCGTAATACCACGGCTTATACGGTCCTCTACGTCCTCGTCTGCACAGTTTCTATTCCGACGTAGTTCCGATCTGTTCTACTTATTCGCTGGCGCTAGTGTCGCTCTGCTACTAGCGACAGTAGCGATACTGGTGTTCGGTATCCGAACCAGTGCAACTTCTGTATCAGAGTACATTGTTCCCAAAAGCTGCTTCTTCCGAGCCGCGTCATCCGTCCGCCTGTGTTACGGGGGAAACTGGAACGAGGAACTCGACCCGGATACTTTGCCTTCGACGCGGAAGGGTGGTCGTATATGTCACTGGGGATGACTGAGTCGTACCGAGAGCTTGATGAAAGCAGGCAAATAAGGCCGTGCAGTTGTCTTTTTTCTCGGTTGGTCCATTATTTTTTAATACAATGTTCCTTTGATGTTTATCGTTTAGCTCCGGTCCGATGAAAAGGACCAGTTAACTGGGATCCTAACCCAACCTGGAAGGTACCTGATCCCTGTTGCGGGGTGGACACTTGACTACCCCTGATCTCCCACAGCGAAAACCACATCAGTCACTCGGGGTCGTTGACCTGCATTCTCCACTTAAACGAAGTGCTGTCTGCCACCCTGGCTTTTCTATCTGAGCTACCATCGACCAGCACCACGTGGTACCTCTAGGAGATACTCTGACACCTTGGTATAGCCACACGTGTGACGTACGTTTTTACGTATATGTAAATGGCATAAGGGGCGCTGGAGGAGAGCGCAAGGAAAGGTAGCCAGAAGTGTTTTTCTTTTGATGTAGATAGGAAACGAGAATTCAGGCTGGATTTTTGAAATTTTTTTATCCTACGGGAAATTCAAATTCAACGGAATGAATATTTCATCAAGAAATTATTTTGGATTAAATAAATCCAGGTAAAAGTCTCTTGGTATTTTTTTGGATTTTTTTTTCTTCTATATTTTAACGACACCCCGTATAATGCCTTCGTACGCATTCATCAATTGGCTTTCTTTCATTAACTAGGCGCAGAATTACTTTCGAGGGTCCCTTTTAGGATGCTGCGTTATCCTTGACCTGGACCACCTGCTGCTACTAGTACCACTACTACTACTGCATGTGGGGATGCTTTTAATTAGTCTCATTAACGAGGCCTTTCGACGCAACTGACAATTAGTCTCATTTATTAAAGTGGATTTTACCGTATCCCAGCAGACGCTTTGACGATGCCATTGTAATCGCGTCAAAGCTATATTAAGGTCTGTTGTACAATGTTAGATGCTTTCGACTAGATTTAATTTCTTGTTTGTACACAGCGCATTCAGAATTTTAATTATTTATGATTAATCCTATTCTATTGTTATTGTCGTCTACGAAGAATTTTCTCTAGTAATTTAAAGCTGAATTAGATTTTTAATATTTCTTCAATTTCGCATATAACGTTAACGCGTAACGTCGTACATGCATGCGTAATTCTAACGCAATATCGAAGCAAAAGCTTGTCGCGTTACCGACACGATAATTTTCCCACGCGTTTACGTAATTCCGATAATCCGTACCTAATTCATAGTCCGCTCTGCCACCAACAGGATAAATTAATTTTGGTATGCCCGTTCGTATACACCACATCGTCGCCATTTTGTGGTAAAAATATACGTAGGACAGTGAAGTGTGTAAGGATACGAGATAGAAATTTGTAATATTTATTATTTTTATTTTACTCGTGATTTTATTTGGCTCCCACGTGCTCTTTGACAGCTGTCAAATCGTTTCGAAACGAACACAGTGAAAGTTGCGAGGACCACTAGAAGATTCGTCTTTAGGATTGAAATTCTTCGCACATTATTATTACTATGGAACGATGTTTAGGTATACTGCATTTTATATATTAAGGGGCATTCACAAGACGAATAGGTCTTTTTGTCGCTCGATTCAATAGTCGCCTTGAACCTTTGTCAGATAAACATCACAGCCCGCCACTACGAAACGTTAAGCCCATCTCACAACGGGAGCGACAAGGGAGAAGGAGAAGTATGGAACCTCGGAAGTAAGCTGCCTGGAAAATACGATCTTGAGAATAGAAAATCACTAGGAAAATGGCCGTTCCGCAGCTCGGCTCGCATATTGGCTCTTTATACGGCCGGGTAGCAAAATTATTTTCCACCTGACAAAGCCGCCATCGTTTCTGTTATCGAAAGTAGATCCAGTAGCTATATCAATAGTATGTGTAGTAGTACGTATAATACCTATAGTACATGCACGGTAACTCTAGCCACGCACACAGACAAATGGAAGATCGCGTCGATTTATCTTACAAGGAATTCTCATTGGATATACTACATACAACTGTATCCTCCAAATTCCTTGGATACCATTAAGAAGGGAAAGAGAAATAAAATAAAAATAAAAGAGTCTTAATAATCTGACAAAAAATTTAAAATCCACAAAAAAAGTATCTTTTTGCCAATTTTTCCTGTACCACGATAATCGTCCCATATTATAAAGTTGAAAGAAAGAAAAAAAAAGAAACCATTGAACTCGATCCAAGTTCCTTGAGTTTACCTTATTCCGGAAAAAAATCAAACACCCTATTGCATCCTTCGTTGCTTCTTTGCCTCGAAAGCTCAGGGCCGACCGCCAAGTCTCGACATTAAATTTTCAATTATCGCCGTCGAGTCGCTGCGACCTGTGCATTAACGGGCCAGCATACAATGTCGTTCATGAAAACTGTCATTATCATTACTTCAATTAAAAGTTATATCACGTTGAAAATTCTTGAAATATTTTACCCGCATAAAATTTACTCTTTGCTGTAGTCTGCCATTCGGTCCTGGACCAATGGACCCAGCTGAAATTTCGGATGCTGTTAAGTCTCCAATCAAAAGGCAAATTAATGATTCGTTATTGAACGTTAGTCGGTAATTGAAAATGTAAGGGGACGATTGAATCGGTGGAAATCAATTGATAAAAGATCTATATACATATATACACATTGCCTCCAACGAGAAGGTCTTTTCATTAATTTAACTTACCGCACTCCTATACCTCGTACCCTATAACTCCACGAACCCCTTTCCCATAGTCACTGCTACAGATTGTAACCCTAATCTAGCATCACGCAAACTAACTTCAACGCAAAACTAACTTCCAGAAAACTGTCAAAGTCGAATTTCAAGTTTTCTTCCGCAAGTACGAAACTCCGAATCATTTATCAGTACCATATGAATATTTACCTACGTGCACACTTATAAAAAATTTCAACACATGAATACGTACAACATAAATATTTTGATTTTTTGAATAACTGCTTTTTTTATTCAAAATTTTTCTTAATTTCCAAATTCCTTCTATATCCTTATCTCTTAATCTTCTTTTTTCCTACCCTTCCCTCTACCAACACTTTGCACATACTAGCAGCCGATGCATGTACTGCAATTTGCCATGAAGCCGCCTATGCATTTGTTTCATGCAAATAATGCCACAATAACGCAATGCTGCTTAGTATACACATATGACCACATACGGTCCTCCCTCTATGCATTAGATATGTATTATATTCATATATATATATATATATACACACACACGTATAACTAAACGCATCTTCTGTAGCTTCTGACTAACCTTCCAGACAACGTTATACATAACCACAGAAATTCTCTCTGTGCAGGATGCGTTATGGCAGAATCCTTTCATCACTAACCTCTCAGAATTTCCTGTATAATGTATCGTACGAATCCACATACGAATGCATGCGTCAGTTTAAGGGTCGGTTATGCAATGAGCCCTTACCCTTAAATCGATAAAATTTTGTTCGAGTAAAACACGTAAAAATGTATTTTTTCATTTTGCCTTTTTCTTCTTTTTCCCTATAATTTTTTTTTTACGAGCTGCCTACGTCATTATGCATGAGTACATATATATAGGGCCATACGTATTACGTAAGCATTCATGGAAATGGCATAGGCGTACCGATTCTCTTACATACTATATGTATATATACATTATGTATATATATATATACTTGCATAACGTTGTATATATATATATATGTTAGTACCGTTTCCTACTTCTATGAAAGAAAATGTCACAAGCATATGGCGACCCAGATTCTGTGCTCGATTTTCGCCAAGGGGCCTAGAAAGCTTCAGACATATTGGACATCAAACTGACTACAGCCTGAGGTACCATTTTCTTCATAGTATCGTGGATACCCTGGTACTCGATCCTTAAATCCTCTTATTCCCTTCTTTGACTTTTAGAATTTCCGGCTGGACCTCCGGAAGTGCCATACTCGTAGATCTACTGCAATGGATCAAGAACGTGTTATATTGTGTATCACACGTATATGCATGTCACGTACCAATTTCTCTGGAAGCTTGAACCGGCTTAAATTCACCAGCGAACTCCACTCCAGGATAAGAACTATTTCCCAGGACGTTCCCGAGAGTGGGATTGCTACTGTTTCCAAAATCGTTTGAGAATCCCCATAGAACTTATCCCTACGGGACGCTGGAAGCTCCTGCTGGAACTTAACCTGCCGGGTTAGTTATAACTGCTGTTACTACTGCCGCAGTAGTGAGAGTAACGATATAGCCAGACAGTGGTAATGGCGATGGTTGTCTGGTACAGCACAGACCGTATCTACTAGTGCGGTGAGATCGGATCGTTTAATTCCGAGGATCCTGAAATCGGATTCGTAAATTTTCACGGTACTTCCGGTCGACGATTATCCTCTGGAGTCTTCGGGGAAGTCGTGCGGAGGAATTATAAATTTGATCGGCCATTCTCTGTCTTTGCTTTCTTTCTTCTCTGGTCTGGCCACGTACGGTTTCTGGATCTGTTGCTACTGACAGTTACTAATGTACGTGGAGTACTCTCGGTCGGTAATGCAGAGTCCTGCTGTACCGTTATTCGATCTCTTACTACTACAGTCTACATGCATTGCTTAGTACGTTATATGGTTATATACTGACTGTATGTGTCAGTCGGTGTCACGTAGAGTCAGTTTCGTAATCAGTAATTATCAATCCGACTGTCAGAATTTAATATGGTATACGAAACGGGTATTATTGGTCAAAGTGCATATGCTGTCTAGATGCATTGTTATTTGTATGTGCGAAAACTGTAAGAGACTTGAAATCGTGGAATTGTACATACAGGCGTCTTTAATTATTAAATTATCAACACGTTGATATACAATTTAATTGTGCAATGGTTTTGAATGGTTGTACTTGGGTATCCGTAATGCACTTTGTATGCTTATATGACAATTTAAATGCACCTGTCGATATCGACAGATAATGGTAGTGCTAGTCACGATGGGTATTGCCAAAGATTTCAGATGAATTGCAATTTTTTTTTGTTTCAAATTAACAACATTTTGAAAAGTGGACGTACATCTGTTCTCACGCACGTTTGGTAATAAAGAATGAAAAAAAATAGTATTTCGAATTCTACAGCTGGCAACCGGTGCATCGATGTACTTAATTGCACTTTCAAGGATGCAATGTTGATGCACCAAGCACTGCACGAGCATATCGAAAACTCGAATGGGAATTCAAACGTCGAAAGTACACGTATAAAAGACGGTTGTACGTACTATGGATTTTTGCGTATAAGCAGTGCAGTTTAGCATTGGGTATATGCGCGTGCACTTCAAAACTGCATGCGGATACAAACGCGTGTTGGTTCATATGGCGAAGACGTGGGTTATAAGGGAAAAAAAAAAGTTTAAAAAGCGCAGGAAGTGTATTCAGGCGTCGTTCGCAAATCCACGGGCGGGCACATCAAGCGCAGCTTTATCACGTGATAAAGGCCGCCTCCCACGGTCGGTATGGCGTCACGGGCGCGTTATGCAAAAATATGCGAAAATTTGTGCGAGGAACGTCGTCGCTCAACGAGGACGCCGGGCGTCGTCAACTGCGTTCCCGGTTATGGACTCGCGTTTAGATCATCTCGAGAACAAAGCAGACAAAGGACGGAAGGGTGAGACGGTCCCGTATGGCCGTAACGCGGATTCCGCACGGTCGGTAATCCCCTCCCAGCATCCCCTCCCCTCCATAATCCCGATAGCACCTACCCTTACCAGAAAATTGCGTACCTTTTATGCTTTATTCTCGTCGCGTGCTGGGACAAACCACTCGCACGTGTGCACACGTGGTCAGCAGTCTGTATGCATTTCGAATGTACATGTGGGGAAATTATGTCAGATGTGTGCGAAGGAACGAGATGAAAGGGAAAACCGTTTATCGAGTTTTATCTGTACGGTTCTTCTCCTTCTTTTTAGGGGTTGTTTAACACGGCGTCGAGGGGTTTCACTTGCCGAAGTCATGCACCAGCCCCAGCCTCAAAAAAAAGCTCGCAAATTTTTCGCGAAGCAGAACCGATTCGCGGTTTTTTTTTCATTTGTCATAAACGTCCTGTACGTTTTTCTTACGAAATCCGGCCATTTTTCGTAGCCACCCTCCTACACCAGATCCACCCCTCTTTACCTCCCTTATACCACCCTACCCATTACTCGGGTGCGTCTCGCTCCTTGAAGCCTGATGGGGATCGATTTCTTTTCTCTCTTATTTTCCTTCTTTCTTCTTGCTACCCACCTACCCTTACAATCCTCTCTTGAGAACGTTTGAGGGTTCTCTTGGTAGCAACCCTTAGAATTTCCCAAAACGCCGTACTAATTATATCGCGAATACACCGAAGTGTCCTCGTCTTGGACCGACGGGGATGTTGCTAATGGGGTTGTTGGGCGTATTTGATATATTTATTTAATTATTAAGGGTAGCTACGCCAAGGGTCGATTTCAAGCATATTTCCAAACTTCTTAGTCATTTGCACAGCATGTAAATTCTCACGCAATTACGTTCGCGTCTGGCTGATACTACTGTGTAATTACAGACTGAAAGTTTACGGGGTTGGTACGTACTGAGACGGAGGGTTGTTAAGGGATGGTCAGGTCCGGCGAGCCGTTACGATCGCAACCCCTAACCAGTGTCCGTGCCGGATCTGTAATTAGAATCGCGATTAATCTCTCCGGTATTATACACTCTCCAGTTGTCCTGCGTGCATACCTAGGGGTAGTTCGCCAGTAGCGGGATTGCGGGGTTGGCACCTCTTCTCTAGGGGTAGTTTAATATAGTGCACGTACCTCTCACAGCCCTAAGTCACGAATCGTATTATTTCCCTCGTACACGTCTACCGAGTTCAACCCCTGACCTTTACTTACTTGGAAGGTAGGTAAGGTGGGTAGTACCAACCCCTATGAAACAACCCCCATACTCGTTCGCTACCGCTATGATAATCTATGCATAACATGACTGATACGTCGACGAAGCTGTGCCCGGACACCCCTCGCATAACCCAACTCCAGAATATTCCACTTCGGTCCTGTGCCGTACCATATCCATCCTTATTCATCCTAAGGGATGATACTTCTTCGGGAGAACGCGAGAGAGGGTAGCTTTGACGTTTCAATTAGAATGACGCTCAAGGGTTGCCCGGGCACTTCTACGAATCACCCTGTACAGCCGCTGCGCGTAAGCCTCGTGGGGGTGGTTTAATTTTTTTTGGAAAAAATCACCCTATGTACAGGGGTAGATTTTCGAGCGAATGAGAAAAAAAATCTTGCAGGGGCTGCGAAATCGTCTTAACCCATAAGGGGTTGATCTTCCGTCGTACTGCATCGTAAAGTACTTGTTTCGAGCGGTGAAAAAAAAACCACCCCTTTGTCATATCGACTCGTTCATAATCTCTCCTGGATATTCAAAGGGGGTTGAAAGAAAGGGTTTGTACGCGCCCATCGATGGTTGCACTACCTGCCTATGTCCCAACCCCTTGTGTCTGACAAAGATTTAGTTTGAAAGAAGGGGTGGTTTTCTCCTTCTTTCTCTATTTCTACTTCCTCTGCTACCATTCCTCTACCCCTCTCGGAAAAACCACCCTTAGTATCCGCCACATCTTAGGGACGAGTTGGTAACGCGATAGCGTAGGTACTCGCTACTATCAACCCTCTCTTACGGTATGCATGTATATATTTCGTGATAGAGGGTTGAAGTGGAAGGGTAGAGGGTTGATCGATGTCCATTTATCCAGATTGTACGCTGTACTATCAATACTGTATTACTATATCATTCTCTTGCTGTAGTACGTTCACGGCTAAAGTGGGGTTTAGAGGGGCCTTTTACTTACGACTTTCAATGCCCAAGAGTCCCCTTGAATTCACCGTTTGATTCTTTGATTTGCTGTATACTATGCTTACTATAGTATAACTATGGCGGGACTTTTGAATTCGGCTTCTTCGGAAATCGATCGGTTTTACATCAAAGCCAATCGACGCCGCCTGACTTACCCTTATTCCTGTGGATACTTTTCTACGATTCAAATGCAATTATCCAGTCCTATTCTGATGTGCGTGCGTTTTTATTTATTAACAAAAATATATGGTCATAATCGTCAGTACGATAATTAAATTGTTCGTATAATTATGATATTGCTATAATACGCTATTATATATAATTTGTATAATTGACAGTAATTAAGTAATCTGTTAATTTTTTCTCATTCCCATAAGATTTCTACCTGTCCGACTACGCACGGTTTGTATCCACTAGCTATTAGCACACTGACTTAGAGAATGGATGGGACGAGATGAATACGAATTGCTAAGCGAAAAGCGGGTTATGGGTCATGGGATGAGTTTAAGGGCGGCGTTGCATTCATTTGAATTTATCTAGCGCGAAATTAGCGCTGGAACCTTTTTTTTTGCTGGGGGGGCGGAAGAGGAGAGCGTGGCTTTGGGGTTAAAGAGAAAATAAAGCTGAAATTATACGCGAAGCATATATTTGCACAGGCGAATATGAATCTACGAGATACGTTGGACTTTTTTTTTTATTATTCCTATCCTCAATACGTCACGCTATGCACACGTGTACCCCAATTACGAATACGCCGCGAAACACCGGTACCGCAGGTTGGTAATATGAATAAAAAAGAAATCAAATTAATCTCTTCTCGAATGGATGCTGTGTCAATGAGATTCTTTTTTTTTCATTTTTTTTTCCCGACACCCCTGTTCTCGTATGTATAACTTTTTTCCCCTCTCACCCTCCCCTTCGCTGTGGTTCCCACTGTACTGCTCTCCAGGACTCTCGCGAACCGCAATGGTTTAATTAAAATCGCGGGCAGCTCGCCGCATTTTGCTTTAATTGCCACGTTGATTGGACGCGTATGTCAAAACAGGTAATCGCCGTACGTAGCTTGTTAATTATCGTTACCCTAATGATTTATCTGTACCAATTCGACCCCGACACAATTTTCATCGTCACGATTGAAAATTTTCAAACCAATTTCACGGCACTACCAACCCCCTTCGTTCATCCAGTCAATTTTATTCAATAACCATTATTTTGACAGGCAGGGTGGTTAGACCACCCCCCCCCCCCAAACTCTACGTAAATCCCCGGAAAATCTTAACAATTTTCATCCCCCCCTCCTCCCCCAACCCTCTTCATAAAAGTGCCTCTTCGCCAAAGGGGTGCAACCCCCTATCAGAAATCCATCGAAATACATGGAGGTGTAGAAATTTCGGGACGTCGCGACGGTGGCGTCGTTCAAGAAATACGGTAATTGGTTTTTCAAGGTATGGCATTTGATTTTCTCAAGGGTAGGTTGGCAGCACTGACAGAGAGGGTTATGCGATTATATTTATGCATCCCCTATTTTTCGCCTTTCAACCCCCTATGATCTCTCACTACATTGCTCGGGCCCTGTGCCATAAGAAGTTCAGCCAGTAGTTTCATAGCTACGCTCCTACTCCTATGCATATATTTAAGTGATAGGGGAGGGTTGGCTTCTCAGGGACGAATAAGGCAGGAGGGGTGCCTGTAGCATAGAAGGGAAGGGAAAGAAGGGAACGGCTGTTGCATGCTGTGCAATTTCCATGCCGTGTGTCTGACCTAAAGTGAATTTATATGGTACTTGATTGAATTATACCGAAGCAGTGCCTTTGTGGTTGCCAACTACCGGCATCGTAACGAATTGGCTCTGTTTGGCGGCAGTGTGCGCAGCATGGGGATTCGACTTAAGGAATCCTATAGAGCGAACGAGAGAGAGAGATGGAGAAGAATTTATTTTGAATTCCTTCAATGGATAAGCTCGGCCGGTTAGAAGGAAATCTGCTGCAGGCGATACATAGCGGCTGGGAGAAATCAGGGGTAGTTTGACGCGAATTTCCAAAAACTTTAAAGTCAATGGTATGTTTGGTTCTTGGGGTTCGAGGGGGAGGGGATTTTTAGAAATGTATTTTTTATTCATACTTTTAATTGATTGGTCGGTAAGAATTTTTTTATTCTTCCTCTGTAGCGTATGTGGAAAAAAAATATTGTTAAAAAATCCTTCGATCACAGGGGGTGGGAGAAGGAGGCTGTGGGGTGCGCTTAATTGAATTCGGTGGAGTAATGCCCAGGGCGCGTTAACGGTTATCGAATGAAATTGCCACGATAACTCCTATCGGCAAATATTGCTGCGCCGTCTATAGAATCGTCTATCGGTATCGCGGGGGCTAGCCGTTTCAAAGGAGCGGATAGCATTTTACGTCATTTTTCGTAATTAACGGTGCTTCGGGACGGCTTGCCGGAAGCTCGTTTCACATTTCGCGGAAACGCCTCTGGCAACTGGTTGAAGATTTAAAAAAAATTTTTCTACTTTTTTCTCTTTTTTTTTGCTCGCGTCGAGATACGTCTAACTTTTCTATGACTTCGTGGAAAGACTGTCGTAAATGAAATGTCATAGCCATTTTTCACTTTTTCTTTTTTTTCTCTTTAAATCTCCTTACACCAGATGCTTCCTGGTTTCACTAGTCATCTCCTTCACTTAGATCCTATTACAATTCTCGAGTTATAAAACGGGTGTTCCCCGTAGTAAACTCGGAAATTATTTTATATTAACTAAGAACTAAGAGAAGTCAAACCCTTTTTATGATTCGAATATATATTAGAAATTCGCCAAAGGCAATTCACATAGTCAATGGATATTTTCACTGTGGATAAATACGTACCATTACGATGCGTGATAGAAATCGATGAATTGTAGATGGAGGGTGGTTTAAGGATATATTGTGAAACAAGGGTGGACGGGAAAGAGTATAGTAAAAAAAAATGGAGGGTTGGCTAGCAGCTAACCCTTGCGCGTGTAATTATGTGTGAACGCAGTCACTCGGTATATCATGGGGGTTGGCTGCTATATTGTGTATATATATATATATATATATATATATAAATATACACATACACATATATCCAGGAATGGGTTGGAAATAGTGAAAATCATCGAAGGGAGAATCGGACCGTGACCATCGTAACGGAGAGACGAAACTCCATAGTGCCGCGAGTAAAACCGTGGAAATTAAAATAACGATGGATATCCAAGTATTTTTCACTACATTGAATAAACAGGTTTTGTATCAATTAAAATGATCATTGGGAAAATACCATCGGCCGCCATTACTGTTACGTTAAAAAATAATTGCGTCATGATAACAATATCTACAGCCAGTGCATAGCCGTTGCACGGTCGTTATACGTATGTGCCCATCGAAAGGGATGGCACAGGGGGTGGTGGGGTGGTTTCGATGCACCAAGGGCGGTTGAACTTTACTGATGGAAATCACGTTGTAGCCAATTTGATTGTGCACACACGCGTGGGTATTTATGACGCGCTAATAATTAATAGCGATCGATGATTGCGTGTCGTCCTGATCGTGCGACCGGGGGGGTCGGGTGGCCAGATACTCCCCCAGTTACACAAAATTCAGCCCATCTAATTCCATCCCTTTAAATATTCCCTTTTCGCAGAAACAATTTCTAACAGCTATTCTACGTACGGAATTACAAATGCAACCGGTTTTGTTCATGGTTTTACATACTCACCCCCCCCAAAGCTCTCCGTACTTCGTCACCATATAATTATTTTGGAATTATTAAAATTCATATGAATTTTACTTATACATTATAATTTCACTTAGCACTCGTTTTCTTCTTACTTTGTTAAGGGTGCAAACTGGTAGAGCCCGATCGGCTGCATCTGAAGCAATTTTCGGCATCGACAAACTGTAACACATAATGATGTACATGGCTGTGTAGTTAGCTAGTACGTGGTATAGGGTGGTGCCGGGTTAATACGATACGAAAGGGGTTGTTCGTATATCCCTGTCTAACGGAAAGGGTTGCTCGGGATAAGATCAAAGGCAAGTGTCCGACGCCCCAAGTAAACTCCTAGTGGACGCTGGTTGGCACGAGGCTGATAAGTACATGGTGCGTGTGTAGATATAGGGGATGATTGCAGTAAGGGATGAGAATTTAAGGGTGCAACGGGTAAGCACGAGAAGACAACCCTAACAAGCGTAATTGGAGCAGCACGGGGACTGTGGTTTCTCTGCATACTTAACTACCCTTAAGATATTCCACCCCCCTTTCTCAAATAATCAACCCTTCCCGCGATTTCGATTCAGTGGAACCGATGTGTGTTAAGGGTTGCGTTTTTTATTTAGAAAAAATTTTTCAACCCTCTCGCACTTACGGTTTCATCCCTTAGTCCACTTTGACATCCAGCTGTCAAGTTAATGTCAGCTTACAGTAATGTAATGATATCGGTTCATCCCTTATCTCCTTCGGGGTGAAGGCGGGAAGAGGAAGGGCGGGAAAATTTGAAACTGTCTCATGCCTACCTCGAGATCATGGATGCTGGTTTACGTCCTGGTCCAGTGGACGCTACCTAAATTTCTATAGGTTATATATGGGGAAGCACCGGTATAGGAACAGGAAGAGGGACAGCTCGATAATGTTCGGTAAAGTGAGTGGGTAATTTGATTGCGCCCTAAGATACCAGGAGTTAGGGGTTGATGAAGTTCAGAAGGAGTTAGCCCCCTTCACTTTCAACCCCCTCATCCAGTACCTATATCTAACCCTATCCCGACCTTTGTGGTTACCGGAATATGCCGCGTACTCATATTCTTCATACCTCTCTAGGACAAGACACTCTATTAAATAAAATTACACAGCCTTATTTTTTTACCTGAAATACACATTTTTGTCTATAATCTCGAACAGGAATCATGGTACGTTCTTTGCAGGTCCATGAAAATGACAGAAAGGCCATGGACCTTTTTTCCTATAATTTCTTTCAACCCCTTCTAATTTCGTGGTCTGTTTTGATTTTCTAGTAAAGTAAAAATTTCGAAAAAAAATGGCGACCACTATATATAGACAATAGCGACGAAAGACTCGTTAATTTTAGAAACTTGGGAATATTCACCAGTGTTGAAATTACGCAATTCCTTTCCCTCTCCCTCCAACTATCCCAGCTATACAAAGGCTTGACAACTGTATCTTAATTAAATGTTTTAACTGTCAGGGGCAAGGGTAAGTTCCTGGCGCTCCGCCGGAAGGAAGGAGTTGACTTGATGGCGCGAATGGGAAGTTTGGGGTGGGTTTTCTGGCAGAGGACGAAACACGACGCCTCCTAGTGAGACTGGGGTTGCTCGAAGTCGTCGAGGTTCCTGCCTAACGTAGAAGCTCCTCGGAATCAGCACCCTGGCAAATTAACTGCTGGCCAAAGTTGTAACGAGTTTCAAGAGTCTCGACGGCATTTATTTTCAGTTAGTTTGAGGTTAGGTCCGAGCAATGGTAATAACAATTATCCTTGTTTAAACGTCCACGTAGTAGCATCTTTAAACTAATAATAACATCGTTATCAAAACCCTTAATTAGGTAGAGCAGTCAAGTTAAACCCTATGAAATAATTCATAAAAATTTTTATACCAACTAAAAAAGCTAAAGATTACGTATTAAATTTTTTATTCCATTGCATTAGAAAATTCGTCCCCTTTTAAAAGGCGTAATGAAATTTTTCTTTAAAGTACCCAGCATCCCCTGCTTAAATTTCTTTATCGAAAATCCTTCAAACCTCTTAAAACCGAAGGTACTTAACCTGGTTACGTATCGCGGTACTTGCCGAAATCGGACTTCTTAATTACAGGTAAAATATTAAGTGTAAGAACGACACTTGGATGCTGAGAAATTATTATTATTATTATTCAATTTGACATCAGCCTTATCACGGGTCCATTTAAAATTTATGAAATTTTTGATAAATTATCTCGACGGAAAGTGAACCCCGTTGATAATACATCGTTGAGAGGTTTAATCAACTTTATCAAGGACTTTCGGTTTCCTCCTTGTTCCTCGTTTGATACCGTTTCGCGTGGTAGTCGCTCTTGAGATAAATTAATTAGGAATAGGGGAAAACCGATAGTCGTTATCGACCTTAATTGTTTTATACCGTGGCCAGATAAAAATACATCAGTGCGATGTAAAACGACTATTTATTTATACTACAGCCATTGGAGTCGATGCAATTATTTAAATGACGTACGTTTAATGGCTTTTAGTTCTTGACGTGGGTATAGAGACAGAGGAATATATAGATAACAGTAATTGCTTCTTGGTCCCATAAAATGTATTTTGTGTACGTAAAATATTTTTTACGGTTTTTCAATAAAAAAAAAATTAAGGCGATATATATATACATATACTAGACTACTTCTGTCCTTTACTCGGGTTCTCGATATCGCTGCTATTAGATGGAGATTGTTGGTAGCGAAGATAGTGGCAAGGGGGGATGATAGGAACAACCCTTAAAAACACCCTGGTATCCGATAATCGCTATATTTTATTGTCTTCCCAATAAAACTACCCTAGAATGCTATCACGATTTTACGAGTTCTCCCCATTGGCCACTTAATAGTCATGAGAATCATATTACGTTACGTGGATTTTACTTTCACCCCCCTGTTAACCCTACTACCCTTACTTGATACATGTTTAAGTATCAACCCTTGGGTTATAACACGAAGCTACGTGTATATAGAGAAATCGTAAAGTGTAATAAGTAAATCATACAGGTTCATGAGAGCTGTAATTAATTAAAATTTTATGAAAGCTTTCACGACACTAATGCTGTAATTTATATATATATATATATTTTAATCACTGATAACACGAAAAAAAAAATTTTTTGCGACTGAAAAAATTCGATATTTTAATAACAAAAAAAAAGATTAAAAATGACCGTAAAATAAAACAAAAAATGTAATATTTCCTGGGAAGGTTTTTTTGCCTGGCTTTAAAACGGCGCACGTACCGCGCGTTTAAAACGGGAATTATGGCCACTCCGCGACGTGACGCCAGTGTAAACGCACACGGTAGCCATAACGGTAAGCAAGATATTACTAATTCAGAAATGGCCACGTAGCCTCGTTATTAATTAAAGACGGACAGAAGCCCGTGAAACAAGGTCGGGTGAGATAAGGGTGGATAGATCAGGTGGATGGGTATGGCGATGGTCAGTGCTTAAGTTAAAATGAAAACGCAAAGTGGTCGGGGGTCGTAGGTCACCGAGTCTAGGGGTAAGAATGGGCGAAAGAGCTGGGGGGAGGGGTGTGAAGAGGGAAAGGGTGATATAGCACGGAAAGAATAGGGGATGATATAAGAACGAAAGAGAGATTTTAAACGAGGAAAGAAAGAAGCTGAGTGTTTTGAAGCAGCCTACAGCGCCCTTCAAAATGCACGTCTACAGGGTGCTCTCTTTGAAGAAAAACTCTTTGTTAATTATTAGGGGGTTGCTACCCTGCGACGTTGCCATATTCAAAGAATTCCACTGGGTCCGACGACTGTGAGAATTTCTTATTCCGTTTGACCTATATCTATATATACTCGGAGAATTATACCTATAGACCGTGTTAAAGGGGTTGCTCCGTCCGACTGCTATAGGGGTAGTTAAGGATAGAAATATTTTTAAATATCAGCCTATAAGTATACATCTAGTCGTTTCTTATGAAATTTTATGTACCAAGCCGTTTTCAACCCCTGGCTATAGCATAATGATTTTTATAAAAACAACCCCCCCACCGAAATAAGCCTGAAACTTGACACTTCCAATTATAAGTTCGAGTGGGGGTGGCGTGACTTCCGGCAGTGCAAACCACCCCCTGTTCGGCAAGAAAGAAATTCAACTTTACCTACGGAGGCTGGGGGGTAACTACCCAGCTACACCCCAGTCCAGAGGTAACGGCAGTCACGTTTGCTAATTCGAAAAAGTCACCCCTGACGTTTATACCATTTCATACGGATATCCACACTGTGGACTTTTACAATGGGAATAGGGGTGGTATCCTACTTTCCAACCCCTCAAAAGTACTTGCAGATAAGAATATCGAGAAACTCGGATATATATATACATATTCAGTGGGTCCAAGAAAACGTGCGCGCAGCACTGTATACATAGTTACTACTGTTCCGTAGTATATCTATATACCGATGTCTACTACCATACACCCTCTCAGAAAGCACCCTCTAGTAAAGCCACCCCATTCGTAGTACGTTTGCGCACTGGACGAGTCGTGGATCGCGTCGTTGAACGTAGGGCTTTAGTAGCGCGCGAGGCAGCGTCGTGCGAGCAATGTACGTTGGCCGTATGTGACGTATGAAAAAGTGACAGTGCTCAATGTAAATTGACAATAACGTAGTCCCTCGTTAAAGGGTAGTCCACCCAGAGTGGGTAATGCCAGCATGTGGTTCCGGCATAACGGCCTGTCGTTGGGCCTTATTGGGCCTTACGCTGTGCCTGTCCTCAGGATGGACATGTGCCAAAAGCGAAAATTGTAAGTAGACGATTAAATGAAAAATAATTTTTTTTATTCTTTTTTATCGCCATACAAAATGGCGTACTTAGTCGGAGCCTTATTCCACGGACTGTGACGACTATATCTGCACTCTTGAATTCTAACACTCCTGAATGGCCGTTTCGGTATAGCATGCCGTGTTCGACGGCGAACCGGAGTGCTCGAAGAGAGTAATATTGATCGCGAGGAGCTTACATCGGCGAGAGAGTCGGAGAGTGAGCTCTGTGAGTGGGAAGGGTAAATTGGGAAGGGGGGGTGGGTGGTGGAGCCAGAGGGATTGGCTGAGAGGGGTGTAAGGGTAGAGAGCTTGCTACGGCCCTAGGCCAAAAAGAAAGTCCTCGGTACCTTCTTTTTTCAGGGGGGGGGATTGTAACTGTGCCGCCTGTAATAACATTCCTGGTGAAGCCTAAAAAAGGCGGACTTTCAATTTGGTCAATTTGGAAGTCACCTTTAGTTTTTTCATTCTCATCGTCCTGACACAGATTACATGAAATTTTTATTCGTTAAGACAATATCCAGGGTATATGGCTTTTCGATTGGACCGAAGATCGTGTAGAAAAAATTAATTGTTTTTATCGACGGTATTATTATCATTATTTTAATTCCGGTTGATCCGGCTTTAATGTCAATTTTTATTCAATCGATCTTCATTGCTACTAGTTCGTGAGAATTATCTTTTAATGTCGCTAGTCTGGGGTCAGTAACGGGTCACGTATGTAGTTACTTTGTTGTATATATAGGAGTTGAAATTGCACGTGAGAATTTTCTAAGGTTAGAAAATACGATATTTTCAATTTCTCTTTTACTATTGGTATAAATGTATATATGTGTACACGGACTTTCGCAGTGTTTTCAGTACTGAAAAAGTTTAAAAATTTCTCTAAAAGTTTTCACGAAATTGTATCCCAATTCTCCGAGCACCTTCTTGCCGTTTTCTTTCGTACGCTCCTGCTAGTTCGTCCTATCACCCTTTACCAATCCTTGTACAAACAGCTGCCACTGGACTATCGAGCTTCCAAAGCGAATAAAACTTTGAGATCGAGTTCGGCCATATGATTTCCGTTGCTGGGGCTTTGGTAAGAGAAAGTCCCGTCCCAAGGGTTGCCAATACGATAAACAGACTCGATTAAGTTCTCGATTTCTTCGTCCCCCGTCATCTTTAGGGACTTAAGGCCCCTCGAAGATCCCTCGCCGAATAGATAGGACACATTTATCCCATTGTCGTTTCCTCGTTCTCTTTGCATCCGTTCGTCCCTTTGGAAGCGGCAGACTGAAGTTAATCAGCAGACAGTATACAGTGCTGTTATCTCGGCAAGATAAATCGAGGAGATATCGATCGATCGAATGATATAAAAATACAATCAATCTAATGGAATCGTTCAAAACAAACCCATAGGCATTTCAACCCTCTATTCGTTTTCATACAAAGTGTCACCAACAATGCACGCGCAGCATCCACGTTGGGGATGGTGATAAAAAAATTTGAAAATAAAAAAATGAAGGATAATCGCAGTAGAGATAATCACGGTAAGAAGGCACGGCGACTCCACGGCCAACAAAGCCAGTCCTGCATTTAGCATGCAGGGAACACGGTGTAATGCATTATTTAAGGGAGGTCACGTTTTTCTGGCTCACCCCTCTGGCTCCGGATGCTGAGCGTACGCTACTCTGCACTCTGGGCGTGTTGGGGGTGCTTGCTGCAGTGTCTACAAAAAGCATCCGGTACTATAGTTACCAGTGGTACCAGCATCTATGCTAGTGGTAACAGTGGTAATGGTACTATGGTAGTACGGCATTGGATATATACGGTATATTACTTGAATTTCTGGGTGTATACCATAGGTATACATAGGCGACCTTAAGCAGGTTAGATACGTGGCGATTGCGTAGACTTTATGAAAAGGGTTAATACGTACGCAAAAACCTCATTGGTAGTAGAAGCCATGCTTGGAGACATCTGCCATTTTCAAGGGGTTGAAATTACATATGGAAAATGCATATTATACGTTTATGTATATTCGCGTGAATCTCTGTGAAATTTAATTCTTTTTTCGTTCGATGACCTACCCTTAAGCACCCCTTATCAACACTTGGAGTAATCGACGTATTTATTATTCAGGCCATTACGAATTTACGGTGTCCAAGGGCTGCTTAGAAATTAATCGACATTTTATTGCTGAGTTATCGTATTTTATACATAATCGGCCGACTACCCTTGGGTTCGATTATTTTTCGTATCAACCCTCTCGAGCCCACTTTGGTCTCTTCGATTTTGATCGATCGCACGCTAATCTGATTTTAATGGTATTTACTATATGAAATTTGTTTTTTTTTCCTTCCCTTTCATCCCTTGTGCTTTTGCTGGTATATTCATCCCCTTTCAGTCTGGGGTGTGTTTCTATAGTGGTGATACGTCTTTGTACTATCTTGTTGTACCGTTGCCTGTGTGGCTATCCTACTGATTTATGGCTCCATTCGGACCTCGGATTTTACAACCCTTAATCGGATGAATAGATACCAATGGATATGTACGTGTTTATGCATTGAATGCGTAGATAGGATTTTTGAGGGTGAATTTTTTGGGGAAAATTAAAAAAAAAATTTTAAGTGCGCTAGTGATTTTTTACAAGGCTGGTTTTTGGGTTTGATTGTAATACGTGTTTTTATTTGTTACAGATCAAATGAGCAGCGTCTGCAAGACGAACTATATGCAGGACTTATACAGAAAGATAGACGGCGCCGTTCTGACGTCGCAGAACGAGAGAAATCTCGACTGCATAATAATCTTTCAAACGCACAGCATCCTCCAACGATTTATGCTGCGATTCGATCGGCTGCAACTCGATTGCAACGATCATCTATATATCTACGACGGCGCGCACGCCGTGGGCAATTACAAGGTGAATTAAAAAAGTTTTTATTAATTAATACAATTATTATTAAAAGCTACCCCTGCCGCGTTCAGTTATCATTGGTCGAGATGTAAAAAATTGATTGTCATCAAATCAATGTCGACGATCGGATTCTCATTAACGGACCAATAAAAATTTTCTCAAATTTAATGAACTTCGAGAAAGAGCGTCGCGACGCTTTTACAAAAAGGTTCGTTAAACCGAAAATTATTAGGATCGATTTTTCTAATGCTAATAACGACCGACGTCAGTTCTCTTTCGATTATACTCCGGGCGTCTTAAACACCCAAGGACGTCCTCTCACCCCTACACACACTCCGACGCCGGGCGTCGTCTCGGCTAAAATTACATCCACGATCATTACCGTCAAATGGACCCTGCCTTCTCTTTGACGACGGCCATTTCTTCGGCAAACAAGGCGTCCCGACGTCTCTCAGCATTTGCGAGCTTCGTTCCTTGCATCCCTATAGATTCTTCATCCCCTACGATTTCAAATCTCTATATGTATGTACGTGTATATACATATAGGTTTTACTGTGTATATATATATATACTAATATCTATAGCATATATTCCCATCCTCTATCTACTGGCTTTTTTCTATCTTCCGGCTCGCAGCATCCCTTACGTTTATCTCGTCTATACATCTTCACGGTATGTATATGTACCACGGTCCAGTATACCAGTACCGATTTATATCGAAGCCTGCGATATACGATCCGCTCGAGATTGGATACTGCAGGTTATCGTCAATTTCCTTGACATCCGCCTCTCAAACCCCTCCTGGACCAATCCCACCCCTCCTACCCCCCATGTGGGATTATCTCGTCGTATCAAATAGCGTCAAGTATCTACGAAGCCCTTGAGTGGGATCCTTCTCGTAGCCATCATACAATTTTATTTCTTCAACTTTAAAAATTGTACAGTTTATTTAGAATTATTGATGATTCATATCAGTATTTGCGGTCAAAGGTGATAAGATAAGATGGATCTTTTAAAAGATTTTTTCAGAGCTTATTCACTCTAAGAATTCATCATGGTTGGCATATATACATATATATATATATTCGTATATATATATGCTAGACAATGTATTCCTGGCTACTTATCTTGTTCCTGCAAAGAAGCTTTAGAAACTAGTTTATTGGTAGGAAATTAAAGAAATCCGATAATAAAATACCGGGTGTCTCTATTTTAAATTAGTGTCTGAGAACGGTCTTTGTTAACAGCGCGAACTTTGTTCTAGTTGAAATTTTTATTTTTCTTATTAGCAATTCCTGTGTCTCAAAAAACAAGGAATTACAGTTTGGTACAAATTGCTTATCTCTAAAAGAACGAGAATTATAATTACCCAATTCCAGAAAAGAAAAAAAATTCTCAATTATTTTATTGTATCAATTCTATTGATAACAACATAAGAATATATCACGGTTTACCTAATATACCAAAATTATCAAGAGATTCGTTCTGAATGTTAGTTCAACCTTTGTTGACCGATCAAATATTCTAATTAATGTGATTATTCATTTGGATTAATTAAACCGCACCTGCATATTATTTTTCTACTAATTTCCCTTTTTCGATAATAAATTCTTCATAAGAATCGAGCATTAAACATTACATAAAAGTCGTAAGACGTCTAGTACCTATGTTCTAACTACTGTACAGGCGTCGCAAGGCGTCGCGAGAGAAAGACGCTTGAATGTTAATGTATCTCACCATTATAAATTCTACGCGAGACTGAGTCCTGGGTAAAAGGAGGCGAAGAAGGTTGACGGAGATGGAAAACTTGCACCATTAATCAAGATTCGTTTCTTCGGGGGTTGGTACGACGTCGGTTCTCTTTTTTCTGATCTACCTATATACCCAAGCCACCCCTGTATGTACGTATAGCATATGGATACTATAAGGGTATGTATAGTGAGGGTGGTAACCGTGGTGGGAAACTCACTCTAGTAGAACGCGAAACGTGAAGACCACGTAGCCATCCTTGATACCCACCCTTAGTCCTTCCGCATTCAATCCGTCCCGTCCACCCCTAGCAAATAAGGGCTCGAAAAACTTTGGGATTCCCCACGGCCATCTATCAGAGAGTCTTTTGCTTTATTCTTTTCTTTCTTTGATTTTTTATTGTCTCTCTCTCTCTCTTGCTCCTTCACCCCCTCTCACGACCATACAAACTTTTTGACTTTGATTTTATTTTTGCATTTATTTTTTTTCTCAATTTTTTCTATTTGCCAATCTTCATTAATCTTTCATTGAAATCGTACGATTTCAAAGAAAATCGCGCTTCTTGCTCTTGTGCAATTAATCGTACGGACGTTAACGTCGCAAAGCACTGTAGCCTGGTACAGTATAAGGGGGTCGAGTTTTTGCGTGTATGTACGCATATTAAAATTTACAGCACGTTTCATAAATTATCCTTCAGATAGCCTGCAAATGCAATTGGACGTTTCATTAGCACACAGACTGGTATTTCCATGAAGCATTCGTTATACTCGTTACGTTGAAACGACCTGTACACGCGTTTTACGTGGCTAAGGTTACAGGCATAACGCCAGAGAGAGTGAGAGAGTGCGAGAGAGTAATGCAATTTTACATAATGGCGGTTTAACTTTAATCTTTTTTATGGGCCGCGTAATGGCCCGTTAAGCGTGTTTTTATTACCCCTTTCTCGAATACAGCAGTATCCAGAGGCCATCGCCCATCGACCATCTCAAAACCCATTTTCCAGTTTTCTTTTTCGTCTTTCGTCTCATCCACTATTTTGTCGAGTTTACGAGTCGTCCTTACCTACGTCTCCCCCCACCACCTCGCCCCGTACATGCCACAGTACATAAAAATTCTGGATATAGCTTCATTTCGTGGGACGAATACATTGTTTCCATAATGTGTATCTGTATATACATATATATGTATATATATATGTATATATGTATATATCGTGAAAAAAATTTGCAAACTAGACGATATAAGGAAGTAAGCTACAAGAGAGTAGCTACAAGACGCCTCAGCAACACGTAGCGACACAGTTGATTTTTTGTATACAAATGACTCCAATACTTTATCCTACTATACGCGCAAAATGCGAAATCCAACCGGGCGCCAGAGACGCACCTTTGCGTCACGATAAGAAATACTCAAAAATGTCCAGTAGCGACAGAGTTTGCGCAACCGACCAGTGCAGAAGATACGATTTTTATGGCGAGTCCACACGACGTTTTAATAATTTTTCATTGATAAAACAAAACGTTGTTATCGCTATAAAATCTTGTTCCACCAACGTGTAGAGTGTATAAATTTTTTTTTTAATTTTTGCAAAATCTGGATTTACATGTTCCGGTTTTACGGTCTATACTGTGCACTCGTAAGCCCTAACAAAGTAGCACAGTGTTAATGGACTTATAGTAATAATTAGAGTTAGCCGTAAGGGTAGTTTGGGTAAACGAGATCCTGCAGTAGAATTTCAGGAGAGTTGTAGAAACCCCTGTGCTCACCAGATAGGGGATGATTCTTAACATTATACAGCGAGGAAAGGGGTAGCTTGAAATTTCACGATCGTAAAATAATTTTTAATTTTTTTATTTAAAAATAAATTTCGAGCTTGTAAATTATCCTCGTTATTTTTCTCCAAGCATCGCGCCAAGGGTGCTGTCTGCAAACCCACCCCCGAATGTAGTTTCGTTCTCCGAGAGTTACCCTCGGCTAAGGGATACTTCCTGGATAAGTACGAGGAGCCAGGATAGTTTACGCAGAAGTTATAATAACATCGTGTATCGGGTTAGAGGGAAAAGGTGGTGCAAGGGGGATGAAGACATCTCGTATTTCACTCTATAGTCCGTTCATCGTTAGTTTGACTATTCGATGGCAGCTATAGTGAATGTCTATGCATCTGTAACTTAAACTTGTACATGAACCTCTTTCGAGTACTCGTGTACCTAATTAAACCCTCCCTTAGTGCAGATGCACCTGTTACATCGACACACACAGTGCCACAACTAGGAGATAAACTCAGTTCGGAAACATACTCAAAGTTAGACCGTACCGATTATATAACCAACGCCGACAAAGTTAGAGAATCATTGTACAAATTTATTTTTGTATTTTTCAAAAATATACTAGAATTGATTAATTTTGAAATTCCCGCTCTGGCACACGTGACTCGTAGCCTTAGAATAGTGTCTAATGCATATGCATACATGAAACCCACGTAGAATAAAAGGAATGGAGATTACAGTAGAACTTTGGGATGCTGTGTCTGTGCTTTCGAATGCTGAATTACATAACTATACACCAACCGGTTAGGAAGGGTTGAACTACCCTTATTATCAAGGGGTGGATATTACGTTTCATTCTCTTAGCATAGGGCTAATGGGTTAAATTCAGCAGACACATTCCAAAGACCTATAGATCGGAAGCCAGTATGGTACCTATCTAATTAATAATTAAAATGCTGAATTTTTTTGAGTTAATCTTTCAACAGTATTAACTCCTCCTTAGTAAGGCTCGATACAATTAAGACTATAGATCAATCGAAGAAAACTGGCTATCTGAGATCGGCAAAGCTTTACGTCCAAATCGCGGTAAATTGGTCTCGAGGGGTACGACGGGGGGTGGCGGACGAAGCCAGGGGTTGCGAACAGGGGTAGGTCCCGAAAGTGAGACGGAGGGTGGTGACTGGAAGTGTCAGGGCGCCTACCGCATCAATCTCCAACCCTCCAGAGTCTTGAGACTCGACGGATGACGACACCGGCGTATACCACCCGATACCCTTTTCCACCCTTTTATACCAGTGAAACTACCCCCTGCGTCCATACCAATACCAACCCCTATTTTTATCATACCCCTGGCCCACTCGAGTCAAGCGAACCGCTACAAGACGCTACGGAGTCTTTGCATTCTTTATCTCACTGTACGATCTGAGAATCCAGCCCCTGCTATATGTATATCTACACCTATACAGTGTTTCAATAAAAAAAAATTTATCGATGCCATTAAACGATATTTAATTGCAGCCGGTACAGCCTGGTGACGTCATAACGCATTTTTACGAGCATCTCAAAATCTCCCATACGAACCCCCCCTCCTCGTAAGGAATGCACCGCAATTTTACGAGTCGGTATATTATACCCTGCTTATCACACTAGCCTTGTTTACTCTGGGTAAAGAATTCGCGTATATCGTGGCAATAAAGTGGCATCGATTTTTCCACAGATGTGATCTCTATTTTTGTTCCTATAAAAAAATTGGCTGCAACACCGACCAATCGTCACGTGCGATGCTGTAGCGACAAGGAATAACATTCGATTTACGGCAGTACGTATCAATTTCGCAATGCGTGACCGCGTGAAAGTTTAAACCTTGGCGGGAATTTTCAATCGGCGATAAATCGCCGATATTAACTCCGCCTTTAACTAATGGCCGAGCTTTACGAGGCAAGGAGTTCGGTACCGGAAGCCAGTTCAGAGCATCGTGATGAAATATCGTAATGGCAACCGCAGTAACCGGAACCACTAAAGGTGGCGGCGCCGATGCCTTCGACTCCCTTAGATTCCTATGTGGACCAGCCTGTATGTATGTATGACGTAACGATATACCCATATCAAAAGTTTCTCGTACGTACGTCTGATAAATATCAAACGCCGCTGCGTGGCATTGTCCAAAGTTTTAATGGCGTCGCGTTGCGCGGCTTTACGATGCTTCGCGAATAATTCGGGCGTCGACTGGCCGGCATGTAAATCTTACGAAAGGCGGCCATCTTGCCAGTGCAAGAGATGCAATTACGATAAAGTCGAAGAGCCTTTTCCTTTCTGGTACTTTCGTACGTCTGGCCATGGCGAATGTGAGAAAGTCGTATGCAGTAAAAGTGCATGTGTTTTAGTTCCCGTTTACAGTGCGACAAGTGTACGTTATTATCCGGCCGAAACGTGGTTATCAGTTGTAGGCTTGGAATATTCTCGACTCGACGCTATTTTATTGAAATTTAATTTAAAAACTTTTTACCGGATATGCACTTGGCGAATCGCCAATTTCATTCGGCGACAGAGTACCTTAGATTTTTGCAATTTCGTTTACCTTACGTGAGCGCGAGAGAGACGGACTTATGGGTTTTCACGTGGGTTAGAGAAGGACGGACGATGGGTAGATTTTCTAAGTCTTATCTTTTTCCTAATATCCTTTGAAGAATCGACTGCACTGTCTATACTCGATTCTACGTAACTTTTGAATTATTCGCTGCAACTTCACATGCATTTTATTTGCAGTTTTACTTGCTATTTTATTCTTGGAAATTTTGACAATACCCTGTATGCACTTTGGGTCAATGAATTTTTAATATAGCAACTCTCGATAAGTTCCTACGAAATTTTTGATGCTTTTTCATTTGGCGACCCTGTATGATGGTTTTAGACGAGTCATGGAAATGCATCTGTGCGCATCGTAAAACTCTAAGCGAGCAGCTGCATGTGGATTATTCACCGAATCATAAACAAGTTCTGCACTCGAGTCTTTATATTGACTTGCGCAATCAATATCAAGGCTGTCGTTTATTCCGCCTAGTTTATGACACCATTAATTATCAAACCGTCACTTACATTCCCTGGGCATTATGTCGACCCTTGCCAGCATATCAACCCCTTGGACGTTTTAACCCCCAAACATGACCGTCCTCCCCCCCGACAACCCCCTTAACAACTCAGCCAAATGGTTCGGGGTTGTAACAGAAAAAAGGACCATTCACTGTTTTTTATCAAGATGCAACCCTGATCACCCTTAAGACTAGAGCAAGAACTCCTCTGTACTATATAGGTTGATGGGGTTGAATTTGACTGTCGCCAAGGGGTGTTCTGGGAGTAACGAGTTTCGAATTTGGCGCCATCCGCGTGACTGGGTCCGTTTTATGGGACGAAAAGTCGATTTGACTCGCGCCTATGAGCGACAAGGGACGTAAGGGATGGAGAAGCATTTCCACCCTCGAGAACGAATTCGGGGTGTCTATCGATCTAGCCTAAGGGCTGACCGAACAGAAGGGCTGTTAACCCCTATTTCCTAGCAGGTACGCCTGCACGCGTACCACCCTTGTCGACCCCTCATATACTATAGGTTTAACGCGTAAATTTGTGTAAGGGTAGTTTTTCAGAATTTTGTAATCTTTTTTCCTGCAATGAGATTTTTATGTTTTTCTTTGATCTTTGTTTATTTTTTTTAAATCTTTTCGACCAGCTACCGTGCTAGGGGTTGTTTTACCTGAAAGCATTTTTTATCGTTTCATCCCTCGCCACGTTATTTTCTCTTGTTTCCTACGGAATTACGTGCATTCGATAAGTCGGCTGTTACGGGTTTACCGTAGCGGTGAATCCGCAGCGTTTCTCACGCTTGGATTAAAAAAACCACGAAGGGGTAGTTTTACAGTAAGTCCACGCGTGCTCTTCTAGATACGTGTGTCAGTTGGTAAAAAAATTTTTTTTAACTCCACTGCCGTTATATATTTCTTCTTTATTTTTTTACAGAAGCCCTTTCCTGCCTCTCTTTTATTTTTCTTTGCTTTTTCTCTCTTCTTCATACATTAGTGCACTTTTAGTTTCTCAACGTGCCTGCCTCTTCTTGCGTTTTTCGTACTTCAATATTATTTCCTTACTTGTTCGTCACTCTCATCTGCTTTTTTCTTTATCTTTTTTTTTTCCAAAACGGCTTCAGCCAGTCCCCCTACTACGATAACAGACGAAAAAATCCCAAGAAACTCTTATTTATTTTCTCCCCGTACCCTCCACTCGCCTCTCTTTCATTCCTCCAAGAAAATACATTATCTTGAAATTCCTTTATTTTTTTTTATCTTTTACCAAAAACCTTACGGCAAATCCGAATTTATATAGATTCTCCATTTGTCAACCTAGTCTAATTTCAACTTTCATATTCCTCACTAAACACTAAATTCAAGAACCTCACATTTTGATAGCGTATACGCGAAGCTGAGATAAAAGATATGCAAAAAGGAAGACAAACGAAGAAAATACGTAATAATCCAAAGCGACTGGTAAAATAAAGTATAAAAATGCATAAAATTTGAAGCGGCTGTGTGATAAGCGAAAGGCATTCTATTCGAAGAAAGAAGCGCGGAACCATGTAAATGTAGATTAGCTCGGAATAGAAGCGAAGCTTCCATTGAGAAACGTCGAGCAACGGCGGAAGATTTCGAAGACGTATCTAATCTCATGCGCCGAGTTATCCCCGACGCCGTCGGTTTGCGTTTTCTTGCCGGCGTCTGTACCATCCTCTTCCATCCCCTAGAATTCCATCCCTCCAGTCTCCTGGCTCTTATCCTTTATCCTGACTTCCATCCATTCGCAGCATCCACGTGGAAATCCTCTTAACGCTGGACCACCGAAGAATACTCCTTGCTGCGATATGGTCAAAGCAATATATACGTTTCCCCTTGGTCTCCCTCAACGTCTTAGCTCCGTTACTTTTATACGTCTGTCTAGCACTTGTTATTACTACTTCCTATTTCACGTATCTCTCTCGTTCCTTCTATTTTCATGAATTTTATATATTTAGCTATATTCTCATTCCCTCGCAAATCCAGGGCTCCTCGTACAATTTTTATCACGTTAAAATTATACAGTGGCCTCCTCCAATTCCCAGGGAATTTCATGCAAATTTTGTACTATGGGTTTTTTGCAATATTTTACCGACTGAAACGACCCACCCCTATAGCTGGTATCATTGCGCTTGTCCATTGCAGACGATAACGATAACTGTCTGATGCAAACGGGAGTATATACAAGTACATCCCTTAGGTTTTATATTTAACGATACCTACTATACCGACCTCCCCCCCCCCCTCTTTTTCATCCCTTGAAAATCGCATCGCCCAGCCAGTTAGCCATTTATGATAATTCAACCCCTCCGAGCTAGATAATCTTATTTCTCCTTAGGCGATACTAAAGACATACCTACCCCTAACGAGTGCTATGGATGAGAGCGACTACCACCCTTAGATAACGACACTACTTTATGATGATCTTAGATTTGCGATAATGTAGTCAAAAAAATTATACAAAAATTATCTTCAACCCTCTGCTTGATAGAGGGGGTTGGTATTATAATAGAACCATTAAGTATAGACGTACGGTCGGTAAGGTAAATTTCTGTCTATTAGCGAGTTTCATTAATTCCGGATTTTACGCTCATTAACTCTCTGGTTCATAGCTGGCAAGGGATGGCCGGAGGCGTGTCGGGGGGTGCTTATCGGGAATGGAAGGGATGAAAATATATATAGATATATATATACCAGGGTCGACTTACTGTATATAGTTATATAAGTAACGCTTTAGACCGTAGTCAAGAATATTTTGCTAGGGTTGTTGTATAGCTAGTGGTGGTATAATGTACTGTATATAGTGGCAGCAGACAGGGCTGGGATGGGGGGTGGCTGGAACGAGAAGGGGGATAATTAAATATGGATCATCTGTAGCGGACTCGGTCGCTTGTATTTGCTAATTGGGGTGGAAAGAAGAGTTATTAACACGCTCTTGGGGTGGTGGAGGGGGTGGAAGTGTAATATTTCGGGGTGGCTAGAGGAGACAAGATATAAGGGTTGAATGTAAATTTTTTTTTACTATATAAATTTAACAGTCTCCTTATTCAAACTTTACTACACCAACCCCTTCTAGGGGGTGTACGATTCGCTTGAAAATTATCTATAAATTGTCAATATAGTAATATTCATCCCCTGCGGCAGAACCTCAATTTCATCCCTTAATCTACATTCTGGTGCTATAACTGTTGTTTGCAGCTGTCAATGAAATTAAAATACTTTACAAGGGTTAATAATTAAATACTACCTTCCCTTATATTTCTGGGGGTCTTTCTACGTAATTAAAAATTGGCGATGACGTCGACGTTAATTTAAAAAAATTTTTTTTACAGGTCGATCTTACCTGCAGAAACACAATGCAGAGTGTGGGCGCCATTTACACACGGACTAATTTTGTCACCCTTAAATACGTAACCGATGCGTGGGGTACGGATACCAATGGTTTCCGTCTTGTAATCACAGCTGTTAAAGATCCGAGTGAGTATTTAATTGCACTTATTACGTATATATGCAAATACATGTAATATAACTATAAGTAGTTTCCACCAAGGACGTCTTTGCTAGGGTTTTAATTAATTACGTTTATATTAATTAATTCTTAGTAAGCACGCTCGAGGCTTTGCAATAATGAATTACCAGTGTTTTCCACTTAGATGCTTGAAATATCAATCCCTATATACATTACGGATATACGGGCTATTTCATTGGAACAAATAGTCCTGTGGCTATGGTCCTAGGGACTTTTTTGTCTTTCCGTTAAGGTAGAGGAAATATTTTTTCAAATTAAGTAGACCGTTATAAAAATAAAAATAAATAAATTTATCGATTTATACAGTCCTTTACGGTTGGTATTCATCCAGACAAGCCGGATTGGTAGAGTTTTCAAAGTCGGCGACAAAACGCCCTTTTCAATCCATAGGGACTTTTTTGTCGTCGGGAAGTTCAAGCGGAAAAACCCGAGCAGCTTTTCCCGAAAGATCACGAATAAAATCCCAAGGTGATAAATTGAACGGCAAGAGAAAACGGATTCGTTGGATAGCAAGAAGACGACGCTCGGCGTCGTTTCAACGCTCAGCGTCGTTCCGACGCTCCTTCCATCTTTGCACACGGAACATAGAGGAATCGTCCCCCTAGTGAATTTTTTTTCCACTTTTTCTCCAATTTCTATACCATATTTCTCTAGCTCTCTCGTTCCCACCTTCGATCTACAGCACGAGACGCCAACATACGTATTTTCAATTTTTATTTTCAATCGACCAGACGCCGTTTTCTTCGTGCTCAAATACTTTTTTATACCGCGTCGTTGGTAACGTCTCAAAGTATCTGCATAAACCCTAGTGATTCATACAGAATGAAATTCTCTATCATTTACCCCATTGACACTGTACATCATTTGAACAATTTTTCTAAGCGTCGCGACGTCTTTCTTTTTCATTTTTTTTTATTCAAATCCTATTCCCATTGTCATTTTTTTTCTAAGTCTGTTACACAGTAGGAAGTAAAAATGCCTTTCAAAATAACTACTGGAACAAACTGCTACAATACTTTTAATAGGGAAAGCATTATTACTCCCTTGTGTACTATAGTACAATATACTATACTATGAATGTACAGTATATGAAATCCAGTATATAAACTATAGCAAGTACACACTATATAAACGCAACACAGCTATATGTTCCATAGGCTAATCCATAGTCTCTTAGATTCGGACAGTCCGACACTCAGAGGTCTGTGTTGCGCGGTCGCCACTACTTCCAGTAGTAAAGTTCACGTCTGAGCCAGACACACCTAGTAGGCCTTTACCGTAGCCCTATGGCTTCGAACTTTGAAACTAGTGGCGATATTGAGTTCCAGTTTCCACCGCCAGATTGGTCCTTTTTTCTTTGCCGTGTTATCCGCCACGCACTATAGCTACAGGAAACAGAAAACGTCTATCAGGAACAAGGCAAAAAAAATACCCAGGGTATTTACGAGCCCGATTTTCAGCAGCTTGTTAAATCTCACGGATATTTTCAGGCTGATAAGGCTACGAAATCTTTAAAAAATTATTATATTTCGGAATTTTATTACAAATATTATTTTACTCAACATCCGTTTCAGATACGTCGAAATTTTACGTAATTTACTACGTTCAAGCGCGACTGTAGTAAAATTAAAGAGTCAAGAAAAAAAAAAATAATAAAGGTTCATTCATAAAGACATCGCGTGCTATACGTCCGCCCGCAGGGGTTGCAAAGGGAGACTGCATAAAGAACACTAAGAATACACGATAGAGAATAGGGGTAGGTAATACTAGTGGGGTTGTTCTTGTCGCATCTAGGATATAAGGGATGACTGTCTTTTTTTTTCTTCGAACTGTCAAACTTCAATACGTCACCAATTTGAAAGCATGCACGGAAGACAAAATGCAGCCGTTCCCTATGACATGTCAAATAAAATGCGACCTACGAAGAAATTATAAATAAATAAAATTTTTTTGCTCTCGCACCTGTCCAAATTCACAGCCGCCGTCGGCTCTTCGGCTATTATTATTATTTCCCGCATATGTGAAAATTCATGCAAAATATTCATGCACGAGGTAAAACCATGCAGAAAGTTTACGAGGATGCAATGCATATGCAAATAAACGCATTAACTCCTATATATGATAACAATGGAGATTTACAGTATATAAACTATATATGCTTTTACATAATTACATATGTGCATTATCATACGTAATTTTCTGCAAAATCCCCAGCGAGTCTGTAATATATGGAAATTGTATAGATATGTAAAAACAATATATATATATATATATATTTAATCCAATTGTATTTAATCTGACGTCATCAGGTACACATCGCCATTTGAATTTATTTGAATAAAGCATCCCTTTGAATATCAACCCTTAGTCACGAGTCCTTATTCGAGCCCTTAATTTTCTTCTATAGCAATTCAGCGAATAGCAACAATCTCGTATACAAATCTGTTATCGTTCTGTACGCTGCCGGCGCAATTGTACGTAAAATCTTTTGTGTCCCATTTACAGTATAACCAAACCACCCCTTATTCATCGTCCCTTGCTAAACTGTAAGCGAACACAAAACGTTGAATCGTTTCGGCCTAATTGTAAAATCGACGTCGTTTCTAGTTCGAGTCCCGTTGCTTCTATTGCTGCACACCCTTGGCACGTGGTGCCTGTTTGCCATGTGTGTACTGATAAGGTTAAATGTTTGTGGGCATATGTGGGTGTGTACATATAGGGCAAATGTGCAATGGGAACTTATGGCGTGCAATACAGATGGCGCTGATAGCCTACAGCTACATTTCCACACGTGTTCACTAAGGTACCTGCACTTTACACACATACCGAATAAAGGTTGTTCCACACACGAATAATACGACACGCGATGTCTCCTTTTTTCCCCTCATTTCTACGCTGATATTCCTCGTTCGTTTAGCTACGTTCACATCGGCCGATAATATCTGTCTGATGTAACGAGATATACGACGGTGGGAATTGATTAATTAACGTCAATTGATATAAATTTTATTTATTGAAAAAATTAACTTCGCTTGTGCTTTTCGTCCATAGACTATATAAGGGAAAAGATGAAGCGAAATTTATAAATTTTACGTATGTTTAAATTGGATTAGTTCGCAGCAACTAAACGGAACTTAAGTAAGATAGAAAATATGGAATAATTGATAGAGTAGTTTTGAAAAAATTATTTTTAAAAATATTCCGTGAATTATGAATTAAAAATTTCATTCTCCTATATACTTGTCATTGTTGTTATCGGACTGATTTTAATGCCCATAAAGCATATCTTTTCCCGAGGACAGTTACGTAGTAAGAATGGGTGTGTACGGGTGCAGTTCTGACGATGTAAAATTAAGGGATGATTAGGGAAAATTTTTCAACTCAGCTCGTATAGTAATTGTTTACTTTCTTCGTTCAATCTTCGCGTTCTACGACTATGGGGACTCGAAGATTTCAACCCTTAGATATGCTAACCTAACCTATTCGTTGGATACGTACTGCGCATGCGCGTAACGTTGCTGTAGAGTGTTTGTATTGCTCACTGGTGCGGCACAGTAAGTTTGCTGTCTCGTAAAGGAATATTGCAGCAGGGAGTGTAATTGAATTAGCTCGAACGCACTCTAGGCATCGCACTTTAAGCCATAGTCGATGTATTCTAATTATGTATGTACGTATATGTATCATCAATTTCTACGCATGGTAGCTTACTTCCGTGTCTTGTGTATTATCATGGGCTTCACTGTCTACGTTTCGCGCTCTCTATGGTTAATTACTGTTAATTCCCCAGACAAATTGATACTGCATCTGCATGTTTGCACAAAGCTTGGCGCCATGTTAAATGATTTGGTAATCCGTAAAGTCAAACATTGACACAACGTATGGGTAACTGGTCGGTTCGATTCCGGTTATTCCGCTATTCCGTGTCCGACGACGTTTCGAAGTGAAAATCTGACCGCAGATTTCTGTCTTACCGACGGCGCAGTATTAGAAACTTTTTTTTAATTATCTGTATTGCCGACTCAGCCTTCCTCGCGGTTTGGATACTCTGTACGATAAGCGTGAAATTAAACGTAGCTGGCGGATTTTATTAATTCTGGGGAATCCTTTGAAATCGTTGGAAATAAATATGTGTACCATTTCTCTGGAGGGATGAATTTAAAATGCCTTTGAACATTAGACTGCCGATAAAGCCCTTTTTTTTTGGGACTCGGGACAAACTAGAAAATCCTACGTAACATATGTTTTATATGTTCATAAATTTTTGGCTAAAATATTCTGTTCACTTATTTTATGGTAAATACCGACAGTCTAAAGGCTAAGAAAATTAAGAGCGTAAAATTTGCCGTTATAAAATTATTGAAAATTACTGAAATTTTTTTATTTTGCTTATTGCGTAATTACGGTACCTACTTTTCCCTGTTTTATCTATGTTTTAATCATAACGACTCTTTACGCGAATACCGACGCCGACGTCGATCTTCTTATCATTCCCAATTGCCAAACGGCTGACAATCATATCGCTCCATCTTTTACACGAAAAGTTTCCTCGTTTAGGATTGGATAAAAAAATTACTAAAAAAATATTCTGCCGCTATTTAGCTCATCCAGTACTATAACTTTAGTTATTTAAAATATGCCATATTTACACGTGCGAAGTAGCTTTAATTTATTTGAACCTTTTCACATTCTCAATCAGACTAGTTCAATCGTATCATTTTCTTCAGTTATTTTCCTCCGTATTATTTTCATGTTCCACCGGCCACCTAGCGTCGTACGCCACGTACTATTCCTCCCGTCTTATAATTCTTTCAGCAATTCCTTCACCAGAGTAAAAGAGACAGATACAGAGTATAACCAAGTTGCATAGAAGGAGACGAAAAATTTTCCAGCACTCAAAAGCTTTAATACCTATCGTTTAAACTCGACTGACTGCTCCTCCAAGGACTCTTGGTTTAAGAGTTACCCAACGAGTCAAGGGGTTAATATAATTTCTTTCTTCCTTTTTCAGAACACACGTGCAAAGACTTTAGATGCACTTTGAAAGAATTCTGCATCCATACGGATCTGGTTTGCGACGGCGTCAATCATTGCGGCGACGGTTCGGACGAAGCGGCTTCTACGCTGTGTGCCAGTAAGTCAAAAAACAAACGAGTACTAGATAAGAACACGATAGCGATAATTAATGATACGGTCCAGTATCACGATTTGAGCAATAATAAAAAAAATTCCAAATTAAGCAAATTTGACGTTAAAAATCTGTAGTCTACCAAAGGAAAAAAAATCTGTCTCCATCCTTTCAATTTTATTCAGCGTTATTATACAATGATAATTCTATACTATTATCGATCAATAGAAATAACTTTTATCTCTTATCGTTCACCGAACCTACAACTTAGATTACGCTTACTCTTTCGTACTGAATTTAATCTTGCATTCAACCTGCCTCTACTAAGTAGATACACTTTTGATCATTAAATTCAAATTGCATAAGTCAATGTGTATATACAATTATACATATATTAATTACCTAATACACATATCTATATTTTTAGATACGGAAGCCTTCACCATTCTTGGGATGGATATGACGTGGTTCGCGGTTGCCCTGGTTTCGTTGATACTCAGTATTACCGGCCTGGTCACTGCAGCTGTGTTCTGCTTTTGCAGACCTCGTGCAACAACCCCGAGGCATCTCCATAACGCGCACAACGCACAAGCTCATCCACCAGTCAGCTACCCATGTGAGTCGCGTCACATACGTTCATACGTATTTTTTTTACTGTATAAAAAAAAAATTCCTACCCCGTCTCCACGTGCTCGCTACCTCAGCAGCTGATCGCTTCGTGACGAGACTCTTACTTTTTTTACCCTTAATATGGTCAACAGCTTTTACAACCCTTGTGGCCATTAACACACGTGCTCCCACGTATCCTAATAATATCCTTAATTGCTTGTCACGTATGACGCGGTCGTCACGTTCAATTCTTAATGGACGCTTATTACGTCACTTAACCCGACGTCATCCCTCGAATGCTGACGCCCGGGCATTTTGTCAGCACTTGCGAAATAGGGGTGGTACCATTGACAGGAGCGTCCCGACGCTCTGGCATTTATGTGTCGCTATCTGATATACCTGGTGTCTTGTTTATCGGGGGTGGGTATATGGGGATGATAGTGAAAGGGTTGAACAGTCGGATGGTTGATCGTGGGACTTATGGATCACGCTGCTCTTGTAATTGACAGGTCAATGGAGGATTTATGGGTCTTATCGATACGCGGTTTTTTCTGTGGATTATAAAATAGAAAATTTTTTTTTAAAATACCTTGGCTCGATTTGATACCGTCGCTTTCTCAGGATTAACGGGGAGCTAAGAGTGGCGAAGAATTATGGTTTGGAAGAATGGTAGCACTGCTGGAATTTAATGGAGCGCATCGACTGGATAACGGACGGGGATGGTCCATTTGAAAATTTATCGAGTAACGGTAGTGCAGATTTGCTCGAGTGCACCCTTTTTCTTCGGTAGCGAATAAATCTTGGAACGGAAATTAAGGACTGTTTCCAACTGAGATATAATAACGTGGATTCTCATTGATTTATCGTTTTGGCTGTGATTATTAATTATTTGTGACACGAATGAATTATTTTTTTATTTTGAGACCAGGGGGTGTAAATTTGTTATTTTACATATTTTTATTCCAAATATTTAGTCGTGGTTTTTTTCGGAAAAAAATATATTACGATTTTATGGGATTTTATAGGGAATTTTATCTACATCTTGTATATCGTTTGTGAATTTCATGCATGCACGTGGGTTTATTTTTTATATTGAACATGCACGTCAGTATGTAACAATACGTGGGTCATGAGAGTCGAAAGCGTAATGCTTGTATACTGTATATACTGTATAGGGTATATACCGTGTGTATATACATGTATTGTATACAATAGAGTATACGGCATGGAGTGTACAGTATATAGGTATAGTGCATAACAGAGCACGAAGAAGCATAGTAAATCGACTCGGCTCGAGTTTCGTGGACTTTGGCCCTGTTCCAAAAGAACATTGGTGCAGTTGTCGAGCGATGTTTTACTGCAACGTAAAATGGAAATGCGCTCGAGCAATTTTTTAGTTTTTACGAGAGTCACGGAAATATTAAATCTACATCCCAGAAGCATTCCGTACGTAACTTTCGTTTTTAGCTAGTCTTTTTTTGCCACATTCCTTAAATTTTCTAGGCTGCTTGAAACGTTTCTAAAATTTTATATTTCGCGACCTTAATACACGATTCGTGCTTGTACATACGTCACGATCGATCCTGAAGCATATCGATTTTTCAGATTCCAACCTTACCGACGCATATTCAACCAATATACAAATGGATTCGTGGATTTATTTCATATTTAACTATCGTTTACTGGCGTTCGATATTCCTAGATTCTGAAATTGCTAGTGACGGGCAGTTGCTGATTAAATCAAGGAGGGCAGCTGTGTACGTCATTCGAAATCTTAATCAAGCTAGAGCCAATATGAATCATATCGCGATTACGATTTTATTGTGCTTAAAGATTTTGATTAATTGCAAACGATTCAATCAGGCATACGCAATCTGCTTTCACGTATTTCCACATTTTAGATTAGCGATAAGCTATATCCGTATCAATAAAAGATCGATCGATGTCGTATGGGCCAATCGCTAATTTATATGCGAAACATCGATTATCAGTCATTAATTCGAATCCATTGATAAGCATTATTGGCTAATATATATTTTATTCCTTTATGAGTATAATGGCCTTTGTAGAGAGTCGTTATCGTTGTCCAATAATGACTGTATAAAATAAACACAAATTTGCGAACATACAAACCAGCTTTAGATGGTACCTGAATAGCCATAGGTGGATATATATATATATATATATATAAACTTGTCAAATGGTAGTTACGAAGACGCGTGCCACTCACAACGGCAAGTCCATGTTTTTTTTTTTTTCTAAAAAAAATCTAAATCTCGAAACACGTGGCATTGAAATTCTAATCTAACCTAACCTAATAAAACCATTTCTTAGCCCATCACCAGTACGAATGTCTAGCATGAAAATATTTTCGGAAAATTCGGTGTGAGTGCCGCTTTATGATCCTGACAGTATACCTTACGTATCAAAATGCTATCAGGCCCGTCCTGACAAATACCAAGTGTCCTCACAAATGCCAATGATCGAGAAAAAAAATCCTGAGAACTACCCTTCTTAAAAAATATATGTATATATAATGAATATTTAAAAAAGAGAATAAAATATTAAACAGGACTTAAGTAACGTATAAACACTACGTATGTTTCTATATACATACGTCTGCACTTGGGAATGCAGTATTTCTTGAATTTCTGTAAAGTGAAATTTTGCCGGGAAATTCAAATAGTATATTCTGCCAGACGACGTCTTATATGGTAGGACGATGCGCAAGATGTGCAAATCAAATATTTGCCAATTTTACTTCACGTCTCAACAAACAATATTCGCACATGACTCGTTTGGCCGTATCACATGATTTTTATCAATTGGCTACGTTTCTATGCTACATACATATATATGTATATATATGAGTTTATGTTCAAATACATAAGTACTCCACAATAATTTAACAAGATTTAATTAATTGTATGTAGGCCTGTTGTGTTTATTTGATATGATTAGGTCACTCGGCCCAATATATATAATCGCGACCATCGACCCACTGACCTAACCCGAGTTTAGCCGACGAGCGCCGAATGAACGTGAAAAGCGAAAATCGTAACTTCGAAAGTTCATAGCGTTCATTTATGAGCGACGCGTTCTCATGCTCACTTAACTTTCGCGAGAATTTTGCACGCGAACAATTCGACGATGATATACGCCTATAGTCCGTATACGATAATTGAAACATTTGGCTGAGTAAAAAAATATTTTAGCATTACTTAAAAAAAAATTTGTTTTGACAGCGACATCAATTTCATTGAACGTATATACATATACATTATTTTTACGAATATTCCGTACGATTAATGTTCTTGATAATTGATAAGGATAAGGAACGTGATAGATGATAAGGATAAGGATCGTAATTACACGTATAAAACAAAGCCTGACACAACTGTACATTTCCCTCTATTAACAAATAACTAATTTCGTCTAGAATCAATTTAACATTCCGATAGACTTATTAGCTTTAGATAGAACGTATTAGCTCGGAACACGAATTGGACTGTAGAAAAACGTGGGATGCGTCTAGTGTAATCCGGCCGGGTCTCGTACGCGTGACCAAGACCGTGACTCTGTGGACGGCGTGGGTCGTCTAACGGAAATAAAATTAACCGAAGACCGCTGCACGTACAAAGAATTGATAACAGTGATAAACCCATGACGATTTAAGGTAGGGTAAACATTATACGAGAACAAAGAGTCTTATTGGGAAAGATTTATCCAGTTGAGCAATAGACGGAAAGTAAATCAACGCGAAGTTGTAGCCATTGGTTGAAATTGATGTCAGTGTACGATGTCTTATTGTTTGACAAACATCATAAAATCGATAAACAATTAAAGACTCGGTTCAGTCTTACAATCACGCGTCAGTATCAGCCGTCGTCCTGATATCGCATTGGATTTAAATTTACGTGGTTATAAAACTAGAACTGAAAGTTGAAATATTTAAGAATTATAAAAAAAATTATAGAGAAAAAAAAGTTTTAAGAAAACTAGCCCATTACGTGAAAACGTACGAGACAGTCGCTCAGTGTAAATAATAGAGAAGGTTTAAAGGTGCCTACGTAATGCAAAAGCTGCTTATAAATTCAGTCGCCGTACATACTCGAGTGCTCGCAAGTGTTTCCCGGTAGAGGGTAGCGGGGGCGTGGACGACGGGAGCCGCAGTGACGAACCGGAGGACGACGCCGACGTCGGCCACCTCGTCATTGCCATCGCGTTCGTGGGCAAAGTCGGCCAAGAGAAGACGTCACGTGCCCAGTGTGACATCCGGTTTAAAGATTTTTTTAAAAATGTGTCAGGCCGGTCAATACAATCGTAGCATACTGATCTTGCTTACTCTGTGGATGATCATCCTGATGACCAGTTTGAGAGTGATAAGATCAGAGACGATAGTGACGGGGAACGCTGATTCGACGGAGGCAAGAGACTTTTTTATCGGTCCATGTTTGGTAAATACCATTCAGACCTGTCCGGATGAGGAAGTGACGTTTTTCTTGTACACTCAAAGTAATCCAACGGAATCTCAGCAGATCAACGTCACGAGTACCAGTTCGAATCTTATCAACACCCACTTTGATAACACCAAGCCAACGAAGGTGATAGTGCATGGCTACAATTCGGATATGCAGCTGGATTCTTTGGTGGCGATAAGGAACGAATATCTGAAGAGGGGCCAGCACAATGTGATAGCAGTTGATTGGCATCGTCTTGCAGCTGGTCCTTGTTATCCGGTTGCCGTTCACAATGTCCCGCACGTTGGCGAATGCGTAGCCCAATTGATAAGACGCCTGCGTGACTCCGGTGCCGTTGACGTTCACGTGATTGGATTCAGTCTGGGCGCCCACGTGCCTGCTTTCTCAGCAAACTCATTAAGACCCTACAAGCTGCCCAGAATCACTGGTCTGGACCCGGCGATGCCGCTCTTCATCACTGTGGGCAAGGACCAGAAACTGGATGCTGGAGACGCTCAGTTTGTCGATGTCTTTCATACGAATGCCTTCGTACAAGGGAAGGTCGAGGCTAGTGGACATATCGATTTTTACATGAACGGCGGGATAAATCAACCGGGATGCTGGCAGAAGAGGAACCCATTCGGATGCAATCATCATCGCGCTGCTGATTATTTCGCGGAGTCCATCAATACCCAAATTGGATTCTGGGGCTGGCCTTGTCCTGGATTTTTTGCTTATCTCTTGGGTCTTTGCCCACCTAGATTCCCGGCTGTGCAGGCTGGCGATCGTGTCGATCCGCAGTACAGGGGATTTCATCTGGTGAAGACACGCGCCCAGAGTCCTTTTGCTCTTGGGATCTTTACGGTTAATACTCTGGATAGGCGTTAGTGAATTTTTTGGAAATTTATGTGAGATTGCGTAATTACTTTTTTTTTTATTCGCGGTTTGGTGGGATCTGTCGAAAGCATCTGGTCGGAAACCGCTGGAGACGCCTGGGGTCATTCATAATTTCGAGATGAAAGGGAGAGTGAATTTGGAAAATTATAACTTATCTTGTTGATGATTTGTTTTGTTCGTGGATGCTGTTATCAGGATATTTTTGTGTTTACAGGACGTTCTCTACCAGTTTCTATCTCTTTAACGGAAATTATGTTATGGTTATGAAACTTCATTGCTATTTTTAAATATGCTTGATTCGCTAGTTATGTGGACGAAACATGGTCCTGTGATAATGATAAGGAAATAAATAATTTTAACAAAACTTCACGGACACGGTTCAGTGCTTATTTGATAGTTTCTTGAAAATGTAAGTGGTAATTGAACAATATTTATCAATTATCAAATAGATCTATCAAGTGTAAATATGTACAGAGCAGAATGAGGATAGGACGTAACGTTAGATTTACTTAATTCCTTTCTTTTAATAACACTGTTAGTATTATGCAATAAACTTTACTTGTAAAAAAGACACCAAAGTCTTTCATGGCTTACGTATAATTATTTCATAAAGAAGAAATCTTACTTCATTTAATTCTTTCATTATCTTTAAATAAAAAATTATATATTCCTTTATTATTATTAATTATGTTAAACAAGTCATACGAACAAAAATTATTTACATTTAAGGTGGTTCGCCTGGCATCATAATAATGGTATTCGAATTTCTGTGAATTTCATCTATAACAGTCATTACACAAATATTTCTTACCTGAGGTATTATCTTTGAGACAAGCGTGAAAGAGAGATTCATTATTTAAAATTGTTTCATTTTACATATTTTTCAAATAATGCAGTAAAAAGATAATCAGAAATATTCGATATGAAACAAGTATTTCATAGAAATTTCATTTAGTATTACCGTCCGGAAGCTGAATTGTCTCGAAAAAAATATTGCTATTTTAACATGCGAAGTATATAAGAATTTTTTGACTTCATTCTATATATCTCGAAGATTAGACGGTAAATAATTTTGATTTTTTCACGCACGACTATTAAGCATCTTCCAAGAACATATAGAAAATTTATAATAGATCTGTATGTTGGAAGTGCTCGAGTGCTCGAACCACCTTAACGCTAATTAATTTAATTTCATTGACACGATGTCAAGGGCACAATTTTGACGTTCAAACCTTCCTCGGGCATTAAGGTAACTGTGCCCAAAACTAGTTTCACCGGAAATTGAGTCTCAGCACATCTCTCAGCCTTGAAGTTCGTGAGGAAGGAGCACAGTGATAATTTTATACTCAGCATGGCGAAGCGCATACCTTAAAAAAAATAATGATTAATGAAATTCTCTTAAATCTTCACTTCCGGTGCAGTGAGCTTCATCGATGCCTTAGAGTAGGGATGCTGGACGATCAGTGCTTGGCAACAGTCCCTACCACTCCAGGGCATCATTGACCCTTAGTATACACAAGGAATGAAGAATGTTTTACAAGTAAACTAGTAATAACTGAAATTGATTTTACGATAAAATAAAATTGAACTACTTCTGAATGATCCTATATAAAAATTGTGACGATTTAAAATGTGAAATTTATCAAGAATCTCAATATTTTTACTCATTCCTTTTAAAAACTTACCGATACAAATTCTTGGACCTTCTCCAAAAGGCATGTAAGTCTGTGGCTTAACGTTAGCCTTTCTTTCTTCCGAAAATCGATCGGGATCGAATTTTTCAGGATCGGGAAAATATTCAGGATCCTTATGCATTCCCATCATTCCTATAAAGATCGGCGTCCCCTTCTTGATCACAAAATCCATATCAGGCACTTTGTAATCTTTCACGCAGATTCTGTTTATTATCGGCATCGGCGGATATAATCTAAGCGTTTCTGTAAACAGAATCGATAATTAAATATAAAAAATCAATTATTTTACAATAATCACCAGTGTTACCAACACAAACTTTGGATTCGATACATCATTTATGTATCATGTCCTCTACGTATCAATAGGGATGAATATATGTAGGGATTCAGAAAAAAATTGGAGTCAATCAGTTCAAAAAAACATCGGTATGGTAGGATTAAATCAAAAAGTGGATCAAAATATTATCTAGCTTCGGATGAACGCGATTATGGTGGGGGGTGCAGCGACTCAATATACAAGAAACAAATATAGAATATATACAATATATACAAATATACAAAGAGGGGATAACAGTCGACTTCGAGTTAAATGATAAGCCAGTCTGATAATGCGTGGGCCCCCCCCGACATATCTCGTCACTCTCCCTATACGATAAATATGAACGTTCTCTCTGTTTTTTAATTCCTCCACCGTTCTGTACGCGGCGCTAGTGGTTTCCTGCCAAGTTCGATCTGGTCTTAAGCATTAAACGCATTTTAAGGACGCTGAGCGGAAGACTACTAGCGCCACGTGTGGCGATATTTCGAAGAACCGAGTCGACCAGTTCATTTCAGGGGGCTGACCTGGTTATTATTATCTAACGTAGACGCAACAACGAAAATTCGAACTGATCTTCTTAAACACAAGAGGCCTAAACGTTCTATGAAAATGGAGGTCACTACTCGTTGAGTTCTATAAAAATGTACATGGCGATCTTGGGCTTCTTCGCCTCCACTATAAAGTGTCGCGAAGTGGATGGCCGACTAGGGACGGAAGGTCCAGGTAGCCGGCTGAAGATCATAGTCGTAAACAGTATGTGTCGAATCGCTGTAGAGAAAAGATTTTTCAGCGAAACCATGGCAACCATAATATTGGACATAGTGATTTATTAATTCCAATAAATATTTACCTTGTATGATGCTTTCTATGTATTTGGCCTCAGACAAACTCTCGTAAGTGAAACTTCCATATTTTTCCTTTATCGCCATAGCCTCCTCTCTTGCTCTTTCTTGTATTTCTGGATAGACGGCCAGGTAGTGTATACAAAACGACGTTGTGGTTCCCGACGTCTCAAATCCAGCGGCGAAGAAAACAAATGCTTGTGCCACGATCATATCGTCTTCGAATTCTACGTTATTTCCGAAAAGAAGGAATTTCTAATATTTAATTGTGGACTCGAGATTCGATATAATTGCACAATTTAATTAGTGTTATTAATAAAAAATTAAATGTTGAATTAACAGCTGATGTCTGATACTCAATAAATTTATCGTACTCACTTGCTTCGTTACGAATTTTCAAAAGAGAGTCGACAACGTCACCACGTTTAATTCCATTCTCCTCGCGCTGTTTGATCGAGCCCCAACATAAATTTCTAAAGAAATTCGTGGTAGGTCCTGCCATTTCCACCCTAAATATATCTATAAGCTGCGGTACCATGAAATAAATGGTTATCTCGAGTAGACGTTTAATTTGGTTATTAATTAATTTATTGGCATTCTCTACGATCGCACAATCAGGATCCCGTATGCTATTTGTTTTGATACCGAACATACAGCTGGATATTACTTCGACAGAATTTCTGAAAGATTAATCGAAATTAATATTGTAAAAAAATAAACTTTTTCAAAAGACATGCAATTAACCCTATACCTCATGTATAGATCCTTCAATTCGATAGTGGCGCCATCTTGACCACACTTCTCTTTCAAGTAGTCCGTCATACCGTAGCTAATTTCCGTCATAAGCTGATACACGTTCCGAAGTTTATTTCCGGTGAAAACCGGCGACAAATGTGTCCTCAATGTCTTCCAGTGTGGATTATTCGTCATGAAAAGATTTTTTCGTCCAACCGGATCAAATTTACCATCCCCGCCACTGTATCGGTCGCAAAAATAATTGAAATCCTTGACCAGGATATTTTTAATGAGATCGGGATCTCTTATCAGTAGACTGGGAGTCTGCAGCGCCCATATCCCCACCATAGGATGTCCGGCGCCTTTCTCGTACATATTTTGACCAAAGAGTCCAGTAGGTACTCTTTTGATCAACAGCTCGTCAAAATTGCCCAGTAATAAATTTGGCTTGATATATGGAATTCCATGGCGTTTCCAATACGACATATTGTATCGCAAGTAAAGCACCACACTGATAATTAACGTGACCAGCCCCAGGAGGAGGTCGAAGTAAAAACTTAAACCAAACAACATCTTGCTGGCTGAACTACACGACGTAGATTGAATAAATTTCTCAAACGCTTGACTTTGTATAAATACTAAGTGCAAACTGATAACGTTTATTACGTATATTACCAAGTCATTTTTGGATCAAAGGTCAGTATGTTTGATACGTTAATATTTTTGGAGATACTACATTCGACTGTGGCGTTACGGAGCTGGAGGAATTTTTAGCGCAAAATAAATTACAAGGAATTATCGAAACATAAATATGTAGTAGATAGTAGGTAAAGCAACGAGTCCTGTGGCACAGTGGTAACAGCCTGGCTTGGCAGTTCGAAGGTATCGGGTTCGATTCCCGATCGGCATAATATATTGTGACTTTATTTCACGACACGATTCTGGAATTTATTGATTGTGTTTATCATGGGTATTGCAGTTCCAGTCTCGCGTTACGCAAATTACGGGCCAAGAACTCCAGGGTGACAAATTTTAGAAAAATCGAACATTTGGGTAATTTCTATTGTAAAATCATTTCATGCGTTACGCATTTGGCCACAAGACCTAAAATCTTCACGTTACCTAAGGAGAATCGCTATGAGGTTGCAGCTGGGATAGTGGAGGACGATCCAAAATCAATAGACGCATCCACTTCGACGACTCCCGAATCGAGTAGGGGGTCGGGATCGAGGAAGGTACGGCCCTGGACCATCTACTTCTTCTCGTAGAGGCCGGTACCGATGTCCCGAAAGGAAGCAAAGAGGATAGGGAGCAGGAGCTACCCTGACGTGAAGTTTCATGACCTCAGCCACCTGGTCGTCCTGACCTGGTCCGGACGAAGATCATCACCGGAGCAACCTGGACAACCCGAAGCGAGCTTGTGACAGTTTTGAATATCCTGGGTCAACCGATCAGACGTGACGTCATACCGCCGATTTAGACTACGAACGGGACTAGGTTTATCTTTTTGAGTTTTGACCGACCTCCCGTGTATCGAATATCTTCCATCACTAAGAGGCTCCGGAAATTTTTTATCGAGTTTGTCACATCCTTTTCGTAAAGGGTTATTGGTGCTATGTGGCGTTGAAATTAATTTTGTAAAGTTTATATTTTGACTCCAGTGGCATACTTGCATATTTGCGTGTAGTAAGGCTAGTGAGTAATTCTTCCGATGATTATTGGCCGAAAAGAGCACTGCTATAGTCTAGGACCGTACCGGTAGCGATCTCTAGTGTGTCGCCATTCGTTCTTCGTTAGTCGACTTGGCTCGCTAAAGTAATTGTCTCGCATTGAATTCGAAATGTGACGCTTAGGTAAGCACTTTTGTGCAAAGGGCGAAATCTTTTCTATCTTGGCTCCCGCGCATTGGCACGTATAAATCCGGTTCTTTATTCCTCCCGGTCTCGGTCTAGATGTTCGCGTTTCGCCAGCTAGGAAAAGATTTCGAATTCCGTTATTAATTTTTCTATTTCTAAAATGTATTATTGAGTTTAGAAACTCGGCGAATAGAAAATGAATTTGGGGGAAAAACGAATGGATAAACGTGAATTTTTGTCGATAGAAGAAAGATAGTCATATATATTTTTCTAAAGATAGCAATATATATTTTTCTATTATGGAATACTATAGTGTCAGAAGGTATCCAGTCTAGGAATTGCTGGTTGCTAGTAAAAAGCATTGAATAGCAAAGAAATGAAACTAAGAGCGGTATGCAGAAATTATAATAATTAATAGATAATTTATGTAAGACGTAGAAAAATTTGGTTATTTTTGTAAAACAAAGTTACTGCCTGTTAAACGTCCACATAAATCATGACGTTTTCATCGGGCCAACATTGCCGTCGTGTTTTCTTATATTTACCGTCCGATACCAACCCGACAGGTCGCAGACCTCGTAAACATGCCAGACTTTTCCATGCTGTCCAGACTGCTCGCTATTTCCAGGATATTCGATGTATCCCTTATTTCCTGCATAACCCACGGAATTCGAGAAGTGCACGTGAGAAGCGCGGGTGTAGAAGTATAGGATAAAAAATTATGCAAAATTTTATTACAGCCACTTGATGCGAGTAAAAATATCGATCGATATTTTGGTTGAAAAAAATTATTTAAGTAATACCAAAAGAGGAAAAAGAAGATGAGGAAGAGACTTCAAGAGAATAGTGTCGTACGCGTATAAGATTTGTCAAAGGCTCGGGGCCCTTTTATCGTTGGATTTAATACAAAGCTCTATGGCCCATCTTTGCTACTTTCTACTCTTGGCACGATGCCTCTTACTCTATTTTGAAAAGCCGCCTTAAAGCTCTTCTTTCTGACAAATCCATTTGACCCACATCTCTCTATTCGTATATACTATACCTAGGCCCGTATTCTTATGTCAGTCATTGCTTGAGATGATACGTGGTCTTAAGAACATAGACACGTAATCTTAATACATGATATAGGACGACTTAAAATTATTTTTCAGACGAGGAATTTGTTATAGATATGAGTTCTAGATGACACTTTGTTCTAGGGCTGCAGGACGATTCAGTTTGACTTTTCTTGTATCAGACTTGACAGCTGTCATCCGTGCACTTTGCACGTGCATTGTTCGGACTGTTGGTTGCACTTTTGAAAAATTCATAAAAATTTATTACAATGGGTTTGCCATGTATATGATTTTTTTAAAGTTCGGGTGGCAAGACTTATTACAAGCTTAGTAAATAACGTGTGTATTTCGTTGATAAAGCCCATGACACTTTGATTTTGCAATAGAATTTCTGTTAACAGCTGATAACTTCAGTGTACATTGAATTTTCATAGTGACTTTGCATGTTTAGAAAAATAAAAATGTCTATACACTGATAATACGAATAACATTTGAGTGATAAGAGTATCGCTGTTATATATATTCACCAGTCACGTAATAATACTTTGCGATACGAGTGCGAGAAAACGAATTTTATTGAACCAGTATTGTATAATATTTTCTGTAACGCATGCACGGAAAGTGCCACTTTTCGTGCCTCCAAAGCGAATGCGTGTAATGAAAGCGCGGGAGATGAAAGTACTAGTGCGATAAAGTAATATTGGGCGGATTTGCGCATGCGCGGTATTTTTATCGCATCCTTAGTTATAAAGCGCCACTTACGTCACATTTTGGAACCACGAGAAGTAGCACTTTTCATGCATGAGTTGCATAAAGAAAGATACGTAGTATCGATTAATAATTACCGAGTACAATTTTCAAAATACTTTAGGCCTTTTTGTTAATATTTATCAAAAAATTCATGTCACTTCATATTCATCAGTGAATTTGAATTTGTCCTGTTGAATGATACTTTTAATGAAGGGAATAAAGTTTTCTTAGTTAAATAGGTTATTAGTAGTATCAGTATCTTACGCTGAACTTTGCTGTCTTTATCTTTATCAGTTAGTGATAAGGGATCAGGGGTTGAAGAAGCTTCAGTTCTTATAAGGTTTAAGGGTGGTGTGGCGGGACTGATGTGCCTGACGGTGTTCCAGTGCAACAGATGTACGGATCGAACGGAGCGAGCGCAGGGATGCCAATGGGGATGACAACCCTAAAGGGCAGCACGGGGATTTCGGGAACACTCGGACCCATGGGGACCATAGGGAACATGGGAATCACGGGGGCCACAACCCTTCCGCGGCCGGGAAACTGGCTGCACCCTGCGGGCCTCAGGCACGGGCACAGCGCGGCCCGGGTCCGCCTCTACTGCCAGGTAAAGTGAGGAGCCACGGTTCGGACAGGTAATAACAAAAAATTAATTAAAAATTATCATTAATTAGCAGAGTAAAAATCTAGATCGCTAGAGAACATTTTTGTGAAATTGGTGGTGTGACTTTTTAATAGTGACGAAAAAATCCATTTTGGATTTTATTTATATCGAACTAACCCCGTTTCGCCATATTTCTTTTTTTTAAAAAAATACCGATATTCATTTTATGATGATTTTATACCAAGGAAGAATTCTTACGTGAATTTCCCTTTCATATTCATATACGCTGTTCTTTAACTTAAGGAATGTTTTCTTCATTCTTTACGATTTTATTTTCTCATTTCTTTTCCCGCAGTGACATCTCATCCAGCCAAAAGGACGAATGGTTTGTGTAGGTAAGTACCGAGAAGAATATTGATTTTTTTTAAATATAAACAGCGACAAAATTTTAATTAATCATAATTGTCGCTGCAGTGCGAACCAACCTTTTTGAATTCACAATTGTACAGTCAGTTAAGAAATATCAATAAAATGAAAGATACTCATTAGAATGTTCAAAAGTGACTTAAAAATTGTTAGACTTTTTTTGCATAATCTTTCCATTCAGTATCTTTTTTCCCTGATTTCAGAGGCAGGCCTGGACCAGAGCCCGCAGGGTGAAAAAGAGCGGTGGTGCCCTCACCGCCCAAACCTAAATGGCGAAAAAAAAAAGTTCGTCATATCCGCCCCTGAACATCTTCGCTTTAATCCAGAATCCAAAGACATCACGTGACGTTATGCGAGCGTAATGATTTGATGCGTTAATTATAAGTAACTTGTCACTTTCTTTTTCTAATAATGAAATGGCATATCAATTAGCAATGAAAAAAAATACTATGATTTTCCTACTCAATTAGGAAAATCGACAATAATAATAAAAAAGCACAGATTTTACACACGTGTGGATAAGGTCGACAAAACTCAAAGAAAAAAATACAAAAAATATATAATGTTCAGAAATATACCACGTGATCTAATAATTCCGTGAAATCTTTTCGAAACAAATAAATCGGTACACCTGAAAATATCCAATTGGCAAAATTAACATGACACCACGATTTAAGCTAGGACAAGAGTGACGGCCGAAACGCGCGAAATTTGAAACAGTAAAAAAAAAGGGGAGAAATTTCTGCCAGTAGACAAGAAAACATACACGTGCACATATGCATATACAGAAAATATATATACAAAAGGATTATCGATATTGAGCGAAAATGGCGGAAACGATGTAAAATCGAAAATTCACGAATAGATTTTTTCACGTGAAAAAGAATTAAATTTTTTTAAATTAAATACCATCCTGCAATATCGAAAAGAGGATTAAAATACGTGAACGATGTGCATAGAACAATTTCAAAAAAAATGTGAATGACAGTCAAAATAAAAAATAAAATAAAGTCACATAGCCGTCATGTTCATCCGTTATCAAAAACGTGTATCTGATTCGTTGCGTAGCCATAGTGACGTAAGCCAAGTGTTTGATGTATTCTGTGAAAAATTAGATAACCAGTCGAATGCGAACGCGCATGCGCATATATCAAATAAGATGTAGTAGAAGGTGAAATTTTAAAAAAGCTGAAATCCTAAGACAAAACTATAAGACTATAAAGAATTATTCGAGCTCGATGACGAATAAGAATTTAAAAAAAAAACCATACATAAAAACTATAACTGTACTTGTTCACGAACGCTCGATTTTACATTAACAAAAAAAAATTATTTTCTTCTCTCATTGTAAATCAATTCAAATAAACATACATACTCAGTATTGTTTTAACGATTCCGAATTTCCGCACGCGTCGTATCTTTACTTATTATAAAGACGACTGCTGATCGATTGGCGGGAATAGGATCGATTTTCAAATATCTTTATCAAAGAGGGAGAAAGAGAGAGAGAGAGAGAGAGAGCACGCGTGAGTGCGACAAGCGTCGCTACAGCGTACTTTGTAAAATATTTGTATGTACCACTAGCCGTTCAGCTTTGTGCCGTCTCCGTAGTTAATGAAAGCGATTAAATTTATAGTAGAAATTCTAAGGTTAGGATTTGCTATAGTCGAATGAGTGCTATTATAATTGACGATTGAGTGTGCGTGCTAGGATGATTCGAATGCGTGATGCGAATGTTATATATATATATAATAACAGCAACAACAAAAATAATAACAACATAACCAAAAAGATAAAATTATACGAACTGGATAAACATAAAGAATGAAAAAAAAGGGAAACGAGCAGACGTTAACGTCATGGCGATTTCGAAAATTAAATCATTTTTTCATATGCACAATTTTATGCATATTAAAAAGTGTATCGTATGCGAATTATCATCGATTCTATCCGTATTGCCAATTGAGATATTGTTATATGGGAATAATTGCGAATTCAAGGTTATGCGTGTCTCGATATCATCTTGCCTGAGTACTTGAAAGAGATCTGTAAGTGATAAGGAGTCAATAAGAATTGGTATGAAAAATTAAATATTGCGATGGCAGGATTGATAGATCGGATCGATTTGAGACGATCGAAAACTTTGAACGTAGATGATTGTATCACGTAGCATGGAATTTTTTCGCAACGATGGGCGAGTATAGTAAAGCTATTTTCAAAATGTGAAAAAAATGACAAGTTTAAGAATCCAATTAAGAGGTGGCTAAATTAAGATTACTGTAGAGAGAGAATTGAGGGTGATAGATGATAATTATGGGGGTGGAAGGAAAGAATAGTCAGAGTGCGTGGCCGAGGGACGTGAAGTTGGGAGAGGTAAGAAAGTGGCGCGCGATTTGAATTATTTGTATACAGTGTGAGCTTGGTGTTTGAGATTTTCGATTTTTTTAAATTTTATTCTGATGAGAGTGAGAGGGATGGATGGCTGGGGGATGAAATGAGAATTTAGATAAAATCCGAAAATCCGTCGGCCGGAATTTGGACACACTGAAGCTAGCATCGAAACTGCCATGTGCTAGGTGAAGAAAGGAGAAGAGTAGGAGAAAAGGGAGAAAGTTAGGGGTAAAATGCGTCGAGGCCACGAAGGGTGGATCAGGGACGAGGCAAAGCCAACCCTGTGCTTAGGCAATAGATAAGACGTTAAGGGTCTAATGTCAAAGATCATCGCGTGAGATTATTTATATTTATTTATTGAATAACAGTAATGATAATATCATTATCTGCGAGACAAATGCACAGGGACTCCGTCCGATTGAAGATGGCCGATCTGTGAGTTATAGGAAATTGGATGGCCGATCGTGACTGGAAGTTTCCTCTCTGACGAAATGAAAATAAATTATTACATTACTTGGAGTTTAGAGATTAGTAAACATAGCGATTAGGGATCAGTGGTAATACGAGTATGTAATTCGTATGAGAAGGCTTGACTTTTGCGAGGATTTACGTAGCATTTATCACGATGCAGCGTCGGCGAGTAGGTACTGAATTCGCGATTGGCGAAACTAGTTACGCATGAAAAATGGCGAGCATACGTTAATTCGTAATATTGCGCATGCGCAAACATCACGGACAATAAAGCCAGACGGCATGACGTCTCAAGCTTAAAATCGTTACTTTGGCTTGTATTTCCCAGAGGGTTGGCTGACTGGTTGATTAGGCAGTCATGTCTTTGGTATTTCTATACCTAGTAATCGGTATGAATAACGTCCGCGATACCCTTAAAAATATATTTGTCAATTGACTGTCGTAACTTTCATGCGTTTTAAGTAGTATTTATTAATGGCGGGAAAAATGTATTATTTCAAAAAATTATTTACAAGACATTCCAAGTACCTACGCGTCGCTCGCTGTATACTGTGCTTTATGGATTAAGTTTCTTGTAAATGCTTCGTGTTGGTGTTCGTGGAACGATATTCGAATATATTTAAATTATTTTTCTTTATCTTTTTTTTTTATACCGTGTCCAGGGCTCTTCTCTGTACACATAACGTTTCCCAAGTGGCGTTTCGAGTGAATTTCCTGTCAATTACGTTAGCAATAAATGCGACGCGCTCGAGTCTTTGAATTTTTCTTGTAAATTTGAGTCGGTCGTTTTGCGCGATGCAATCCAGATTAAAATGATCATGACTTACCATGAGAGCCATTCGTTGTGGCGGTCGGTAAGAGGGATTGTAGGATACAAACTGTGGATAATATGCCAGCGTTAGAGGTAATGTAGAAAACTGTACTGGAAATACCATAAAGCCTGTATCACATTGAAGCATTGATAAAGAAAAACTGCCTAGGACATATCCCAAGAGACGTGAAATACACTCTCCGTATATCAATTTTTGACTTTTTTTATTTTCGAAAATAATTATATCGTAACGCTTCCACATGATATACAGTAGACTGATTTTAACGAATGAATTTACACGATGACTGCCTGACCATTTTTTTAATCGCACTTTTCACTACCCTTTTTTTTGAAAAAAGTAAAAGGATATCAGGAGACATTTTTTCCACGTGGCAACGAGGCGGTATACTTCGTTCGGTATAACGTGCTATTGACATTTGTTGTCGAAAACAAGATAATCTTCGTGGGCTGGTCAATTGTGACGAATAATAACAGGGAAATATAATTTAAATTTCCAGAACGACACTTTAGTCTTATATAGTCGACTCTATATAATCGCGCACACGAGGTTTTCAGATGCGATAGTTAGCGAGAGAACGTGATTACGGAGAGTCCCGAAACCATTGAGGATGCGTGTATAAGTGGGAGACGCTTTCCCCTCTCATCGCGATAGCTTAGAAAAAGAGCTCAGGAGAAGTGAGAATATACGGAACGTGTTTAAAGCGAGTCGACTGTAATGATGATTGCGTGAGTGCATGGAGATGAGAATTTATGTGAGCGAGATTCTCCGTGTAAATAAGTTTAAAAAAAATGCGATTTCAAATGCGTAGAGTAAAAATAAAAGGAAAAAAAGTGTCGCTTGTTAAAATCGCATTGGCTAGTTTTGAAAAAGAAATGAGTACGTACATTGAACTTTCATTGATAAAGAAAAATAATGCAAAATTATATAATAAGTGTCAGCAAAGGTGGCTATCACGTTATAATATAAAAGTATCACTAAAATTAATTTTGAAAATTTTTTTGAAAAAAAAACCGTAAACTCGAGCACTGTACACCCGAAGTGCATTCCTAGCGCGAAATGGAGATAACACAGAATGAATGATAAATAAAAATGATCGCATGCGAATGATCGATCAGTAATCAGATCCAGGACGAAACACGCGTGCTAATATTATTATCATTTATGAAAGTTCACTCAAGTCATCGAAAAATTATAATAGCCAAAATGGCACGATATCAGGATTAGTCATCAGGATCATTTGATCCTATTGATCGAACAATACATATGCACCTACATTCCTCCCACTACAGAGAGTAACACCTATCCAATCATCAAATGATCATAGGCACAAAAATTGAAAAATCGATACTCCGTGCCCTTAAAGATCATCCGATCGAATGATCAATGAGAAAATCACTAAAAAAAGAAATGTCATTTGCACGTTAATTAAATATTCATCATGTCGACCACGGAAACGTATTACTTAAGCCTATTGCAAAAAAATTTCATTAAATTTGAAGAAAAAAAACTATGCGTCATCAAATACGAAACTGTGACAAGAAAAATCATTGAAACTTTCCGCAATTTACAACGACCATATCGTAAAAGAAAATTACATACGCAACGCGGGTCAAATTAATAAAATTTTTTTGTATTTCGGCTATCGAATACGTATATAGGTGCTCACGTCATTCTAGTACTTGTCATTTCGGAAAAAAAATCATGATCATCGTACGTGTAAACAAAGTCGTATAAGTTTACGATATTCATACTATACATATTACCTATAAGAAAATGTCCACGCGTTTCCTCATTACCTATGGTAGCTTTGAGAATGATTTCTGCTTTTTCACCTAACGTAATCATTTATTCATCATCAATGACGAAAAGCATAAGTGAAAATACGCACAAACGATTCAGCGATACGGTGATTAATTTTTTCTCATTATTTTTCGAGTTGTTTCTTATGTGATCGAAAAATGTATAAATCATTAAATCCTCCTGCAGGACATCTCAAAATTACTTGTCGTTAATGACGTAACCGTGGCATTGATGTAAACAATAAGTAATGGGAAACAATACAATAATTTTCATACTGTTTTTACTTTTACTACTATGATTACATATGATTGTAATAATTATTCTTATTGTATACTATATATTTACATACGTGCGTACATACCTGCATACATAATTACATACGTGCATATGCTATATAGTTTAATGATTAGTCATTCTGCGATGGATTCGTTATCCTCGATTATTAATATTCAGATTAATGAAAGAGAGAGAGAGAGAAGAAAAGGAGAGAGAATAGTGAATACTCATACGAGTATGACTATTGACTAATGATTCTACTGAAAATAACGTATCTCGTGCGTGAATGTAGGTGAGAAAATATGCCAGATGATTTACGAGGGAAAAAAAAAGAATGATAAGAGACCAAGATCCTCTATCGATAGTTAAGATACGAGATAGTTAATTCATCTGTTAATTCGTTAATTGGCATTACGTAAATTTATACATAGTGACACCACAGCTTGGTATAAAGAAAATTTAATTAATTCTGCAGCCTCGTGGATCGTTGGGTTATTTTATTTTAATAAATAATCAACACTCGAATGACAATTGTGCATTTCTAAAATAATTAATAACAGTGTAAAATGATTCAATCTTCAATCTACTGTACCATCTGTGTAACAATAATATGACGAAAACAGGAATTGCACAAAAACGTATCGTGGCCGAGGCTCGTTAATCTTTACGAATATAAATTGCTTTCAGTGTCGATTATTTAAGCTTTTAGAGGCTAGTATCGATTAACAGTGGATCGATTGGATCTGCGGAATGTAAAAGAATCTATGGAGACGAATGAAATATCAAAATGACTATAAGAAGCTTGTTAAAGACTTAATAAAAAAAATCATGAAAACGAACACTGTATACACGCGAACTGATAAGGATCTAACGATAAAAATCACACTTGTCTCTCCGTGAGGACGAGTGAAAAGATTACTAATAATTGTTAAACGTCACTGGACGATTCTCTCATTCAAATTTCCCGCCTTCGAGCCGAAGCAAGATGTGATTATTATTGGTCTGATCATTCCAAACGGATGAAGTATAGTGATTAAGGGTCGTACAATTCTAACGCAAAATCATCCATCGACCTAATGGTATTATCATTGGACGAGATACTGGATTCACTGTACATTAAAATATGACTGAACGAAGAAAAACAAATACTCGCAAGATACATTACCGAAAAGTTATATTATTGTCAGATAAACAGAATGAAATTGATAAGATTGAAAAATACGTATCGTAATGTTATCTATTTGCCATATCAATGCCTGTCTTCGCATATCACGTGTAACAATAACATATATAGACATTACCATCAGGAATGCATCAGAAAGCCTGTCACTATTATAGTTCATGAAAAATTTATTTCTGAATAAGACACCCGTGGAAATCTGAAATCCAATAAAAAATACAGTGATTAGCGACAAAGGTTTTTGGATTATTATAAAAAAAAATTTCTCAACCTTATATAAATAAAATTTCGTTATCGGTGTTACCGTTGCTGATAGTTAATGACTTTCTTATTTAATATTTATATAATTAATTTATACAATACATAACACGTGACACGCTCTCAGGTGAATTGCTCTGTAGATAAATAAAAAGCAATAGTCGGATGATTGTCAAGCGCGATGTACCATTATGTACGAAGTACCATGCGAATGACTGTCCAGTGTAAAATTCATCGGAAAATATGAGATCGAACAGTTTCGATGATCTTCTCGAGATCATTGTTACAAACAAGTATAAAGATCATCCGAACTTAATGGAAGGAAGAAAAAAACGAGTTTCGAGCCGCTTCGTAAAATTGAATGTTGACGAAATGAAGTTGAAAGAGAAAGAGAAAATACTAATTATATTCATTAATATCCTATATAGCCTAAAAAAAAAACAGAAAAAAGGTAACCAAAGCATTGTAACCTTCTAGAGGCGAGTGAGGATAAGAAATGAAAAGTGAAAAAAATTCATAGCGAAATACCTAATCTTGTATGATTTAGTTCTACCACTGATTTGTCCGTGTGTGTTCGTTACTGAGACATGTTTCTTTAGTAAAAAAATGTTGAAAAATTTTCCGCCCAACGTTTCATTATTACCTATCCAATTGCTCCAAGAGACTCGGTCGAGTCTCGCGCCAAGTATAGGCAACCGGCCGTACAGCCCAGGCGACCAATCAAGTCATGTAGCTGAGCGTCGTTAATGGCGTCCTAGTCGTTGACGCCGTGCAGTGAGGCAAAAGAGGAGAGTGAGTGGTTACCGTTTACGTACCTTGAGCCGTGAGTGCGACGGAGACAGCACTACGGTGCCAGCAAAGGTCCAGCCTTGTGTCATATTGCCGACTCGTTCGCACTGATGCTGTGCGAAAAGGACGAAACGAACGGCGCTTTGGCGTTTCGCTCGCACTGTTGTATCTCCCTCTCTGTCGCTCGCACGGCCGTAGGTACACTGGACACCATCAATGACGCTTGTCAGCATTCAAGATTACATTTTCTTTTACAATTTGTATACATTTAAAATTTGTAAATGTTTTTTGGGGTAGATCCAATGCATTGAAGAATAGACTACAATAAATTTTTATTCAAGTGACATTTTGATATTCATGCAGCGGCGGAAGGGTGGGTGGTGAAATTCATATTAGGATAATTATTATAGGCATAACGTAGGAAATTGTCATATCATTTCTGACTGACAAATTATTTTTTATGTATGTGACATACAAAATTAATTATGTAGCGACAAAAATAAATTTGAGGCTTGACATATTGATTTATGCATTTTTTGTTCTTGCGGGCTTATTAAAAGAGTTTAGTTCTTTTTTCCACGGTTACCATAAGAGGCATCCGTGTGGCTGTCGGTAAATGATTTTACAGTGTTCAAAATGTGAATGAGTATTATGGGCGGTTGCTAAAGATAACGTAGTAAACTGTACTGGAAAAATACCATAAAGCCTGCTTCACACTGGAGCATTGATAAAAGACTACTGATAGGGTTATGTACGCTGTCGTTAAGAGACTCGGTTGAGTCTCGCGCCAAGTACAGGCAACCGGCTGTACAGGGCGCAGCTCGCCGAGACTCTTTACTCGAGTCAACTCTTTATCTCCTAAACAACACTTACGTGTAAAAAACTACGCTAAGTACAGGAGTGCTGTGAATTCCTCTAACAAAAAGTATTGAAATCATATTATTGAGGCCAAGTACTTAAGTCACTA
>JAYRCB010000199.1:214508-237879 GCA_036026315.1 Trachelus stipa
CGTGCATTTCTTGATATAAATTTTCATTCATTATGCCAGTCATCAAACTCAAACCCAATGTCAACTTTCTATATAGAACATATTACCAATAACTCGTAAAATATTATCACGGTAAAAGCTTAATAACAGACATATAGTATTAGTACTATATTCTCATAGTATTATACTATGAGTACATTCAAAGTAAGTACTTTAGAATTCCTGGCACGGACCAGCGAAGTAGTACTCGACAAGGAATCACCTAAAGTTTTATAAATTATTGAATGACCATTAAATCATAATCAACTACGGGAAGCAGCAGTAATGTAAAAGAGCAGCGTGAACGTTATAGGAATTTTTGAAAACACAATTAAAATGATGGGCTAGTGCTAGATCATATAATTGGCAAACATGTAGTGACTCAAAAATGTGATTTCAATACTTTTTGTTAGAGGAAGCCACAGGACTCCTGTACCTGTCGTAGATTTTTACGCGTGTTTTTTGGGGGATTATTATTTACTTAGATTTGCAATTATGCAGCTAAATAAATAGAGCTGTGAATTCTTTGTAATTTTTTCATTTGAGTAATAAAAATTAAAAAGAAGTAAAAAAGTAATCGTAAACGTCATAAAAGAAAGGGAAAGCCAATTGTCTTGTCAATTATTATTGACAAGACAATTCATGAAAAAATAATATGTCAATAATAATATATAATCAATCTCAGGCAGATTCATATAAAATTATTTGTTAACATTATTGAATCCTATTAATCGATATGTCCCTACCATTTGCTCAATACAATACAGACATTTTCCCTTATTAAAAACAAAAACCAGCATCCATCGTTATCACGTTCATCCATTTGACAACTCATTATTCAACAACCAGCTGCCTACGAAACAACTCTATAAAAACATGTTTAACTCGTATAAAAATAAATGCTTAAAATGTCCATGCTATTTACCATACAACAAATCCTATGACAAGACTATACAAATTCGCTTCCAGCTCCATTACACCACGTGGGTCAAACCTGAAAAGTTTCAGAAATGTGCAAGACCCATAAAGCGTAAGTCTGGGACTTGCCGACCGTGAAAACAATACAAGTCCTATAGTGCAGACCTGGACGGCTGATGCGATGGTAAGCTCATTGCTCATTTGCTTAGGTAGTTCGTCTACCTGGCAGCCAAGGGGTAGATGATGATGTTCGTAGTAGTGTTGGTTATGGTGGTGGTGGTAGTGGCCGGATCCAAGTCTCGAGACTCCAAGTAGCACCGAAGCTGGGAGTTCGGTTTAGTTTGCTCGCGGCGTTTACACGGTGCGGCTGACTTTCGTGCGCGAGTTTTCAACACCGAATATTTTTGTTGTCATTACGATTTTTGTTCTTGCGTACTCGTTGCTTTTTATCGTTCATTCCCGTTGTCGAAAATGCGTGAGCATAATACCTCAAGGCACGATATTCCTCTACGAAGAACACGTAGGATGTTATTGTGAACCGGCTTTTTTATTTGTTTATCTAAAGTGAACGACAAGACACAATTATCGTTTGATCTCTTGGACACAGTTGTGAATCGATTTATTAGTAACAGCAGGCACACTTGATATGTTTGTTTAATTCTTTCGGACTGATATCATCGTGGCTACCTTGTCTCGTGTTACGTTGGTACACGTGTTTGTACGTTGCGACGATTTCAAAGGACTTTTCAAACGGTGCTTAGTACGCAGTGTATTTTGATATTGTTTACCAAGCGTCTGGACGATTCTGAAGACGAAAAATTTCGTTCTGTGCTTTGAGGATTTCAATTTACTAAGAATTGCCAGACATTCTCATACGCAAAAATTGTATTTACAAAAGATCGTGAACGAAGACAAAGGTTTCGTGTCTAATTTCAGTGAGACGAAATAAAAAGGTAAATTAAAAATGCCTTGAGGTATTCACATAAAAAATCATAAACAGACTGAATGAAGCCGCTATAAATTTCCATGGTGTTCGGTACAATAACAAAAACAGTATCCAGTGATTTGTCAACAGTGCGAAATGACACAAAAAGGTTCGTTGTTGCGAACCTTCTGATCCCACGTAATATCCAGCATGAACATCGTCCAGTGAATTAGTGCAGTGTATATAAATGAGTGACAGTGAATAGAAGACCATGGCATCAAGACGTCTTCATAAAGGCGTCGGGACGCTGCTCTCCCTTCTGCTGATATGTCTCCTATGGAAATGCAACAGCCCAGTCCTCGCAGGTCGGGGATTTAAACAAGGCATGAAACACGGTACATAACCTAAGTTTTTTTTAAAAATCGTTTCTTTTTCTTCCTTCTCTTTTCCCTATTTTTTTCTTTCTCTTCGTCACCGGTACTTTTTCTCTTTGACTTCGTATCGAAGTCCGTTCAGATTTCCATGTCAGATTAAAGCGTCCGGTTTCGAACTAACTAGATATCCAGTCTCGTCCTGGACAGTGAATTTTTATTTAAGAAAGAGCATACTTCTTTACGACCAATCGCTAATTCGAGAGGAATTTCATTGAAGAAATTTCTCTTAGATTCCATTATATTTTAACTTTCTGCATATGGCAGTTAAACTGTCACTTATTTAACTAAGTATTAGGGTCTTTCTCTTGGTAATATCAAGCTAGTGACATCCGTCCCAAAGCGACTCGCTCACACTTTATATTTAGCGGCAACCAAAGCGGATGCATCCTTCTCATCGTAGAATGATTCTGTGACTGTGAACGACTTGTCTTTTGAAAAGTAGCGCTTTTACAAAAAAAAAAACACTCTTTAACATTACCCATGGAAACACTGTTTTCGCTCAAAAAATCAGTATACGGTATCCGTCTAAACTGCTACGTCATAGAACGCACTGAGAATATTTATTAAAAAAGGAAAAAAAAAATTAATTTAAAATCAGGGTAAAATTGCAGAATACGACTTCTTGAAGGGCTTTACATAAAACGAATGAAACAATCCACAGCTAACTTCAAGGAGTCATATTTTGATTTTTCTCAAGATAAGTTTCTTATGTAACCAAGAATACTTTTTTTCTTATATTTACTCCAGTTTGCCATGAAACGGTCCAGCATCATCCGTCCTTTATCTAATCCATTTCCCGTCAGGTTACCTCAATAGAAAAAAAGAACTACGGCACGTCAAACGTGTATACTAAAATTTTATTGAACTTAGAAAAAATAATAGAAAACGTGAACCAATCAGAAATGAATGTATTTTACCCAACCACTTCATAAGACTTCCAGCTGTACAAGATACGGAATGTACCTTCCGACGGCTCATCGGTCGAACCCGTTTACGAGGCAATTAACAAATCGTTTAGCTAGTAAACTTTTTAACACCGCGAATTAACCCCATGAATAGCCCCATGCAATTCCAATGTGTCCCTACAGTAGCCCCCATAGGTCGTACATGTGTTATACGCCGTTCACCTATCCGACAAAGTGATAAATAAGCTTAGAGTCTGGACAATTAACGTATTCCCGATCCTGCGTGAGCGAATTGAATGAATCCCGACACTAACATAATCCACCAGTACAGTAATCCAAAAAGTAATACCAAATTACTACTTAATACCAATACAAAAAAAAATTCCAGACATAATAAAATCAAAGATACCTATTTTCACAAAATAATTTGCAATTGAAAATTGAAAATATTTTCGTTCCATTCACTTTTCCAACATAAATTTTTCTTTTTCAAAACATTCCTTATACTCATTTCATTAACTTTGTAAGCCGTCAGATTGACTCGCGTGCTGACTATAACATATGGACATATACATATATATTCGTGAACAGCACTTGCCGATTAATACCCAAGGCACGTACGGGTAGCGCGTTACTTTGCATGCAACCGCGGTGGCATTTAAATAAGAGCAATGAAAACGGTCGCGAAACGCGAATGTGATTATTTCGCAAGTAGTCGAAGTGCGCACGGGGGCATAAAGAATAATAAAAGAATCGCATAAATGATATTAACTGTAACAAGTATACAGATCGAAACAGTAGTGGCACTATGTTAAAATGCATCTCTTACGCGTTAGAATAAATAGAGCCTGTCATTAGGGGAGAGTATTGCCATAAGAATTCCAAGAAAGATCATCTCGATGCATTATTGATTAATCTCAATGACTGTTCCTACCCGGGATACTATAAATTTAAAAAAATCAATAATTAACCCACAGCATAATAACGTTTACCGGGGCACTCGAGATTACCAAAAATCCATAAAAATGTTAAGAATCCAAAATTTTGTTCTGATAGTAGGTCAAAACGCTAATTTATTAAATACACAATCTACTCGAAATTTACATACACGGGTGCTATATGGTCATTAATTAAATTCATAACAATTAAAAGACCGCCTTCCGTCACGCGGCGTCGCTTTAGCGATCGATTAATCATCCAGCCTCCTTTCTTTGGGGTCCATGCCGAAAAACCACCAAACGAAAATATTGTTCCGGGAAACCTCTTGAGCACACGTATCCGCACCTTACTTACTCTTAGGCATTGGAGAGAGACGATCTATCACTATTAAAGTGCCGCCTAGTCAAGCCTAGCCAGGCTGCCAGGCAAGCATATAGAGATGCGGCTGGTATTATGGGTTGGCTGTATAGACCGAGAAAGAGAGAAAGAGAGAGAGAGAGACTGAATATTGGGGATTGAAATTAGTCGAAGAGAGAGGGAACGGTCGTTCGTTCTCCTACGCCTACGTTTGAGCAAATGAATGAGCGTCCCCACCAATTATACGCCTGCGCGTATTGCTTAGTAGTAAAACGTGCCGAGTTGGTTGTATATATATATATATATATATATATGTGTATATAATATATATATATAAGATATAGTATACGTACATAAGAGATGAGCAACAGAGAGAGGAACGGCTGTTCTATTTTGAACGAACCTCCAAGGAATCGATCCTTCACTTCGCTCCCTGAGTATATCGCTGATTAATCTAGTATGGATAACTCATCGTTTGTTACGCCATTTTGTTTCTTTAAGACTGATCAGTCTTGTCTTATTGTCAGGCTGTTTAATCTTTATCGGACTTTTAGAGTGGTATAGTCGGTCCACGAGTTCCACGTGCTTTTTTGACAGGTCGAAAACAGTGTGGTATCTGACAGGGCACACGTGTCATTGTATAAAATCTTTTTTTGCAAAGGTGAATATGCATGGTTTTATAGTGAACGCATTTTTTTTTTCCATACTTCAGTGTATATTTATGTTATTTATGTAAAACCAAGTGCTTTCTTTAAGTCTGATTTGCTTGGGTTTGAGTTTGTTTGTTTGTTCTATTTTAAGGGTATTTGGTCTGTTTGTGATTTTTTTTGGGTATCGAGCGACATGGGTGTACTGGGTTTCTATCGTTCTACGTTAAAATTGCCTTTTGCTTTCGTTTGGTTTTACACTCGGCACGTAGGTAGATACTTACCCTTTGCGAGAGAGAGTAAATTGTGCATCGCCATGGGGTTCCTTTATGTTCATTCATGCTCGACTTTCTTGCACGGCCATTTTATATCTGTGACGTGTGCTTTGACCATTTAATAATAGTCACCTCTGCGGACAATTTCTTACGTGTCTTTATACGCTTAAAAGAAACAGTCTCGTGTAGCCGGGAAATGGGACCGTAGGTAAAATTACGTATGGGGCCCATTAGAAATTTTTTCAAATAAAAAACAGCATCATTTCAAAATTTCATCAATCAGCTGGAACGATTTGTCATTGGATCTTTTAAGGAAGATTATAAAGTTGAAATAGTGACTCGATGGACAAAAAAATATTGGGCCTTGTTTACGCGACGAAAAAAAAAAATTTTGCAAAAACGAAACGTACCTTATCGAACACCAGGGATTAAAGAGAGAGTGCCCCGAGTGTTCAGTGACCCTTTAAAAATAATGTAACGTTATTTTTACACCGGATTTAAATGGGCCCGCTCGGTCATTTCGTGCAAATTTTATGGGCCCCTCGCGAATGGGCCTCACGGCAACTCGTACGCGCCTGCGATTCTCTTCCTGAAATAAAAGTCGATATTGGTGTTTTACACTCTGCCTTTCAGACGTATAGGCGTCGTGAGGCCCCGCGGCTGGGCCTTACGCACAATCTTTACGATCGGCGCGCGTGCAAGACTTCCGCCACATTTGGGACCTTTTACGATCCTAAAATCTTAGGCTCCAAGTGCGGCTTCCATACGTGAGTCCCCGCGGCTCGACAACACAGAAAACTCGGGGCCCGGTCCTGCAGTTTTTTTTATTTTTTAAATACCCTCTATCTCCCTCGCGTCTCATTGTCACGCTTCCACTCAGGCCCATTCATACTCCCTGCACTTCACAGACCCTGTTCTACCAATATTTTTTCTTCTTGCGTTGCCGACACTGGAAACTTTTTTTTTCTCATTCAACAGGCATTAGCCGCGTACCTCTCTAACATCCTTCGGGATTTATCGTCACGATTCGGGCCAGCTCGGCTATTAACGACGCGTAATCCCTGTTTACAGGGACGCATTATATACGACGACAGGGGCCCCTTATGTTCGATAACTCGTGCAAAGTAGTATCGCTGTAACATTTAAGTCTAAGGGATCTTACAACTTTGTTGTGAACCCAAACGAATTATTACCAACCCCATGGCACTTCAGTTAATTAACCCTTATTTCTTGCTCCATCTTTCATTCACTAATCCCACGTTATAACTTCATTTTTATATCCACGTATTGATATTCGATATTCCATTTCCATGCAGCTGCCACTCTATGCCCTGTTTACTTACTGTATATATCGTATCTATAGGTATACTTGCACTCAGTACATAGGACATGCATATATATATGTATAATGTACTCAGGTATTTCATATCTTGTAAAGCTGGTATTTACGTACTGAGCATGAAAAGAAGAAGCCACGAGGATATTTTTACGGGTGTCTGCACTCTGGAGTACAACCTTTCATGATATACAGGTATATACCTATATTTACTCTCCTACGTATATGTGTATATATGTATATATATATATATAGGCGTATGCTGTGCGTGTATATATATATATATATATATATATATATATATATATATATATATATGCATCTATAATGAAGTCGCTTTGCTCTCTTTCGCAGCCGTTAAGCTTCTCGCCTGGAACGTGTCGGATTCCACTTGGCAATCCCCACATTTTTTTTTTCACAGGGAGTACCACCCTAACAAATCTCTCGGGGGTTACTCATTATCGAGCAGTTATGTGTTTGAAAAGGCGTAACGAGGATTCCACTCGAGTTAGTCGACTTGGGGAAAGTAAAAGGTGACTAATAAACGTCCTTTAAAGGAAAATCATACGAAATGGCTGCGTAGTTGGAATTGGAGGTTATGTAAACAATTTTTTTTTAATTTTGAACTTTTTTTTTCTCTTCATACTCAATGATTCTCCTACCACGATGTGTACGTCGTATATTCCCATAAAAGTTGCCTTCAGCCGGGATGATGCGTCGCGACGCTCCCTCGTCTCAAAGCACTACTGCGTCTTGCTGGCAGTACAAGAAGAAGGAACTTTAAGGCGGAATAGTAATACGCGTGATTCATACCGGGCACGTTGCGCCGTTCTTCGCGTTGGAGTAAGAGAGACAGAGATAGAACCACGAGGTACTGGATGACTCTGTCGCATTTAAGCCAGTGAGCTCGTGACGCCGACGGGGATGGTTACGGGTTTAGTGGCTATTTATACGGTCCCACAACGCGGCCATACACCATTTCTTATTCTGTGCCTATCTCCTACCTTGCTTCGACCGATGCACTTCTGAAACGAAATGCATCTTTTGATGCATTTTTAAGTCTGTCTTGACAGGTTGCCGATTTTTATTGAAATTTTGACGTCGATCGTAAAGTGACTTTTTTTTAAATTGACAAAAAAAAATTATCATGCTAGTTGCTGAAACTCTTGCGAATGCACTCTCGCGCATCTTTACTCTTGCATGTGAGAATTTTTTATACTATACTCTTGTACATTTATTCCTTTGTCATATCGCTCGTGCAGCTCGTGGGAATAGGGTTAATTGTAAATTTTTGGAAATTAAAAAAAATTTTTTAGGGTCTGTTTGTGATTTGCACTTTTTTTTTAGTCAAAATTTCATTCGACTTACACAGCTACAGGTAGTCGCGTAATGCGACATCCCTTTTGGGGAAGGAAATTCTGTCTTGTTTCATTATTTCTGTTTGAAACTTTTGGGTGGGTTTTCATGCGAGACGTGTATGTCTTGTTTAGACGATTTTAGTTTCCTTTGCTTAGGAATGAGTAGTGGGCGGGAGGGGGGCAGATAATAGGTTACTTTGACAACGATAAAACCGGAAGCGCACGGCTTCTTTCGAGTGTCATTCAGTCGCGCTATGAGAACACTGCGATTAGGCCAGATTAGATATTTTTTTTAGAAATTAGATTTTAGTCTGTGCTTAGGATTTTATTCCAAAATTTTATTTATAAGACGTGGCTACGTATCCGTGTATAGAATTATAAATGTCTGATTTTTGGGAACGATAAGTTTACTGTCTATACTTATTTTTTTCATGGCATCCTGAGCTTTCTTATCAATAACCGTAACGTCAGTAGGATCGTGGCCAGCGATAAAAAAATTTCAAATCCCGTTCGCACGTCAGCGACAAGATATTACATAGGTGCGCGTGGCTGCTTGTTATTTCCCTCCCTGCTGTTCTATTTATAAAGGCGAGTCTTCATTGTCCGGTTTCAACGTCGAACCATTATTGCCAAGGGTTACCTTTCATTTCCGGTCGCCATGTAGTGGCGGACTCTCTCGATCGTTATTATCATTATCGCCATAACCCATCAGCTACAATTCAATCCGTTCACAAGTAGCGACTCAATCCGCCAGTGGTTAGCTCAAAGTATTAATTCAAAAGCAAGCCGACCTTTCCACGAAGCGATTTGGCCGTACGCGAAATCTAGCCAGGGCGACTTACTTACAACCAACTATATATACTAGTAGACGTTTTGGATACTAAAAAAAATTGTCATCTACCAAGAATACACCTCAAACCTCGTTTCCACGAAACGATCAGGTATTCCGACGAGAGCAACCGTACACTGTATAACACTCTCGTCTAATCGCTTCATGAAAGTCGTCTGGGATAACGATCTTCGTGTCGTCCAGCATCTCCTGGCGGCCGAAGTACGAATTATCTCGTCGTATTAATCCAAAATTACACGTCGCGCACGCAAGAGACTCTGTCGCCGCGACGACCACGGATACTCACGCTGGTAATTCTCTTTCTCGCATTATGCAAATCCGCCTTGTGTCGTCTTGCCGACTCCTGGCGGCCGTTTATGGAAACTTGGGTTTGGCACTAGATGCCAATAAATATATAAGCCTTGCGAACATATGCAAGATGGCCGATTTTCATTTGATTTTATCTTACGGTACGACCCAAATCCCTCTCCCCCCACCTTTTCCACTCCTCTCACCCTCCCCTCTTAATTCCTTGTCGCTATATCGTCCGTCGCGCGAACGAAATAAAGGCGCGGTCACAACAATGCCTCGATACTCCTTAATGTAAACGTAGAGAAAAACGCCAAGTAATCCTGTCAAAGGCGACGCTTCTGGTTTTAAACCCGTCCGCTTCGACGAACGTACACTCGTTTACAAAACGTGGTCCGCTGCATAATAAGTCGCGCGAACGCGTTGACTCGTTACCGGAAGTGTCCGCCCTTGCGAGCACAATCGGTAACCGGATATAGCAGGGAAGCTACTGCTAGACTAAAAAAAAAACAACAGATACTAGGCCTCTACAGCTAAAGAGTGTGGGTGTAAGTCCCACCGGTAATATAACTATATATAGCAATTAAAATACATAAATAAATATCACAGACCGGAAGTGACCATTTTGACGTATGCCCTTGGAACGGTTCGACTATCGAATAAAATTTTATCACTGTCTAGCAAACTATTTTTTTTTAATCTTTTACACTCACTTCGACGGTAAGGCCCAAAATTTTTTTAACCGGTCTTTCATCAACTTTACCGGTACCAATTTATCTGTATCGGACCTACCTGTATCCCACGTGTGCCTCAGACGCGAGTGTAGTAACGCACCTTAACTCATCGCCGATCTCTTTCCGGGTATCGCAAACCTTTTCACGGGGCCTGTAATCCTTTCGCCGCGAATACCCAGCCTGATGATTAACGATCTCTGCCCCTTAGCACCGTTTATATATACCGATGCTAATATAGATATATGTTTTTTTTTCACCCTAGTGGGTATCATCGGTTCCCGGTAACGATTTCGATAAGCTTGTATTACGTCATACACGTCATTACAATACCGATCATCACCCACGTAAACACCGGACACTTGCAGTCATTCGATTAGAGCGTTTTTAAACCGCGATGACTACGCGATCGACGTACCATGTAAACCCGCCTATAGGTTATCAGTAACTATATAGATCGGAGCAACGGATCGGCACGTAAACCGGTGTATGGATAACTGGTACTAATTTTACGGTGCGTTATAGGGGCATTGCGTAATACGATTTTATAACTCAGATCATACTTACACCGTCGCTCGCATGGGGATACGGCTTGACGTTGACTCGTATACCCGATGAACGATAACTCATTGTATTTTACCAAACTGTATCCGGTATGGTTATTTCGATGGTTTTGGTTGTTGCCTGTTCTTTTTTTTTTCGCTTCGGTTCAGACCTACGTCTGTAAGGTGATATTTTTATTCTATCAACCTTCCAAGCAGACACTACCAATGGTAACTAGTTTTTACCAGGACTCTGGCGTTAAAGCGAATCGCTTTAGTTTTTCATCCTTTAAGGATACGGTATGGTTACTTATGGCTGTCTAGAACTCGGACTTACCACTCGCTCTAACCTAGTATGGTCAAACGGTCGACATTGCTCTGCTCGTCTTCACTTGGAATTTTTTTTTTCTTCTGCTCTCTCCTGCCATCTTGCACCGCTTCATTTTTCCAGCTGCTTTTATGGCTTTTGCGAGGATTATTTTATGACTTTATTTTTGTATCTTGTTTGTCCTTTTTTTTTTGGTTTCAGCGCATCGCGTAATTGTTACGTTAGGCTTTACGTGGGTTTTCAGTTATGTTTCGCGTTTCCTGTGTACCAGACGCTTATTCTATTCTGATTTTCTAGTTGTCCTATTTTTTTTTTCAACTCACTCCTCGTTCAGCTTGTTAAACGATCCTGGCAATTAAGGCTCGTCTTAGTGTTTTAATTAACGTTAACACAACTTATCGGGTAAGATCTTCCTGTCGATGTGTCTATTAGAATTGACAGGTGTTCACTACCTGAATTCTAATACGACATATATATATATATATATATATATATATATATATATATATAGCAGTTCAATAGCAGTTCAATAATTGATTAACATATTCAGTATTTCAGCACTATACATTCATCCTGATTATTTTTTTTTACGGAATTTCAAAATGAGTCTAACGAATGCCTCGAGGAATGTGATACCGAAATACAGGGAGAAAAAAAATGAAAAAAAAATTTTTCATCTTGTTTCCCAACAATTTGCATTCGCTTGAACCATTCGTCTTCGTAAAAACCAGTTTAGTTTCATGATCCCACGTTTTAAAAGTTCTTCCTTTTCTTTCCTCTCCCTTCTCTTCTTCTGCCTCTTCTGACGAGTAATCGAAACGCGAATCGGCCTGGGATTCTTCACGGTCGATCGGTCAGCCTTCACCTTGTATGACCGGCGCACCTCGGTGCCGATCCTTGCGCAGATCCACGTAGAAATATTTAAGGCAAGAAAGAGGCGTGAGCCACCAATGAAATAAAAGGTAAATCGATATCCAACGATATTGATTAATCAATTACGATGAGAAAAAAAATATTACGAAAAAAAAAGTTATGTATTTTCATTAATATTCTGTGTGCTTCGCGGAAGGATTTTTTTTTTATTTTACATATGTAGCATACGAGCATATGGATAGTTAAAAAAATAATTAGCAATCTAATTACGTGTCAGCCTATGGGTAGATCCTTAATTGCGCAATGGATCTTTTAAATCATTTCGTCCTACCCTTAAGTCTCACACTCGATCCTTCCTACCTTGGCTTATCTGTATGCAACACTAAGATAGGGAACTCTGGTAATAGCAGGTAGTGGTATTCGTGCCTGGTAATTAAGAACATTGATTAGAGAGACCGATCGGTTATGCACTAAATCAACGTAATCTATATCGTGCCAGGTTCTCTTTCTCTTGATTTATGTTTGCCCATGCCTCCCTCGTGCTTCGGGATACACGCGCTGCGTGGTTGATATTTTTTTTTAATTTTTCATCCCTTACACTTACATCCCCCAATCGGCACGTGTTATTTTTTTTATCGGGTCAATTTACTTTCTATTTATTTTCAAGATTATTTTTTATCTCTGTATATCGTAATAGCTATATGTTTTTGCTAATGGGGAAATATTTATATGTGCTTTATTAGCTTTTTTTTTTTTTACTAATTGTAAGTGTTGCCAACATAAGACACTCTTAGTGAACCCTATTTCACGACGTCAGCGACCTGACAGGGCTGACACCTTGAAAGAAGGTGCGAGTCATTCTCTCTCGAGTCGTTACGGACGGCCACTTCGGGCCCAAAAGGAAAAGGCCCATGTACCTTTTTGTCGGGTTTACAATTAAAATAGCCGAATGATTTGAGGGGTGGAAGAAAAGGAGTGGGGGGGGGGGACTTTTTTTGATTCGGTGCGCGCGACAGATAAGACACTTTTTTTTACGCGAGTCTCAAGACGCCCAGTAGAATTGCTCGTGGCGAATGAATATAAAAGAGAAGCCAAAAAAAGAAAATTAAAAAGAGAAGGAATGAATAGGAAAGGGTTAATCGATATATCGTAGCGGACCCATTATTAAATTAAGCTGTAACCAATCGTCTGTGGATATTGGATGACGTGTGCGCCTACGGGGCATTAAAGAGAAAATAACAATAAAGGAATTTTTTTTGAAAAAAAAAAATAAAATTAGCATTGTTATTCTGTCTCTTGCTTTTCGCATACCAACTGGAGATCGATGACTCTATGAGAATTTTTCAGAAATAATGTATATATATATGTATATTCTTGGTATGTGCCACGTGGCGCCAGCGACCACGTGTACGACCGGCTCAATAACCATCGATAAATAACACGGCAGGACGGCTGAAGCGCGAATAAAGCTTCGTGGTTACGTGACGCGTAGAAAATGGCATAGCATCGTGCAGCAACTATATATATATTTTTTAATTTTTTTTTATGTTCTATAGATATTTACTATCTTCATTCCTACGATATATGTGTGTATATATAGCACTGTCCATACTTATGTCCTGTTCCCTCAGAGTATTTTGCTCTCCACAAGTCTCTTAAGGTGCATACGCAAGGCTGTCCTTGCAAGATCGTCGACCCTGTACACGGGATTCCGTTGCGGCTCGAGCATCTTCGGACCTATGCCTTTCTTGATGTTGGAGAGAGAGAGAGAGAGAGAGAGAGAGAGAGAGAGAGAGTGTCTGGTGGAAACGTTGTGAAAACCTCCTTAGGAATTTATGGGGTTGTTAGAAAAATTGATTAGTACCGATCGTTGGATTAGTATTTTTTTTTTAATGGCCTTATATATATATGGCATTTGGTACCATTTGTAACCACGTGTTACTCATGGGACTCTATCGCTTTCCCGTAATTCTCCCATGGAAAATTCATGCCACTCGAGAGCTGTCTTATCGGCCTGAGAACCACTTGCCTTGACGATCTTAACCTCTCTCTCTCTCTCTCACTCCCCTTTTCTTTTATCTTTAACGCACTCTTTTTTCCCTCTGCTCCGTCTCACTCGCTCTCCTCTTCTCTTGATGGCTGATTTCACGTTACGTGCTGCTCTCCTCTGCATAACGCCATGGCTGTCGCACGCATTGCACGGCACTGCTATGGTGCCGAGTACGATTATCTCAGGAATGCAATCACCATAGATTCTCTGGGCATTGAGTATACTGGCACTGTGGTGTTTCGTAAAGGATACCCGGTACGTAGGTGTAAGTGAGTCATGGTATTTTTTGAAAAAAAATTTCATGGTGATAACAAGCAGGAGTTTTTTTTTTTATTAAACGTGGAATCTTATGGTTATTATGGATATAATTTTTTTTGAAAATATTTAATTTTTTAGAAATATTATTATTATATATCAATGTTGATTTTTCTTTGAAGTATCGGTAAAATGGGACTTATTGGTCAAACGTGGACACTTTGCAGGTGGTGACTTTTATGGCGAATATCATTAATATCCCGGCTCGTTACTTCTTGGCGTATAATTAATCGCCCGAACGTTTCAGGGCTTCGGGGCATTAGTTACAACGGACGCGTTTTAATTTTGGACGCCGCGCGAGGACGGCGAGACGCCACTTTAAAGGTGCCTACACAAATAATCGACAGTGTGATTTTGCCTATGAAAAAACAATCGGTGATTGGTTGAGTCTAACATTGTAAGAGAGATCAGTGGAGAGAATTGCTGTGACGTAGTGCACCATAAGGCCCTTCAGGGGTCAAGCGTAGGTACCGTGTTCATTGGGTATTCGAAATTGGGCCCAATTGTCAAATTCGAGTAGTGCCTATTACAGTTACGAACAGCTGGCACAATAACAATTGAGTGAAATTGTACAAGTCGAGTACCGGTGGCCATTTCAAAAACCTTGGTAATAGAAAAATGGTCAGGCCCAAAATTCGTCACGTTTCCAAACTAAAAGGGCACGTGTCCCTTGTGGAGGGTCTCGACTGGCCCATAAATATATGTGCAATAGGTATTTTAGGTTATACGAAAGTATTCGAAATTTCATAATTTTATTCAACAACACGTATCTCGACCACGTGGTTGTGACAGCTGTCAAAATAAATATCAATCAATGACTATTGAATCAACAGCCGAATACGATTTCGTACAAAGTAACGGTTGCCGTGTACCGCATGCAAAACTATAAAAGATGCAACAGACACGCTGCAGCTGCATTGTCTCGCAATTAACATAGCAGACAGGAGTGGGCTGCTGGTATTTGCATGTGCATCGTGCTGCTCTCGTATACACACTGTTGCACATGCGCATACGCACAAGCCCCATTGATGACTTTCATTCACACTCGACCGTGTACAACCTGCATGGGCGTATTCGATGCACACTGACAATAGATTGGGCCAGTCGAATATATGATCGAGGCAGATATTACTTTTGAAAATTATAATAAATCATTAAAAAAGTATATCATCATCCTGTATAAAATAATTTAATGTCACTGATGACATTAACGTCAAGTGCCTGATTAGTCCAGTGGAAATAATTGGGACTCATAGCTTCGTATTCTATTACGGTCGTCCTTTCCTTTTGGATTATACGAAATGGGCCTTAAAGCATTTTGTAAACATACCCTAAACGAATGTCACGTCGTAGTCTCATTTCGAAATGCGTATGACGTCTAACAGGAAGGAGAATTTTCATGCTGACTGCAAGAGCGGCCACAAAAAGAGTCATCTTGAAAGTGAAAGGGACTGGACCCAAATGTCTTTGTGACGTAATCTTTATAATAATAATAGTCAAATGGCTTCCGATGCGTAATGCGTGTAACGAGCCGCGACGAGTTCTTGCGTAAAATCTCTTGCGCCCGGGCCCTTCGTCGTCCGGGCATCCCTTTGTCTGGTTTCTAATCGGGCCCAAATGGGTGCGGGGGGAGGGGCATGGTCTCGCGTTGACTTGGCTATAAAAAAATGCAAAATGGGACCGTCGCAAATGGGATATCTATATCCTCTCCAAAGTATACAACACCCAACTACCATAGAGATGGCAGAAGAATTTGTTCTCGTGCTATGCAAATGCACCTTTATTCCAAGTATAAAGGGTGTACTGCAACGTACTTCAGCTAAAGGGATGCGCGTCGTGCGCCTCCTTATAAGGGATGGGTAACCGTGCAAGAGGCCCAGGAACATCGTGTGGGGCCTTAGTAGGAGTCCCATTGGATATTCTCAATGGCATCGATCCAACCTGTGCCCCTTAATGGTGTCCCATGAACAGCGTGAAACGAAAGGCCACCCCATTATTTACGAGGAACGAACAAAATTTTTTACCATGAGGATCAGCCTTGTTATAGGGAAAGACGAAAATCTTTACCCGCTACTCATTTACCCTGTCCTTTTTTTTTTCAAAATTCTCCACTAAGCGAGATCTCGTGTATACCTACGTGCTTTGAAGGGGTCCGTTACTATGGGGCCCCACGATTTATCGGATACCACCCGCAGTCAGATCATTTTTTTCCTCACTTATTAACGACATCGACTCACACGCACTCTCTTATTTTCTTCGGATCGAATATAAACACCATGTATATGAAATTATTGTAGCGTTAAAATTTTATATCGAATTTTTCGTTTTGAATATTCTATTTGTTATTGTCGTTATTAATTGCAACTTATGAACGTATATTTAGTACTTTTTTTCAGAATCGTCATTCGTTAATGTTGTAAAAAAAATTTCTTGCTTTTTTTTGGAAATTAACTTTTTTTTTCAATCTTTCGTACGGTTTGCGCTACAGGGCTCTCACGCAACCAGGCACGTGCCTGCGTCCCGACGGATGGCACTGGGCTATTTCCGTCGTCATCAGTCACTCTCAGAATGACTTCAAGTCTCGAGTCCTCGTCATGAACACAAGTAGCAAGTAGTACGTAGCTAGTAGCATGGATCCACTGCCTACTTCAGACAATAAGATACTTTAACTGTATACTAATCAGCGGCACCCACTCATTAACCGTATATTGCGCAACGCACGGAACCGAAGCTACTTCGTTAAACTGGCCGATGACGTCACAGAGATTTTGAGTATTTTCAAAAATAGACGATACCTCGACAAACTACTGCTTTGATAAGCTAATAGGTGGACCGATGACACTGGGATATTTAATTTGTGTCAAAATACTTATGCGATAACAAATGACTATTTGAGTTGCTATATTATCTTATTTTGACGAAATTTTTCACTTTAAGGTAAAACTTCAAATTTACCCAAAACACTAAAATGGGGAAATGGGTGATTATACTTTTTTTGTCGATAAACATTTTTTGGGAAATTCTTTTTTTTACCTAAATCCTTATACTTTTTTTTTCGTGCGAAAGTACCTTTTTTTTAGTACTTTTCGAAATTATTATTTTGAATTTATTTATGTGCTTCAGGTCAGACGGGACAATACGGCATGAACAGGGGTTCAAAAAATGGCGGTTTGTTCCCGTCGATATTCAACGTCGCCGCAAAGGCTGACATCCATGCGAATGCTACCTGCGGTGAGGACGGTCCTGAAACTTTTTGCAAGCCTTCGGAATCGTTGCGATGCGCAATCTGCGACGCAAGGAGTCCCGATCCAGGAAAGAGGCACAACATCACAAACGCCCTGGAATCGAATACAGGGAGATGGTGGCAGAGTCCGACGTTAGCACGCGGCGAGGAGTACGAATACGTGACAATAACGTTGGACCTGAAACAGGTAAGAGGCGCGTTATAGTTAGTACGAACGGGATATAAAAATTGAAAGAAAAAATTTATCCGAAAAAGTGCGGGAAACTTTAAAAGAGGGCATTCCACCCAGAAAGAACTCGAGGACGCTTTAGATTTATGTGAGGTGGTTTCTCTTTTCCTTCTTTCTTTTTTTCTTCCTTTTTCAAGATCCTTTCCCAGAATTTGCCGGCGTGTGGCAACAGTCCAGGTATTCGTTCTCTATATCGTATATACGTATATACACGCGACGTGTATCAGGTCTACTATCCTACAAATTGCAAGGAACCGTCTCTGAAAGTTTTAACGAGGCTTCGGCTCCCTTTTTAAGGGTCCACGTGTAATGGCCGCATAGTTGGCGGCGAGTACTCGAAAAAGATTTCATCCGCATTCGGTGAATCGATAATACGGAAACGAGTGCACAAGTGTTGACGTATTTCTGGGAAGGAATAAAATCCATTTTTTTAGGGTTTTTCTTAAAAAAATTAAATTACGTATCGCTGGTCGGAGAGGGTATATGGGATGAATTAAAAAAAATAATAAAAATATTTTTATGACTCGTAACGCAATGCGTAGGAAAATAATTTTTGTAAAAAAGAATTTTTTTTACTTATTTCGTTACGATCCTATCGAAAATTTATTGGGTCGTTAGGGATACAAAAAAGGAGTCTGGACAGTGCACGCTAATTAAATGGTAAGAAGCCACGTGAGCGAATCTCGTTATACTTGATCCACCTACTATGACCTTTTTAATCCATTGTGCTCACGTAATTGATACATAGTTGAGAATATTCGGCTTAAATACAAAATACAACGTAATTATTAGAGATAAAGGCGATACGACGAGGCTCAATGGTTACGAGCCCTTTATCGATCGTTTACGTTTATTACCGTGAAATTAATAAGTGGCTAACTGGCATTTTAATTGATTTATATAAAATTTCAGTAAAAAGCATAATTACCAGAGTACGAGCTGTGCTAGTGAATGTGTGGATGTATGTTATTAATTAAAAATAATTATTTCGTAATTAACAGTCTCTGTCGTATGTGAAAATAATTTGAAATTTGAATTTCCCGCCTTAACCCCTCGTCACGATCGCGCGGCTCTCGGTAACGATCGAATTATCCCCATTATCGATATTCTATCGGTATCACGGAAAACGCCTGGTTTGTAAAAAAAATTTACGCCCGCGGCGTCTTCGTAACGAAATTTAAAATTACCAGGTAGACAGGATCAGGACTTATTATGCTAATCGGGGAAATAAGCAGGGCGTATAAGAGATCATATTTATGATCCTCGTTAACGTTCATTGCGCTTATTAATTTTACGAGCGACTAGCCAAGTCATTTTTATTGGCCGCGAGGAGCAACGGAATTGTTATTGGTGCGCGTAGCTTTGCGCACACGAGCATATACACAATGCAAATACGATATCAGGTAAGACAATTTTTTGCGCGCGAATTACGAACCAATCGTAAATCACGATATGCGAAAAAAATTTATGCAGGTAAAAAAAATTTTTTTTGTGAATCCACATGATAATTTCACATATGGATGTGAATGCCGGATAAAATTGGACTGGATAAAAAAGTTGAGTTCAAATTAAAAAATTATCAGCCCGTCGGAATACGAATCACGCGACTCCGCAGGCTTCGATTTCTCGGTGAAAAATAGATATTTAAGTGTAAACGGCTCACGGGAGGTGACGGGTTATAAATAATTTTTCGAATTCGTCAGCTGAAGAATGCCGACAGCTCCGTCAGGGCTGGACCAAAGTTCAAAGTAAAGCAGAAAAATCGTGGTCGATCGCTATCATAACGAAAATCATTTTTCCCGACCGGGTTGAACTTTGAACCTTAATCGTCGCATCCTGTCCGATTAATAAATTCATCCTTCGGAACCCCTTTACTTACTGATATGCCGGAGTGCACAGTGAACTTTATTGTTCGTGTACCTAAGTGCACAGTGGATGCTGCGATATAGATTCTAGGGTTCCTTGTCGAATATATCTATATATACAGATATGTATATATATACATACACATATGTGAACTCTTATTGGATAATTCGCCAACGTTACGAAGGAGTCGTGACCTCGCTCGTATCTCTCCCTTGTTGACCCCAAAGAAATTATCCTGCCTAATCGTCGTCGTTAAAAGATCATTTTCTTTGGTTATACCTTGCTTTCATTTATTTTCACGTGAAAAGTCTCGTATTACGAAAATAATATTATTCAAGCGATCTTACGTCTACACGTGGCGGGGTCACGTGGTTTATGACTTAATATTTTTTTTCTTATTTTTTTTTTCACTGAGAAAGAATCGTCATTGTAACTTTTGAAAATCCAGTGTTTGAAAGGGTCCTGACACTATGGTCTCTCGGCGTAACGGTGAATCCTTTCTTATTGTCCTCGGATTAACGAGTCGAGAATCCTCGTGTCCCTTCGAAGAGGCTCTGGGCACTCGGCAGCCACGTAGAAAGCACGTTCGAATGGCCCCGTGATTCATTTGTGCTTTAGTCAAGAGACCTACTGTAATCGGGTAAAGAGCATAGGTACAATGCCGGGGAGTACCTTTATCTTGAGAAATTGTGTCCTCTCTTGAATTCTGCTTTTGAGTTTGTCGGTCGTTTGAATTTTGTCGAGTCATTTTTTTTTCCGAGGAAGAAGTGTACGTGAACGTAGTATAGGCTTGGGGGAGGGTGTTTCGTGTGGGAGATTCATTGTGGTTGTAAATCCTAAGGGTGGGAACGATCGACGTGTAAAATCTCTGGAATCTTCTTGGCTCACTAATTGAGCAAGTATCCTTGCCGTGCTCGTTAACACGTTTATTTTTTTAATTAACGTGGAAAACTCGTTCTCGTCACGGGGTCTCATTGGGATTTTATCGATGGCTTGTGGTAGGTATTATTCTTTTTTTTTTATATCTGATATATTAATCCCTTTAGTTATTATAATGTAATGTCAAGTAATAAAGTTATATACGGGTATATCTGTTAAGATCTGCTGTATAGATACGCGCGTTTGTATATGGTTTTATCGAAGATGGAAATAAGGCCCAAAAGCGTTTTACGTCGTAGAGGTCTCTTAAATGAAAAAATGAAAATGGGCCTGTAAGGTTTAACTGAGAGCTTCGAAGTGAAAGGGGGTGAATGAAAGTCGAGACGTCACGACGCGAAGATCTCTGCAGGGAGTCGCGTGATCTTCTGTCGCCCCGTTCGGTAGGCGCGGGGGGGGCCTCATCACCCTTTAAGGCCCCGATCATTTGGGGTTTTTGTTAAGACGCCGCGCTCTCGGACGCCGTGTGGAACGTCACGAATTTAACTCGTAATTTAATTCCCACGGTCACTGGCGATAATTACAGAGCCGAGGAGGGCCCCACTTCAACGGCCGTCTTTTTGCTCTGTCCCCCCCCCCCCCCCCCCTCGACTCCTGAGCATCCCGACGCCGACGCGTCGGGGCGCTTTATACTCCGAAAGTACCTTCGCGAGCAACTTTCAAAAGGAGAGAGTGAAAAAAGCTGCCGCGAGCTAAACGTAGTTGCCTGTAAAGGGCTAGGAGGTACTCGGTATCGTGGCTGGGTAACTCGAGAGTCAAGAAGTAGTCTCTGGGCCCTATCGAGCGCTGGGCCCATTTCTGGGCCCTCTGGTGTGAATTATTATCTCATACCCTGCTCTTTGTGAATGCGCCGCTGCGCAGCTCGTCGTTATTAAGATATTTTGTACTCTGTGATTAGACAGAGGGGCCTTAAGTCCCTTAATGGAGCCCCTTCCCTTCGACTGGCCCAACTTGCTGTATAGTCTCAATACAAATGTTCGATATGGCTTCTGCATTGTAACGGAGGAAATTAATATGTCGATCGTAGTCGATCGTACTTTTGAAATATATCTCGCGATGCAGATTTTCATTTTTCAAAGAAGCTCAAATTTTTTTTTTTTTCAAAATTTTGCCAATTTTTTTATCTTCCGCATACTTGTTTTTGTGCGCTTTTATAAATATTTATGTTTTATGTTCGTATATTTTATTGGGCATTTTTTTTTGCATAAGGCCCCTTTTTTTGGGTCTCCATTATTACACTGCATGCAGTCTAGCTTATTATCCTGATATGGCCCACCTGAGTAACTTCACGGCAATTAAACACACAGCAGCAAGACGTTACTTTACGCAGCGGTGTCGAGTCTACGGTTACTTTTAAGCGGTAGGTCTCCAACGAGAATGGGTCCTACGGTCCCAAGTGCGTCTCGTTGCGTTAAATAATTGCATCGCCATGAAAACGTACACGGAACAGGAGAGTTAAACGTGAAGCATTGTACACGGTTTACCTAGTCTTCCACGTGGTAGGGCCCAATACAGATCTTTAGGCCCATTTACGCGCATATACGTACGCGCACCATATGCATATACGCTGAGGCAGATCGTGAGCCAAGACAATGCGAAGGCGACAAAGAAGGCTCGTACACTCGCCAAAGCAAAAACCAGCACCTTAATGTCGGTTCGCATGCAAGCAAATGCCAGGCCCACGTTTATTTTCGGGCCCGATGACTATAACGCGAGAGCCCAGGACCCTTGAAGCACCTCGTTAAAGACCTCCTGGTCAATTTTCTGGTACACCTATTTCTTTTTATCGAACAATAACGTTTGTTTATGGGAATTTAAAAAATACATTTTTCGACCCCAAAATATACCTGGTGGTTAAAAAAAAATTCAATTCAGCTCGCTACAGACTTCACGCACGTTTGCACGAGGCTATAGAGTTTTGATTTGACAAGTGTCAGTCCCAAAATTTTCTGGCTTTTAGTGGACGTCAACGTTATTAACGGAAACCAAGCGCGTATATCATGGCGTCGCGACGCGCACGTGCGAGTCCGACTTTTTGGCAGCCCCGTATAGAAATCCGATCTTTCACTTGGCAAAATACCAGGACGGAATCCCTCAGGGCAGACAGCGCGGTGTGTCTCGGCTGTATCTATACGTATGACTCTGGTTCCTCTTCGTGCCACTTCGTCCCATGCCATTTAATTCCATTTCAAACGGTACGATTCTTCTGCTGGTGAAGATCAACTTGACGGTCCATTCCGACAGAAGATGCTGGTCAGTTTCAGCGAGGCATATACGGTGGTTGACGGCTGTCACGTAATTTCGTCTCTTCCTTTGCTTACGACTTTTACTTCCTTTTTACTTGTCTCTCTCTTTGCTTTGGATTTTCTGTTTTCCTACACTCTCTCGCTCTCTCTCATTCTCTTTTCGTTCCCTGACCATCTCAACCACCCGTGTACACGACTGTCTGACTGCCAATGACCATCTCACTGATTCTTCTCGGTATTTCTCACACATCAGCACAACCGTACTTGGCGAACTGCCAGTCAAGATCAAGACAAAGAAAATATATCGATTTCGCAATCGATCACCCTTTTCTGCCTTTGATCATTTCTCCTTTTTCTTCGATATCATCAGACTTTACTGTAATTCATTTATCTTTGGGATTTTGGCGCGAAATTCCAAAATTAAATATTCAAAATTATTTATCATCTTCTAAGAATTTTTTTTACTGTAGTTTTGACTCGAACGATTTCATCTTTTTTTTGCACTATTTTTTTCTTCTCATTTACAATATACGAATATACCGTAATTTGGTCCATGGGCTTACTACTTTAGTCTTTTTTTTAGTAAACCAAGGGATGTATCCTTCCATTCTATTCAAGATTCAAGGTTCATTCATCATTCAAGATTCTAATTTCTCCGACACGTGATTTATACGCTACTCCCGAGTACACGTATCCTGATCATGTAATCGTGTTAGCATGAATTTGTATAGCTATATATATATATATATATATATATATAT
>JAYRCB010000199.1:237979-292134 GCA_036026315.1 Trachelus stipa
ATATATTGTGACGATATTTCCCTTCTATGGAGTACCACGAGCTCGGGCTCGTTATCGATATCGGACGATTCACGAAAGATAATTAATCCCGGGTAACCATGGGCCATCAGGCCAACTAATCCTGAATATGCCACCAGACGAATTAAATCTAAAGATGCCACCAGGCGAACTAAATCTACAGATGCCACCAGGCGAACTAAACCTAAAGGGCACCACGGCCACGAAAGAGAATAGAAAACGTAACTAAACCTAAAGGTTACCCGGAACTCGAAAAAGGCAATTAAATTAGACCACCATACGTCCCACGGTAGGCCGCTCCAGAGGTAAAGACGAGGAAAACCAGCCAAGGACTTATAGGGAAGCGATAAGAAATACGGCAATAAAATAAGCAAAATTATTTAGCTAACGCACCGGAGCTATATTAAGTCAAAAACCAAATACAAACAATAGAGAAACTCAATAGCGAAATTACATAAGCATTAAAGCAGGCAGTACGGAAGGTGCGAAGGAAAGCCAAGCGCGGTTAACAAAACTCTTAAAATTAATTCACAATGCTCGATATTCAAAATCGGAAACTATAAAATGCCAAAGAAATAAGAATAACAAAACATGATATGGAAAACTACAGACGCATTTTACTTATCGGAAAATCACAACGACAGCGACGCTACGCTAGAGCGCACACGCGAGTAAGACGCGGACTCGATACTTCATACAAAAATACTTACTGAAAACTAATACCGTCGGAATAATCGGATTACTCGGAATAAACTAAAAAATTCGTTTGGAAATAAAATAACAAAGTCGTTTAATTTAACGTTCTCGGAACGGGTAGTACAATCTCGAAACCGGCGGAAGGCTCGGCGTCGAGGAACGTCAACAACAAGGTCGCCTCGAAGGACGTCTAACGCGCGACGTCAGAAGGACGTTCGCAAGGCGTCAGACTCACAAAAATCCTACAGCGATAAAAATACAAAAATAGTGAATTATTCGGCAAACGATAATCAGATACGACACAACAGCAATGATTCACAGAAATAAGAACGAAATATATCGCATAAAAAATAGGAATATTAAATTCGGAATCACACTTCCCCAAAGTCAAAGAAATTTTAGCAAAAAGAAAGGAAGTCAGATTAACGTATTACAATTTCAAAAGAGGAAATTATAAGAAACGGTATGATTCCAATTATTCAGAATAAAGACGGCGTGAACTCGCCACTAAATTTAACGGAACTTAGGGTTCGTAAATCTCAAAGTAATTTACAGAGTCCAAAGAATAATAATTTACGGCAAACGATATCTCATAATAATCGGCAATATATTATAATAATTGGCATAATATTAAAATTCGGTAGCGAGAGAATCTGACTGTAGAAAAACCAAGCCGGTCAACCCGGGGTCAAAAGTTCGGGCAGGCAGATTGCCACGTTTGCACCAGACGAAGATTCCAGAAAATTCGTTAGTTACAGAGGGAATAGACATCGTAAATCAAATAAGAAAAACGTAAAATTGGAAACTCAAAAATAGAAAAGATAACGGCATTATCGTCCTTTACACGATAACAGACGGAAAGAAGTCGCCCGATAACTGCAAAGAAAATTCGACACCGGCGAAACCGACGGATTAGCCGTGCACGTTGCCGGACGCAGTTACTGATGTGGAATCGCCGGCCGAAGGAAACGACAGAATTCCCTCCCGGGTGCTCCAGGACTTCTTCGGCGTCACGGCAGCAGTAGGATCCTGGCGACATCCAGGTCGGCTGAACCGGCGGGTACATCTTGGTCAGTGGGAGCGGCGTTTCCCAACGTTGTCCCTTACTCCAAAATTCTCCAAAAGCGGCATCGACAGCCAATCGTAATCGCCAAAAATCCTCAAACGCCCCAATGATGCTATCCTGTCCTCACGCCCTTAGGTCGTTGCAGAGTCGAGATAAAAGATAGCGTAACAAAAAGCAAAAAGATAAGGCAGTATAGACAGAAAAGTCGAAAACCACAAAGGACGATAATAGACGCTCACAAACGGAAACCTTAAGACTATAGTACTTTGGTTGAATTTGGCTAGTGGATTGTAGTGCGGAGGTTAGGTTGAGAGAGAAATCAGAATTTATGACTTTTGGAACGCGATTCGGGAGAATCACGTTACAATATTTAAAAATTATACTCGTCAGCCATGTTCTAAGACGCGTGCGTAAGCCCCGTGGCTCATGGAGTTGGACAAAGACGAGATTTATCCCGGCGATATCAGCTGGATATTAATTACAGGTAGAATTAAGGTAACGCGAGGTGACATAAGCCGATTATACACACATGTCAGCGCGATTCCACGCATGCGCTCGTACGATCTTTCACACGATGAAGCTTATGGGGTTTACTAGGCTCCTTATATAAACCCATACCTATATACAAGAAACAGCGAAAGCCACTTAATAGCATCACTCCCCATATGAAGGACACTGAAAATTTATTTTGAAAAATTAAAAAAAAAATACAAAGAAAAAATCGGCCTAACGACCTCGATATACGTAAATTATTCTTATTGTGTTTATATTCTTAACGTATCTTAATCTGCCTTTCTTTACCTGTATACACATACATACACAAATATAAGATCCCGATACGTTACATATCCGTAATCAGATACGACCTGCGGTCCCGATTTTAAGGGCCCTATAAATGCCGGTCTTTTTTACTCGACGGTTAAATCGTGCACTATGGGCCTTAAGTCCCCAAGAGGAAATGGCCACACCGTGCTATAAGGTAGGGCTTCTCTTTATATCTCAAACGGATCTCAATGTCGTGCAGTTATCTGCGTCAGGATCTTCTTGACTTGGATGCAGTCGTGAAACACTTGTACCCTACGTAACCTATACCGTATAGTACATATAATAAAATCTATGTATGCACTTAGCATATGTAGATACGTACTAGTATATAAAACCATACGCACTTATTTAAAGTGTCTTGTACAGCCTCTAGCCGCCAGTCGCAATTCACTGGTTCGGTTTGTATAATTCGCATGTATCTGTATAACAGAATTGTACACTAACGCTACGAAGGTCCGGTATGAAAATCTTATTGGTAGAAATCATTTTGTTTTTTCTAATGATTAACAAAAGATTCGAGCAGATATTCTTAATAACGATTGATAAGCGTTCGATTGGATCGATCGATCCGAGAAGGTTCTTTGGGGGACTTTAAGAATTTTTGAGTTTCCTATGGCTGCCGTGAGTGCGAGAGAGAGAGACTTATGGGGGTTAACGTGCGCGAGAGAAGGACAGAGAACATCGATCGCCTATAATTTCAAAATCATATAAATAATTTATTTTAATTCTTTATTCGTGGATTGATCTTCAACCGTGTAACTGTACCGTGAATGGTTGTAAAATGTTCGCGACTGTTAAAGCTCGTGTCGTGAATCATCGCGTGGGCGTTTCAAAGTTTCCCGCCGTTCGCCAGGTGGCGCTTCGGTACGTTCTAGGTCCAAGTAAGATAACATAAAATTTCTGGAATTTTATCAGCCAACGACCGAAATGGAAACACTTACTGCGCGTTCGTATCACTGCAGTTTATGTACATTGCCCGTAGACTCGAATACGAAAAAATTGAACACCCCGTATGTCGAGTTCAGGTTTACGGAGAGACTATCGACACGTTTATTGTTGAGACTCGGCGGAACAGTCTCACGGGCCATGAGACTCCCGCAAATGGATACGGCGGCGGCTTATACGTGTCTCTAAAGAAGAAAGTTACTTTAACTAAGGCTAAGGGCGCGCTAATAAATTGGCATTGCGCTATCGTGCCAACTCCGTAAATGGCGGAGCGGCTGCTGGTGCCAGTTGGTCGGTTTAAATTTACACGGTTCACTTTAAATAGGCCGCTACGACAGTTGCCGGGAGTCGGAACGAGAGAATGGAATTTGAAAAGAAATATTTTTTTTGCTTGCCTTATTATTATTATTTTATTCAAACAATACCAATCCTACGTGATTAGATGGAATATAAGGATCTATGGCGCCTGCGCCCACGTTCCTAGACTTCAATGACGCCATAGCGTAGTAATCAATTGTTGCGAAGGACGTTTTATTTTGAAAAAAATTAATTATACACGGTCGTTCACTTTTCGCATTGATCGTGGGTTGGGAAACGAAATGGAAATTTATTTGTCCAATTTTTTTGTCTTTTTCCATTACACGCTCGTTCGTTTTTGTCATACTCAGATCGAACGATTTTTTTGGTTCGTTCCTACATTTTGACATTTATCACCCGTTATGTACTGCTGCCATGCACCCGTTACGATTCTGCCATTCTGTTGCTTTACTTCTTCGAAGCCAACGTATACCGTTAACGCTGCATGGTTCACTGCCAGTGCGTGTCACAGATCTTTGTAGACAGTCAGGACCGGTGATCATTTTGACTATGTGTACCAATCATTATTGTATACTCGCTGAGAGGCACCGAGATAAATCTTGAAAATAAATGTATAGGAGAGCATGGGTAATGATACTTTTCGAATCGACCCACCACGGTCTGCCTATTGTGAAGATACCTTTATTCAGGGTGGTACGAAAGTATCCAGTCATGAGATTCTCTTGACTGGCAAATCGGCCAATTTTCTGGATTAACTTAAATTGCTTGGAAAAAAAAGAATACCCATCATGATAATTTTACACGAATGACCCGTGGGATCGAGGTCAGTCTATGTACAGTGTATGTAAAAAAAAATTCATATAAAAATATTTTCGAAAAACGCGGATGGGGAATGTTTGAAAAAAAAATTTTATTTCCATTTTAAACGATCTCCTATGTATATACAGTAGCTATCGGGTGTATTATCGATTTTCGAAATCTTGCGCGCTGACCGTAAAACCATTTCTGTCATTCGATGCTAATGCATCTCGTATCCTTACAAGGCTTCTGGATCTTACGTTATAGAACGCCTGTTATAAAAGCCGACTAGTACGTCTCGTATCTATCCGTGGGAGATTTCTCATCTGAGTTACAGTCGGAACCCATGCGATACCTATATGTACACAGAATTATACATATATAATTGACATAAGAAAAATGACTTCTTGGAAAATCCTTAAGAGATCAATCAGTACGATTATCATTCAGCATCCAAAGATTTTATCCGGTTGATACGTATCTTTCGACGCGATCTCTCGAAAATTCCCTTTTAAGTTAAACGTCATCGAGTACTCTTACTTTCCTTTTTTTTTCCATATATAAACGAGTCATTGAGTTTCTTAGAATTGGCAGCATTGGTCCTCGTCTCGCAGTTGGGCCTGTCAATGAAACGTCAAGACGATCCGTCATCGTGAAAGATACGCATGTCTTACGAAAAGTACGTATGTAAACGTATATTTATTCGTGACGGTAATAAAATGTTTCGAAAAATTTTTGGGCCTTATGTGAATTGGCGGTGGAAGGGGGTAGATTTTTTCTAAAAAGTCGTGTGTGGTACCTTAAAAATCTGGCAGATAGCAGGGCCAGCGATAAGGCCCGATAATATATTTTTTTTTTTTTTTCGGGCGAGATGAAAATTCCGTAAGGCCCCTACGCCATTGTTCCATTATAGACGGTTGGGACTACGTAAGGCCCTTCGCGTTCCTTTCCTCTACTGTGGCTTGTCCCTATCGACTAAAGGACTTTTGTATTTACTCCCAGACTAATGCTAACCGATCCGGTCCCGGGTGTCATCCTAAAACAGCACTTTACACCAGACCCAACCGTAATTGCTGTGAGAAGTATATATATGTGTATATATATACCGTAACATTATATCTTCAGAATATGTTTCGAAGATCTAGCTTATATATCGAGTGGGGATAAGAATTTATTATTAATATACATGCATGTACACTAGATATATGTATACAGTACGTATGTGAGAATTGATTATGTCTCACGCTGGGACACTATTGGATCCTTTACCTAGTTGTAATCAGAGATGAAAAATAAACGTGATTTGTCTTTTGTGAAGGCTTGGAGAAACGACGTTATAAAATTAGATTATATATAGCAACCAGTTTAAATTGTATAGTGTAAATCGTATTACTATATTCGTCAAGGGTTCAGGGTCAATTTTTAAAATAATCTTTAGTCGGAGTATTTTTCAAAAAATTCACCCTCAAAACTCAACCTGGCTGACCTGCCTCAAGAGTCTGGAGATAACAGACCGCGTTGCTTGATTAAAAGCAGCCGAACATGTGTAGCCAGGATAAATATTTAGCCTACGAAACGTTTGCGCAGTGCCATCCTCGTATCCGACGTATCCAGTGTACGTGTTTGGTGGGTTGGTAGTACATATGCTTTGGGAAATCGTAACCAGAAAATTACACCGGTAGCCGACGACGTGTTAACGCGACTGAAAAGTCAAACATTTGCGCGACCCTTCCGAAAGCGTTTCTTCTTTCGGAGAAGATGTACGAAAGACAGAGGGAAAAAATCAAAAATGGCCGAAAATGTTCGTGAAAAAAAATTATTTTGGAAAAAATTTGTTCGAAAAATTTATTTTTTCGATTCAATTAATATTCACATCGATGCATCGATACGTCCATTTTTTTTCGTGACGATCGATAGTCCTGAAAATCTAAGAAAAATAAGTTGGCGCCAATTGTTGTATCGAAGAAAAATATATTTCTATTATTAGCAACAATTCTTTTAGGTATTCTTGTTTTTTGTCTTTGTCTCTGTTTCTTCTTATTATCGCCAGTGCGCAGAGACCTATAAGAGGATCGCAAGCGGAATCTCGTTGGGACAAAAGGCTGCGCGCGCCAGGCAAATCGCATTCTGCGACCAAAGAGGATATCGATGGGTCCGTAGGCCCGAAAAGGACCCAAGGAAAGACACGCAGTAGCCTATATATAGGTACCGCAAACATACATACCCGCGCGCTTGACAATCTTCGGTAATTGAAGCTCGCTTCGGGTTTGTTCGGACGAATCGACCGTTCTGGACAATTCCATACAAGGAGTGGACCCACTCGTCGTATCGCGGACATGCGATCTGTCTTTATGACCGAAAGTGGGCGTCGCCGGTTCACAATGCGAGCCTAACGACACCGCGACGTCGAGATGAGACGTTGACGAGAAGCTACGGAACGATGACAGAAGATCGGAGGCTGGAGCCCTCTTACCTCATGAGCTCACTTAATATTTTGATGGTCCAATGGATAGAGTGCCTGGACCAAAAAAAATTTATCTCCCTAGCGTAAACGTCGAAGGGGGTTGGCACGCGTGGCCCTTAGACAGTTAGCGCCATAGGGGATCGGTACCGAGTCAGGTCAAGGCCTAGCCCAAGCCGTAGAGGTTATCCCGCGCCATCTTGGCGTGCCTCGAATTAATTAACCACCAGGAGGTTGCGCGCTCTACGGGGAATCCCCGTCTAAACTAAACTCTCATAGCTCTATCCTTTTTTCTCTCCTTTGTTTAGTATCTATCCGGACTCCCTTATGACTCTCACTGTTTTCCACCGTTCCGTAACAGGTTTCCCGGAACGATTCAGGATTCGCTGGGATGATATATTGCGTCTTTTTTATCATCACTTTCCCTCCTTTCCTTCCACCCGGTATAAGATCCGTGGACACTGACCCATCTTCCTGGAACAAACGTATACCATACGGCTGTGTAATGGTCGCTTGATGTTGTACGTCTTTTAGAATTTTGACCCAGGTCAAGAGAGTCATCTTCATGCAATTGCTATATATAAATATATCTTTCAGGTTTATCAGATCGCCTACGTCATAGTCAAGGCTGCCAATTCACCCAGACCGGCATTTTGGATTTTGGAAAGATCCCTCGACGGCATGAACTATCAACCCTGGCAGTATTATGCACCGAGCGACGAGGAATGCTGGAATCGATACTCGGTACCGCCGGTACCCGGAAAACCGATCTACCTTACCGACATAGAGGTCATCTGCACGAGCCTCTACTCGCGTGCTACTCCTATGGAAAATGGCGAAGTAATATTTATCCTTGTTTATTGGTAAATTTATAAGGACGTAAACGATCGCTGTAATACGTTATACAAGGCATCCGGATTGGATTTCATAAATGGGTATTAATTTTCGATGAAAATTCAAAGAGGGCGCTCGCACGTCTAGGCCTGGCCGTTAAGGCCGTTTTATCATGTCACTGCTCGGCCTCGTATAAAAGCGGGGTATTAATTATCGCCTGGTTTACAAGGTACGCGTGCAATTACATGATTGGATGATTATCAGGCCTTGGATTTACCACTGAACGCGTCAGCCTCTTTTTTGGGCCTTATTGCTTCGATCGGCTTGTTTCTCACGTTTATACGCAGACCAGGCAAAGATCCTGTTTCGATCCTGTAATTTTGCATTGAAGATAGATCGAGGTTACGTTATCTTTATACGATCTTTTTTTTTCTTTTTAATGATTTCTATATTATGCGGGATCATCGGAGATAGGTTTAACGTCGAATGGCCGCGATATGAGAGGGGGGTCTGATTCTGTGCAGTTGATTTTGAAATTTTTTGAATTTCATTTTATTTTCTTTTTTTTTTTCTTATTTCAACAGCTTCGCGTACAGAAGCGTAAAACTGCCAACCCTCTTTAAGCCGGCTACGTGAGATCCCTTATAAGGCCCCGACGCCGTACATGGCCGGAATGTAGGGATCGCCGTTTTTGTCATTGCCCTCCTATCTCAGCTCGTTCTCCCTTTTATTTATCTCGTCTCCATCTTTTCGTTTATTGCCTCCCTTCGCTCTTTCCTTCTTTCCTCTCTCTCTCTCCCTCTCTATTCGCATTGCCAACAGTCGCGCGCTCGTACATTCAGCAGTCTACGGTCACGCCATGTTCCGCGATCTTTAATTACCACCGAGCAACGATTTCTCAGAAATCGAACAATTATCCAGTCGACTTGAGGACTTAAACTGCAGCCGGCACCTATCTACAAGTTTCTACTGTCACGTCTTTCGATTCTAGCTACTTCGCCATTACGCGAAAACTTCACGAGCCTTTGGTTGCAGCGACACAGGCCGATTCGAAATATACGGATTGTTCCTTATTTGGATCCCGCGAGGGCCCTTTTAAGGTTCAAAAAAAGCTTCGAACTTTTTGGGCCTTATTATTTACCTCCTACGTTCGATTAGCCGCGTGACAATAAAAATCAGTGCGATCACTCCCTATTTTCACTAAACAACGTCAAATCGCTAATTACCCGATTAAAAATCAATTATGATCCAAATCGAATATTAATCTCGTATATTTTTCCTTTCTTCCCCAGATTCATACACACCTGGTGAACGGCAGACCGGGAGCTTTGAACCACAGCGCCGCCCTGGAGGAATTCACGCAAGCTCGTTACGTACGGCTGAGCTTGCAGGGTCTGAGAAGAAACGGCGAAGCCATAGGAGATCCAAGAAGAGCGTTTTACTCTATAAAAGAAATTAATATCGGTGGTCATTGTCTGTGCTCGGGTCACGCGTCACATTGTCGTTACAGCGTACACCACGGTGTAAGTATTTGCGGTGTGAACAAGGCTTTCGTTCGTGTCGTAGAAATATATTGTTAAATTAATTTAAGATGAAAAAAAAATATATCAACCACCCAGTTCAGTCGATGGAAAATATTTTTTACGAACAGCTTCCATTAATGTACAGGGTTGAAGAATCAATCCAGTCGGTAGTACCTCGCAACCCCCATATGTTTCGCTCGATGAAAACAACCCGTATAGCCAAGTACATCCGCCAATGTTGCAACCATCTAAAATTAGCAGGAACGAGTGCCACCTCTCTTTTTATATTTATTCCCTTACGTTATATATTTTTTATCTCACTTTTACTTCGTCCCGCCTTCTCCTCTCTTCGTCCGCGGAATTTTTCCGCGGTTTCGACTTCAGCGAATAAATCCGTTGGACGAGCCATAAACTTGTCCAACGCTTGTCTGCCAGCGCGGCTAATGGCGCTGTCGCTGGCAACGTGTTCGCAGCGACACTAGCGACACCAGCGGGATCGGCTGGAATTGTATTTTATGAGCTTGAAAAAATTGTCCAACTAACCGAGAAACAATCCTAGCACGTGCAAGCCTAACGGGGAATGTAGCTGCACTGTAACGTATAGCGCAATTGTTTTTTTTTATTTTTTATATTAATCCTAAAGTACATTCTACATACAATAGAATAGAAGGTCTGCTCGAACGTCATAGTATATACCATATATGGTCATTTACCATAGCTCGTTGGAAACCTACGTGAGCGTACGTATGTTATCGCCATTGACAGTCGTATATTCAAGTCTTCTACTAAACCGTCACGTACACATGTGGATTTCTTGCAAAATTCTCTCTTACCAGTCATTAGTCACGATCACCGTTAGCCGGTCGTACTAACGATTACGATCCTTATATTGTGATCCGGGAGAAGAATCTTCTGGAAGATACGAGAAGAAAGTGGAACGGCGACCAAGAAATGAGAGAAGAATGAAGAAACGCCTGGGAATAAAGACATGAATCCCATTAGACATATTTGAATTGTTCCATTTTTCCCGCCGTTCGATAACGCATGGTATCGAATGCGATCGCTTCGATTTCTTTGTTCGTGTTGCGTTACACTGCACCGCGCGCCTTATTGGCACTGTATTTACTCATTGGTATGCACCGACTGCATCCAAGTGCATAAAGATACGCGAACAGAATAAGTCCTCTTGTTAGATACGAGTAAGACCGTAACCTGCCCAATATGTCCGTCTTTGCTGTATCTCGTAACGATAACCGATTTCTTGTCCCACGATCGTGTTCACTCTTCTTATTGCCATTTGAGAGTTTACGACTGCGCTGTTATAACTTATCGTTATGACCACTGTGGGATGATACGAAATCGAGACACGATCGTTCGAGATATCGATATAGGGTCAAAATGGCTGACTCGTGGGACATGACGATTCGATTGTTAATTTTAGTATTTCCCTAGCGTATTGCGAGTATTGATTATCTTTATTTTTAAATGTCTATTTTGTAATTCATGCTTACCGATCCACCTGCGCGCGTGACAGATTGTACTTTAATTCCGTGTCGAATGCGCATTACACCGTAGAAAATGACGACGAAAGACCCGCGCACAATTAGCGCTCTCTGTCGTGGTCTTCTTGAAGTTTTTTAAAACTTCATTTGGGGTCCAAGATACATTGGACTTATTTTTTTTAGCGAAGAATCGCGATAATTATATACCACGCGTTAAATCCTTCGTTGAATAATATAACGATCCATAAGTATTTGGATCGTTTAAAGGATCTCTTAATAATGCGATCCTGTCGAAAATACACGCTCGAAATGGCATTCCTGTCGTTCGTATAGCATTCCACTATTTGGGATTTGCATTATTTTTCAATTCAAACACTTTTTACACCCGGTATACGCATCTGATTAGTGCTCTGGCTATGGTCGTGACGTATAAGCCGGAGATTAGAATTGAATTTTGGCCAGAGACAAGGCGCGTAATTGAATTAGTTTTTCGTCAGCAACCGATTCCGATTCGCGGAAGGTGCATAGGTCGCATACCGATCGCATTGTTGGGACCTATCGACATTCACATGGAGCATCTGAAATATTTGACTGTCTATTAACGTCTCAATCGGCACCGATCGATTGCCGATCGATCGGTAAGATCGTATACCGCGCTTATATCGCTGTCGATTTTTCCTTTTTTTTTATCGATAAAATCTTTATTTATTTTCGTTCGAATAACTCCTGGCTATGATACCGATAATAATTTTTCCAAAAAATATCTATACACGTACAGCAATGAAATTTCCATTCCACCCGTGGACGGTCCGATAAATCGTCAAGAGATCGGTGCGTGTGGTCTCGCCTTTATATGCAATGGTAATGATTCGCGCTGAATCACAATTTTCACGTTAACGCTCGTTATTATTTACGGGGCCTGATATCCATACGTGCTGCGCACCCGCCGTGTAATCAGGCCCCAACTCGAGCAATTAATCTTTACTGCTTCGCGTAATGAACCCGGAGCATATTTCATTGAAAAGTGGAATGACACTCCGCTGTCTGCTTATGCGATTAACGTCGAAGCAATACAAGAACAAAAACAGTTGAGCATCCCTATAGTACACAGGTACACATAATAACATATAATAACGCATACGTGAACCGAAGTATACGTTAATGAAACTAGCTTGTAACGGGGCCTTATGGGAATTCGATATTCTTTTTTTTTATGTTCATACACGAGATACCAATTAAGTCTTTAATTAACGACTCGTTTAATGAGAAATTAAAGAGGATCTAATGTCGCGTGCACATGTACCACACGTTGCGTGTTTATGACGTCATAAAATTTGGAATTGTTCAACGCTTCTTGGTCTCTGTTTTTTTTATTATTATTTCTTTTCTTTATGGAATTTTTTAACTTTCAACCAACTGACGGTTGGTAGACAGATATAATAGGCATATTAAACAGATGTCAGTGGTATTATACATGTTACGGAAATACGCCAACGCACAAAAATAGCCGTCGCGTCTACCGTCTAATAGAATACACCGGCAAATTAGGCTTTATGGGAATTGATACGTACCATGGAATTACGACCTACCTTAACCGTTATGGTGTAGACCATAACGACTAACTTCTATGGTCGCTCGACCTCGACGGAGACGTACACTCTCCCACGCGTACACGCGTGCACTCATAGGGACACGCGTATCGCAGTAGATAATTTTATTGCTCCTATAAAGACTGACGTATACTGCCTGCTTGGAATTGCCATTTGTCTACAGTACAAGTATTTGTATTGTGTACAGTTGCGTACCGGTTAGCTTATTATGTATGTCGTAGCACTAGAAATAAACCTTAATTTTAGTCCTAATTACAGGTGAGGACTGTTACAATGTTTTTAAAATTATTGAGACGCATTTTATTGTGAATTAGAATAAACATAAGGGATATTCAGTGTTATGTAATTTTGAAGTAATTTTGAAAATAATTTTTCATTCCTGTCTTTTTTTTTGGACCCTTCTGATGCTTGGAATTGCTCACTGGGTTGGTGCGTTCTTGTACCGTCTATTGAATGAAACAAGTCACTTCCGGACTGATTGAATTTATAGAGTCCTCTTGTACCAATCGCAACACTGTAGTTGTATGACATTTTTATGATTGTTGTCGTTTGAGTATAAAGAATTTTTTTTTGGCAGCACCAAGAATGCAAGTGCGAGAGACACACGTGTGGCGAACATTGTGAGAAATGCTGTCCGATGTACAATCAGGTGCCGTGGAAAATCGGTACCGCCCTCCGTGGATTTCATTGCGAAAAGTGCAATTGCAACGGGCACGCAACTTCCTGTCGGTACGATCCGGAAGTTGCAGAGAAGAGACTCTCGATGGATATTCGTGGGAAGAATAGAGGCGGTGGGGTCTGCATCAATTGCACGGTGAGTTAGGGTTTCTTTGTAGCACAAGCAAAGAGGATTTTCGTTCTGATCGGTATTGCAATTCCACAGGAACACACAGCTGGTATCAACTGTGAAAAATGTCAAGTTGGATATTACAGACCCAATGGAATTTCACCGGATGCACCAGAGCCATGCTTACCGTGCGATTGCAATATGCAAAGCAGTACAGGATATTGTACTCCTGATGATTCCTTCACAAACGTTGGCAAGGTACAAGCAAATTTTGAGATATTTTTTAGTATTAAAAAAAGGAATCCCTATAATTAAATTACTAATGTCATTTATGTCATGTTCATCAGGTAGCCGGTGCCTGCGAATGTAAACCTGGTTATTCCGGATACAAATGTGATCAATGTGCAGCTGGTTATCGACAATTCCCAGACTGCATGCCGTGTCCTTGCGATTCCCGAGGGATTTTGCCGTCCCATGACTGTGAGGGGGACTGTCTGTGCAAGGCCAACGTTGCTGGTGAATTTTGTGATCGCTGTAAGCCTGGTCATTTTGCACTGACCAGGGACAATATCGAGGGATGTCTAAATTGCGACTGTTCAGGCGTCTCTAACGAATGCGTCGCGGCGCGTCTGTCTTACGACACGGTACGTTCCCACGGGACTGATACTTATGGATGATGAGATGTCAACTCACCAAAGTGGTTATCAAGTCTGTTATAAACCAGCTGGAGCAATTTACCCAGTTTACAACAACTTTCTCTGTCTGTTATCGGGGCCAACTGCAACTACTACCTTGCTGTTGACTATCTAACCACCTACGACCTAGTCATTTAATGTCTCTATGTCATTTAATGGGAGTGCGGCTTACTGATATTCAATTTAGTTAATGAGCTGAACTTTTTTTGCTGGTTTAATTCTTTGATAATCACAGGGAGACCTGATAGTTTTTGTAGACATTTTATTGTTGCTTAAGGACATTATTGTATGTTTGAATGACAATTTGTGTATTTATTTCATCATCTTTTCTTCTATTGTTTAGATCTCTACATTAGATGATTGGTTGGTCACGGATATGAATGCGTCTCGCGCTGTTATACCCACTTTGGATACCGAGAGTGGATGGTTGGCAATTGCGGCCTTTGAACTTGAGTATGAGAGTCCATTTTGGTTGGCACCAACCTTGTACTCTGGGAATCGTTTATCTTCTTATGGTAGTAATTTGACCTATTCTGTAACGTGGGTCGCTATGCGTGGAGACACCAGAGGGAAACCTACTACCGAGCCTAATGCAATACTTGTGGTGAGTTTAAAGTTATTAGAACAAGTATTACTTTGCATTTATAAATACTTCATTGTTTTATCAGGGTAACAATGGAATGCGCATTGCCTATGGCGAGGAACAGTTCAATGGACAGGCGGCTGAGATATCTGTACCACTTCAGGAACAGGGGTGGTACCATGTTAGAAGTGAGGTTAGGGATATACCTACTAGACACAGAAGAACCGAATTTCGGGGTGATCCTGTTACTAGATTACAAATGCTCAGAGTTCTTGCCGATTTGAAATATATTATGCTACGTGCACAGTATCATTCGGAACAGATTGAAGGAAGGTGAGTCATCAATGCCCGATATTTTTTATTTATTTAATTTGGTGCTACAGCCACTTTTTGTTGTTTAGCTTGCAAGTCGCTATGCTGCCTATTGGAAAAACTGTAGTCGCTTCCGAAGAGGATGGAGAGACACTCGTTGAACTCTGCAAGTGTCCTGTGGGATACACGGGATTGTCCTGTGAAAATTGTGATTGGGGTTACGTTAAAGTATCTGCAAATGCATCTGATTATAAGGAAGTACATAAATGTATCAAATGTGATTGCAATGGACATGCTGGATCCTGCGATCTTCTGATGTCAGAATGCGGGGTGAGTTTGGACATTTCAGTTTATAAAGAAATCAGTTGAATTTCCTGCCCTGTGAAGATTTCATGTGATTTGCTCTGTGTAACTCGGACTTTAATCAGCTGTGACTCCTAAGATAAGTGATTTGTAGTTTGAGTAGTTACCATCGGTCGGTAAAACGCGAAAGATTTATATTCTGCCTCGTGAAGATGGCAGGTGGAGTTCGATATTTTCGATCGAGTCATCGTAAGTAATATTTAAACGTTAAATTAATTTATAAATTTGTCTTTTCATTCAGGTTTGTGAACATGACACAACTGGACCAAAATGCGACAGATGTGCTATCGGTTTTTACGGTGATCCAACTGTCGGTACTCCTCACGACTGTAAAAGGTGCGCCTGTCCGCTTGAGATTGCATCAAACAATTTCAGTCCCAGTTGTCAATTGGATGATCCAAACAATTCCGAAGGTGGTTACGTGTGTACGCAGTGCCCAAAGGGATATACAGGCGACCATTGTGAGAGGTAAATAAAAAAAAAATATATCAAAATTTACCAGTATGCTCATAACCTTTCTCAAAGTAAACGAACAAAATGAAATTCCCTTTGCGCAGTTGCGACGTTGGTTATTTCGGCGTTCCAATGACACCTGGCGGCAGTTGCGAGCAATGCTCCTGTAACGGAGGTCCTTGCGATCAGCAAACAGGACGTTGTCTGGAATGCCGCGGAAACACAGTAGGCTGGAAGTGCGAAAAATGCAAGGAGTCGCATTTTGGAAATCCTGCCCATCAAAATTGCCAACGTAATTACCCAAAAATTCGAACACCCTATCAACGGTAACACCAAACAAATTATCTTATCATCTATAATCCTTCCAGCCTGCAACTGCGATCCTTTGGGCAGTACCTCGACCAACTGCGATTCCATAACAGGACAATGTCAGTGCAAGCCCCTGTACGCCGACAGAGACTGCTCATCCTGCATAGCAGGATACGGAAACGTAACAGCAGGTTGCGAAAAATGCAATTGCGGTATCGGCGCCCTGAACAGGACCTGCGATTCCATAACAGGAAGTTGTCAATGCACCGTAGGTGTCCTGGGCTTCCATTGCGACCAGTGCGAGCCCTTCTACTACGGACTATCCGAGCAAGGCTGTGCCGGTGAGTGAAAAGCAATTATAATTTTTTCACAAAAAAACCAAGTGCAACCCTCATCATTCCAGACTCGCGTGTAACACCTCAGCAGGTATAATCCACGAGAAATTCCATTGGAATTTAAAAAGCGTCATAAACCACGTATCGAAATATCTCATCTAGCTACTGAAAAAAATATTTCAATAATTCATAACAACGATTTCTACTTTTTGTTCAACAAAAATAATGAATTATCCATACGTGACCCTACGACCTCACTGTACACGCCTATAAGGTGTAGAGCTGGGTGTACACTCTGGTCAACCCCCTGCATCCCCCACCTCGCAATCAACATGACTATATTTAGACGTCAGTGCCCACATACTCACGCTTCACAACTGGAGAGTCCAGTTGAACGCAAACTCAAGCATGGAATAAGAGAGTTTTGCTACGGCGAACGAGAAACCCGAAGAGTAATGCGTGCCGTTCGGTCTTACTCGGGGCTCCCGATGTTTATCTCAGACCTGTAAGTATGGGGCACTTATCCGACTAGACCAGACTCGACTTAACTCCGACCGGAGTTGAGTCAAGTCAAGTCCAAGTCGTGGTACGTAGAGTCATGAGTACTTGATGCAATTCCAAGAGAGAATATACAGGGGGTTACATCCCAGAATATAGCCCCGCTGTCCCTTGTGGCGTAACGTTATAATAATAATCACCCTTGTGGAGGATAAGCGATCGATTACAGTCGATTGTATTGACGATAACATTGTATTATCGATCCTTTACGCAATTCCTTTTGTTTCTGATACCAAATGAATCAAAGTATTGGGTACTGCACGTGTGTTTGGTTTTGCAGACTTTTTCCATGCGCTTTCACGGGTCAAGGAGCTGAACTGCGAAAAGAGCTTAAGGAACTGATTTTACTTTATGGTTAGCTTTTCGCTGTATCATAAATTGCAATTATTTTGGCTGAGTAGATTTCTATAAGCTATACCTGCGCATTGGAACGAAGGGATGATAATTGTGATCGATATTGATATCCGTGGCAGCGGTCGTGACAGATATCTGTATTTACGATAAGGATCAGTATTAAATCTTTTTATGTATTTTCGTATAAATTATTCGATTTTCTGGTCGAATAAAAAAATCCTTATATCAGAATATCACTGTATTCGTAAGTCAGCAGTGTAACATTACACGACTTTGTCATTCATACAGCCAATTCAAAGGATGCTGTAATATTGGACCACTCCCTTGTTCAGAGGATGAAGATTTTACCTTGGTTTCATTCAACCTACACGACGAAATGATGCTGCTCCCACGTGCTGTAAAATTAACCAGTTATATAAGACCCTTAATAAATAGCTGACAGATATTTTACCTACGTACATACATATGTATACCCATATGAATATATATGCACATTAGCTGTATATATATACATACATAGATTGTCAACGTGAAACGTAGTCAGGATTTCCTGATTATATTTATTTCTCCATTTTCTTCATTCTCATCTCTTTTATTTCTCACTCACTCGCTCAGCTTGGTATTCACCTTTTTTTTTTTGAATTTGACTTTTATCAACTAAGTCCAAACGCAAAACCAGAAGATTCGATCTTACTTATACTGAAAGACGTGGAAGAGAGATATATTTTGATACAGTGAGATATGGAGGATCGCACGTGAGACTCTAGTTTCCTGTTTATTTCTCTTCATTCAACCCATGTAACTGGCATCTACCAAGATCTCCTCCTACGTCCTCACTCGTATCTACGTTTGGCCGTCTAATCCTGACTATCTACCATTTGCGACTTCATATAGGAATAACGTACGATATATGCGTTTCTCATATATCTATATGAAATGTTAATTAACTCACTATAACTCTAGAAGGTGTCTGGCCTCCTATAGGTTCGCGTGCCGCGGTATGTCTGTAATCGTTCCGTCCGCTCACCGTATGATGAAGATTGCACGTAGGCAGTACAGATGCACGTATAGTTTGAGTAAATAAACATATGCATTTAACTGTGCGACCGGACCGTAAGATATTCTCGGAGGATCAATTAAGCGCACGTGAATATTTGGAAAATTGGATTGGACAGAAAAATTGTAAAACTTGTATGAATAATTTTCGTATCTCGAAAACAGGGATTAATTTTTCTCGATCGCTCTTGTAGAGTCTGATGTAAGACGAAGAGCTATGAATAATTTTTTTTTAAAAGATCAAAATTTGACTCACTTTTTTTAAATTGAAAATTGACATTTTCTCGAGTATCCATCGGACCTTGTGCACAGCCAGTCTGACAGCCGCGAGTTGATCTTATGAAAATATAATGACACCCGTTAGATCGACATTGCATATATTATAAAATACATGCGTCCGTCTGATGTCAAATTTTTAATTAACAATCGAACATGTCCCACGAGCATTTGTCAGGTTATGTGAATTATTCTCATAGTGATGTATGTATATACATGTCGTTCAAGAGCCGTTCGTTAATCTTCTAAAAAGATAAAGACACGAATTGAACCGACACTGAGTATATTTTATAGAAGGTAATTAACATGGCCGCCTCGGATGGCGCATCGTGTAAAACACGAACCCCGGTAGCGTTTAATAAGGCCGTATATTTAAAAGGGCTGTAAACTATCTAATGCGCCAATCGAGTCAGCGCCGGCTACAGGTGTTTTCATAAAGAAAAGACACCTCGACATAAGCAATTGCGTGATAAAAAAAGAAATTAATAATCCACAGATAATCAACATTTATAGAATCCCATACGCCCCTGAGATCTGGACCGAGTGCATCGCTGCAATTAGTTGCAGTCTTAATCGGGACACGTTCTATAAGAGACTAAGTCCCGGGACACGTGCGCCAAGAAGTAACGAGTCGAACGTGGAATTGCAGTAGGAATTTATGAACTCATCCGAACTGGGAATTGGCTGGCTGTTGAAGAAATTGAGAAAAAAAAATTACCCGTTAACTGATAACGGTCTGTGAAAATTTGTCAGGTAGAAAGGCGACTATGTCAAAGCTAATTAGCTGACTGATAACGTTCATAGTGATAACGATAATCTTAAAAATACCTATGACCTATTCAAAGCTATTTTTCTGCTATCAATATCTTTAGCTCTCTATGCATTGTAATGACATTTCTATATCCGGTTCCACGTAACTCCGTACTGTTTTATTTATTGTCACAGCTAACATGCACTTTTTCTATGTCTATAGTGTCGTATGCATTTTTCTATTCATGTGCAATGACAGTTTATATATGCGTATGATATGCATTTACTGTTACGTATTATTGTCCTATGAGACGGTCTTGAATCCACTGCCGGTTGCATGAAAGTGAAATGCATCTGCGAGCGGAAATTGTTCGTTTTGAAATTCGTTATCCGGTAGGCATTCGATGCATCGTACGAGGCTATCAGTTAAACGGCGTCTCGAGTTTTACCAGCATCAGCGCGTTACTTGCCTCAGAGACGTGGTGGATGCGAAGTGGCGTAGGGAAGCGGGGGACAGGGGCAGTTCTTGGAATTGGAAGCTGGCAAGCTGGATTCTCAAGGAGGCGAAGTACCGTCGCGATACTTTTAGAAAATGTACCTGTATGTATATATATATATATATGTTTGATGCACTTACGCACTTGTGCATTTATGCACTTACCCGTTAACCACTTATGTCTCTTGTCCCATTTTGAATTTACCGCCATTCGCAATAGACCAATCACGTTCCACAGATATCAATTTAAAGCCGAACTACTTGCTGTATTGTAAAAGTGCATTCGCCTCTTCACTCTATTAAATGCATCTGTCCTATGTGCATATGTGCATTTCTAAGGATACGTGGGTGGATCGTAACGGTTTCGTATCGTGCAAACTGGTGGAATTTATCGGGAAATCAGATGTTCCTTTCACGTAGCAGATAGTCGACCGTAGCTTTAGAGTCGCGATGTACATTGATAAGGGGAAGGAGATACGATTGCGTCTGATCGTAGAAATACGGGAATGGATTGCACAGGGCTTGCTCGATGGTGGGTAAAGGGTTGTGGCTATGTAGGATAGACGTAGGAATTTAAGGCTGGTGCACAATAGCCATAAAGTTTGAAATTGACGCACGGTGAATGCAAGTTGGTCGTTGGGTTTTAAATTGATGATGGATAAAATGAAGCTGTGACGTATGAATAAAAAGAATATTCGGAGCAAGAATGATTTAATTTTTGCTAATGGGATTTTTTGAAATTTGATGTTAAAAAAAAATACTCATTCTCTTTTTATAAATGATCATTAGGGCTCGTTAATGTGCAGATGCTACGCTGTTAACACGTGCCGAGTGATCTTGCTGTTTTCTTACTTGAAAAATGGTATTTTTCAATAATCAATGATTCCGCATTGCGATCGTAAATTGTAGCCATTTCTTGTTTCCGTGGAATTTCAGCATGCATGAATATATTGTGGTACTTGTACATATGTCGAGGAGCTATGGCATAAATGCTATTTAATGTGGCTCGTAATTCATTTCTCGGCGAAGGTCGGAATACAAAGTTCCATTCTGAGTTTCTGTGTCGAACTTACAGCACGTAGCCGTAAAACGTTTTTGTACGTAATAAATTTCGTGCTTTGCAATCTTAGCGTGAAAAATGTAAATACGAGAATTGTCAGTTTAAGGGGGGAAAAAAGCAAAACAGCGCATAACTCGCACGGAGATAGTCGAAGAAAAGAATTTTTGGGAAAATTTTTAGCAGACAATTTGAAGTAAACTATATTAAGGAAAAACACGAAAATTACGTGATTCGAGTATTAAAAAATTATTTTTCATCAGATTTAATGACGTTGGCAAAATTTAATTGGTCGTTCTAACCAATATTTTTCTGCTTTTTTTTTCATTCTCTTGCTTCAAGTCCCTCTCTTTCTCTTTTCTTCATTTCTCTTTCAACCCGCTCCAGAGCGCACGTACACTCGCTAATGATGCAATCGTCTCATCAGATATCCTGACTTGACTGGCCTTTCCTCTTCGCTCCTTATTCCTCGCTCCTTACACACCTGACCATTCGAGGAGTTACCTTGATGGACAAACGCGTGGGTTGATAATATACAGGGTGTCCTTTAATTAATAGTTCAACCCTTCGAAAATATCACGGCACCTATATTACTGTGTTATAGAAATTAATAATTTTATTAATTGAAAGAAAAAACGATTTTCTGACAATATAATTAACTCGTTAGGGATAACAAATCGTGTATCGTTGTTCGTTGTTATTTTAATTGCACACCCGTTACGCGCTCCGTATCTCGACACCTGGCCGTAACATGTTCAGGATTCCTGGTAAAGATCTGCCAGATTCTCTTGGCAGCGTTAATGTATCACCCTGTAGCGTAGCAGCGGTGGATCGCGAGATTTCATTCATGGCCGAGTGCAGAAAGTGCAGAATGAACGTAAGAGCAAGAAGAAAACAAGCGCGGCAATAAGAATTGGCACGTGTTGGTCGATGCACTTAATGCATACGATGCAACCGATGCACCAGTGTCTGTATGCAATTTGAAAATAAAATGATGTCAAATTTTATCATCCAACGTAAATTTCACGCTGGCCTAGTAGCAAACTGCATCCCGTATGCATTTTTTCTTAATTGTTTAAGAATTTTTCGTACCTCCATATCACCAGGCGTTGCACGGGTGCATAAGGGAATGCAACTTCCTTGTAATGAGTGCAACGGGCAGTGGATGGGATCGTTTCGCGGCATAAATTCAAGACCTCGCCTCCGCTCGACGCGAATAAACGCCCGACTGATTTATCGCCAGGTGGATACGCAAGGAGCGTCACGTATAGATAAAAATTACCTAAAGGTGTCTACCCATGTGTGGAATTCATTTTATTTCCGCAAGGCAGTGCATAAACTTCAGTGAAAGGAATTGTCGTGGCAAATTTTTCGCATACATACATATATATATATTTTTTAATGAAATATTTTATCATAATTCCTCCCCTCTCCCTCTCTTTCTCATTCCTCCAATTATTTTTTATATTTCAAGGCCAGCCCACAAGTGCATCATAAAGATCAATTGTCTCGTTACCTTAAAGACCATTTAATTCAATCCAAGTACAAACAAACCTTACGCCATCTTGGTTATCCCGCTTGCTCGGAGAAGACCAGAGGAGAAGGCTGTGGATACTCTTCTCAGATCTAGATAGCTAAGAGTTATGGTACTTGCTATAGAAAAGCACCAATCATAGCCATAAGCACAATCGCCATTGCTTTGCTGTCCGAGAAATAATCTGTTGCAGTGTTTCTATGGGACTCTATGGTACACCATCATTTTCTGATTCTCTTTATAAATCTTGTGTCTGTATATATATATATATATATATATATATATATATATATATCCTTCTCAATTCCATAGTGACTACCTTTACGCCTCTAAGGGTCTCCTATCAGATAAATTGGTGGTGACGATAGTGGAGCAATATAATTCTCGGAAATTAAAAAGATCTTTAATTAATGACTGACTTGGTTAGAAAAATCCATTAGTTATCAATTGATCCATTACAAATTAATTGATAAGAGCTTTAAGTATACTATCTATAGGCTGACTATCCGTTTGTATATATGTATATTTATCGACATAATATCCCTGCATTGCTGGCAGACGGTGAAATTTTTTCGGTGAAAAAGCATAATTCAATAATTTATTTAAATATGATGACGTCAATTCGCAAAATTACTTATTATCCCGTTTCCCTTTGGGACTCATGGTGGTCCCATACAGACCGCGAACTCCTAGCCAATCAATTTCCATACATCGCATTAATTTCCATAAACTGACCGTGGCCTCCAGGCTCGTGCACTGTGTGCGTGACGCGTTCGCGTTATCCATTCTCAAGAAGACATATATATATATATATATTTTCCTACCGACTTCCTGTACTCTCATGTGTGCATACGTGAAAGCTGAAATCTACCAAGGGATATAATGGTTCGATGCTCTTGTAACGCCGCCTGTCGATTTACGTACAGGGGCGTTTATGGGCTTTGGCCAATTTAGCCTTAATAAGGATCATATATATATATATTTTTATATATTATATAATACACTATACATGTACACATATGACTAATAAGAGAATAAAAAATGCATCCTGACTCCTTAAAACCAATCAGTGATCTCTTATCAGTTATATTTAAAAAATGTATCGATAACAATAAACAATTAATTATTATTATTCTTATATTTACATTTCAAACTCAAAAATACATATATATTATAAATCCTAATATAAAAGTGCATCGACGAGCGGTTATTAAAAATAATTTGCAAGCGCATCGAAAACAATGCACTTTTGACGTGTCCTAACAGCTGCATAAGCCCGAGTGCAGCGGACGTGTGGTTCTCGTAAAGAAATGAAGAAGTTGCAACGACAATACGCAACAGCTAAGGTAACGGTATATCGTCGCGACGTGACTTTAGAAACAACACGGCAACGCTGACCTGGGTCAACCGTGTCTTTATATATACATATATACAAGAATCAGAAATAAAATCAATATCAACCATACGATCATTTTATTGATTTTGATTAACGTGCGTTTATTGTAATGTGCAACAACGGTACTTTTCAACGGTATGCATTGCTTTTCGATCCAGTTGTTGAAATAATCTCGAAAACTTTGTAGGACAAAAATATTTGTCAACTGGATCCAGTTGGCCTTCTGTCAACTGTACCTAATCTTATTACCACACCGATAGGGAGAGTCCAGTTGGACAACGTTTCATCTGATTTATTGCAATGGAATATAATAATGCGAATGGTACGCCCACGTGGTCGATAGTTAATTTACAGGGTGGTAACGTACCGGCGTATATACCATGGAAAATAATTCCACCCACGCGGCGTAATGCGAATCTGCCGTGCGACGAAGTATCGCTTATATACTTCGGTGTATCGAGTGATTCCCTATGGGAGTTTATTTCTCTAGTTACAACTAGTTTGCGAGACTTTCATGGGATACGGTAGTTGGTATTTATAATGAAGGGAATGTATATGTTTATATATCAGGATATGCATAAACGATTATAACGTTAACAGGTCGTCGTTTATTATGGGGTTGGTACGTACCTTTGTAATCCATTTTAATGGTTCATGGTGTTTTTGGCACGGCTCTTAGTCAGGAGGTTCAGTTCGATTAGAAGGGATGATCGATGGAAATTTTAATTACTTTATGAGATCGTAAACGAATTTTTAATAATCGTGACACGAAAATTTTATCTTGTAAATTATTTTTGTAGGTAGCCACTGGGTGAATGGTTGTCATTGTTTTTTATTCATTTTTTATTTTGACTTGCCACGTGGCCTTTTTTTTCTTGCATAGCATGTGGCGAATCGTTTGATTAAGGAACAATTGGGAATCAATATTATCGGCCATCCGATTCCCTTCCGGCAGGTCCACCGTGTTGCCGAGCTGCAATGATTTACTTCGATCGATAATCTGATATGCAAATTATATTCGTACGGTAGAGATCAGTTACCTCTCTTGCAGCGAGACTTTAAGGGGCTTTCACACTGGACGCTTGGACCCGTCATTTATAATGATGGTTAATGATCGGTTTTTCGAGATTGACTTTAATTATATGGATCGTGTGGGAATGTGGTAAGTCGTGGTGAATTTTTAGGTTGCCGATTTTTTAGATTCATTAACCGGATCTGTTTGGGCGCACTCTTCGTGTGGAGGTAGCTTTTTGAAAATTATTTTTAAACCGATTGACACGTGGCGGGATACCTGGCGCGTGGCTTTGTTGCTACCGATTTTTTGTGGGTGCACCATAAAGACTGCCGCACACCAAACCGGCTCACAATTCGGCTCACAGAGGCGTACCCCTGTCGGTACGCGAAGCGTAATCGCAGGAATGCCGATTTTAAAAGGATTCTCATTAATCATATTCATTATTTCAACCGTGGGAATGTTAATAAAACACACACTCGTTTATTACTGATGCATCTATGACGTGATACCGTTGTAGGTTACTTTTTTTGTTAATCTGTAATCGTGGATTTTTGATAAGATTTCTGTCAATGTAGCTTGTTTAAGGATTACGTATGTATAGGCGCTCCGAAAGCTGGACGTATTTAAAAAGAATTTTGTAGTCGAAGTTTGTAAAAATAATATTTTTCGTTATTTCACGAAAAAAAGGACAGTTAAACTCAAAAATTGTACCCACTTGTCAAAATTAGCATTTAATGTTTTTTTGCAATTTTTTTACGGGTCGGTTTGGCAGTACCGATTTCACTCCGTTTTTGGAAAAACCGAAAAAATGCTATTGGCTTCCTCTGTGCTCAAGAATTTAGGGGTGGCAAAATTAAGTGCAACATCGTATCAGAAACAAGCTTTGGTCATTTTTCGAACGGTACTAATGACGGGGCTGCTTGCTATTGGCCGATTGCCGATTTACTTGCAGGTAAAGGACACACCCTTTGTAAAAATGGATATGAATCCTAGAAATCGGCAAGAAGCCGGCAGTGATTCATTATTTACTAAGAGTTTGACGATAGCGAAGTGTACCTCCGGGCTGGTTTAGCATTTTCAAAAATTTCATGTCACCAAATGTTTATACTTAGACTGTGTTAAATAGAAATATGTCGCTGACGCAGTACGATTCGGAGGTAAGTGAATAAAGTCATCGGTGAATTTAGTAATAAAAATTAAGAGAATAATTTGTGTTCCTATAAATTTTATATCAATGCAAATTTTGTAATTTTTTTCTTGTTTTTTAAGCTTCTCGCCCTTTTCGATAACGACGTTGGACCACCAAGTGTTAATCAAATGGAAAGTACTGTCGACTGTACAGATTTTGGATTTGAATTCGATACCCAAAATATAATAGACACGTATGCCTACGATTCGCAAGTCCCTGTCAACTTGTCAACCAGTCAGACTCAAACAGCTGCAGCTGCAACTGTGTACTGTATCAGCAACAATCAACACAAGTTTTCATCAACACCGTCAACCTTAACATCGAATGTGTGCTTAGCATTGAAATCCAATTCAACTGTAACATCAACTTCAACAACCAGCTGCATCAATCAAGAACCAACTGTAGTGGCTATTGATACAACAACAACAACAAACTTTGCTGATTTAAACAACGCAAGGCTGACACACGAAATTGGTTTTGAATCTACGATTGGAGGTGTTGAAGAATTTAACAGTGATGTACAGTTGGAATTCAACAATTTTAATCACAAAACAATTGAAAACTTCGATCAACACTTCTGGGCTGTTTGTGCGAAACAAAAGTCAAATCTGGACGATTTAAAAAAAAATTTCTCTGAGCAACCCACGCGTTATCGCAGGAGGTCCAGGAGGAAAATTAATGAACAGTGCATGTCTTTCGTGGGACGTGTGCCGGATGAACAGAGACATCTCCAAGGGCCCGATGTCTTTAATCCACCTTTATCTTACACCTGCCTCTTTTGCCCCAAGGGTTACTATAGTGCGAAATGTAGTTATCGCCATCAACTTCATCACGCTAGAAAATTACTTACGTGTCCATTGTGCAATTTCAAATCAAGAAGTCTTGACATTTTGTACAGGCACGCAAGATACTTTCATCATATACCGAAGTATTTGAAACAATTGATGGGCTACCGTTGGACCCACAAAGAATAATTGCAGACACTGTATAATTTAAGATAACGTTTACTGTATGTATATTTATTCTAGTTATTTATTAACGTCACTGACACCAGTTTTTTTATCGAGCTTTAATGTTTATTAATTATTATTGTAAATCGTATTTTCACTGTTTCATGGATACGTTGAAACTGTGCATACGAACAGTTTTTTTTGTATGTAAATATATTTATTTTTCATCGTAATTCCAAGTCACTTTTTTTACACGCACATCCTCTGACAATTTTTTTCATTTTCAGTTGCACGATTATTCTCGTTATCTTCAAGGCTTCGTAACTTTACGTCCAATCAGGAGAAATTCTTTTCAGTCTTGGAAAAATTTTGAGCTGTCATGTTTGTCAGACTTAGTCAAAGTGGAGTAAGACCTTTGTGAATCATTGATGAGTAATAGGGAAGGGCGACTGTAGACAAACCTGCATTCGTTACAGATAGAGTACAGTTCAAAATAACCTTTAGTAATTTTTTTTTTTATTTCAGTCGTTTGTAACTATAGCATGCAGTTTAACCCTGTTGTTGCGATTGGCGTAATATTTTTAATTTTTAGTGTGTCTGCCTGGTTTTTTACAGTTATGTTTCAACCAGCCTTTATATTTATGGTCAAGTTACTGCGGCTCTGTTACTATACCAAATTTGATATTCCTATTTTTAAACAGAATAATAAGGGTGCGTCCACAATGAACACGTGTTTCTTGCAGGGCAGAGTAATGAGCTTTCCCCAATGCACTGTGCATCTTGAATCATGTTATATGCAATGGAAGTGTAAATGGGGATAAAAATACTCGAGAATTTTTATAAATATAAAACTCAATTTCATCGATGAATTTAAGTACAAAAGGCTTATAAAATAATATAAGAATAATTGAATGTTACAATAATATGAATTTTATGATTGAGGACAATCGAAATATTAGGATGGAATTTTAGATACAAATTTTTAATAGCGAGTAGTGTATTTAGTTCTTCTCTTTCTACAGACTGCCTCGTGCTTACGTCTGTCGCTTCTAATTGCAAAAGCCTTGTTGCACTTTTTGCAATGTTGAGTATAGCTCATGTGAAAAATCATATGTCGTCTATATGCCAACTTGTGAAACAGTAGCTTCGAGCATTTGTGACAAGCGAAGATTTTGGGCTTTGGAAACTCAAAATTCTTCGATTCCTCCGACTTTTGCTTTTTGATTAGCATCATTTTTTTTTTATCGGCCGACACAGAGAATCCTTTTAAGAAACGCAAGATATCAATATTCAGGACACTCTCTCCACCAGATTCCAAAGTTCTCGTATCTACGTTGTATTTTTTCGGATTCGTGCGATTTTTTCGACTTTCACGCTCCTTAATAAGGTCACGACCGAAATTATCGTAGTGGAACTTTTTTGATCTTTTTAAAAAAAATCGCACGGATAATCGATTTTCTAAATCCTCCAGCATAGCAGCGTCACCTATTATATTCGGCGGGATCAACTCTGCAATTGGTATCTGTGAGAATAATAAAATTCAAAATATTAGTATTTTTGCTCAAAAATGATTAACCAGAAAAAAAAAATTTTTATTACAATTATTTTTTTGTCCTCACCCTTGAAAACGTTGAGGTGGTCTTCTTTGTATTTTTTTCAGTGAACATTTTGTGTTTTTGATGTTTCTAAGTGGCTATATTGTTAACTTTTGTTTCACCTCACTGGTTTCTGTTGACTTGCTGATAATTTTCTTGTTTATGGGAACTTGATCAAGCTCCGATTTTTCAACCAACTTGTGAACGACTTGTAGGTCTTTGGTAGATCACGCAAACTTGTCGAAATTTCGAAATAATAAAATTCAACTGATACGTGCGAAGTGTATGATTCGTTACGTGCGCTATTCGATTACCGAATGGCTGATCTACCTGTCGATCAGCATTTTTATAAGGGTCGTTGCACCCGATTAATGTTCATTGAGCCAATTACCGATTCGGAACAAAATGTTGACTACCTGATTGGTGGATTCTTATAGGTTGCCTCGTTCTTGGCTCGAGTATTTACCAAATCTCTTAATTGTCTTTGCTGCATTCAACAAAAAACATAGTTAAAAAATCAAAAGTACATGATAGGATAATTTGCCAAATTTAAATATTTACAAAATTTCGATTTTTTTTTTATATCAAACTTTCAAAAATGCATTTTCGCGTATTAGAGTTTTCGATAAAAATCATATCTTCCACATCTTCAAAGACACGTGCTTCAATTATAAAGATTCTCAAAAATCATTTATAACAAATTTCAATTTCTCTGTACAAACAAAAAAAAAGACATTCAAAATAGCAAAGCATAACGGAACAGATGTCAAAACACGTCATAGGAAATACAAAGGGAATGAAACTCCCAGTAATCAGCTCGTGCCCTATATCAATAAAAATAACCAACAAGTAATATACCCAGTGAATCAATAAAATTGTATGAATTAACCAAAACTCTAATTATCCCATGTAATAACGTCGTAAATGACAATAAAACTGACAAAATTCACTACGAACAGTCATAATCCACGTGCTGTACTTAGTTACCGGCAATAAATCCAGCGTCATTGTTTGCAAGTCTTACAGCTATACAACCAAACGGTACGCGTGGATTACAATAAGTAAGCGTAAACATTTAATTACATTCTATTACCATATTCCAAAAGCTACTTAATTACCTAAACACTTGTCCCAGAATATTTCCCAATAAAATAAATATACCGTTTCTTGCCACTGTATGATTTTTGACTATACCTGTCAAAACTTTTACTCATTTCCGATACTATTGATCTGTTAAATTTTTTTTATTAAATACATGAGTATTAGTGAAAGCATCCCTGAAGCAAATCTTAAATTCTAAACTTTCTCCTATTTATGGATATTGATTTCGTTTGTACGTAACGATTATAACTACAAATTGATCAGTTTGATGAACACATACGGTACTAAGGTAACCAAACACAGGTTAAGGGTACCTCTATCCTTTGGTACTTGGCCCTGTATGAAGGCATAAAGTCAAAAGGATCAAGAAGAAGAAATACGTATCTATACTGTAGCTCAAAAATATATTGATTTTAATTATCGATATCGATATCGATAATCGATTTAAGTCACGTTACTCAAATGTCAACGTTCACAAAACCGATTATTTTTTCCTCTAGTCTGAGAGCTACTTCGAAAATGATTCTTCGAAGTAAAATGGCCGTCGACAAAAAATCATATACCGTTCAACATAAGAAAAACAAAATGGCTACAAGAGTAGGATTCCGTTATGGATGGGTGCAATTAAAACGCACGTAAAGCCATACCTCCTCCCTAGCAAAGATATTAGAGTACAGTGCTCACACACAGAGTACAGTAATAACCAAATATAACAATAAGACTCGAGAGCGGAGTCGGTTACTAATTTAATTTAACGTCATTAGCCTCATTCCTTAAACACAGCATCACTCACCGACGTATAATTAAACGCTTCATAATTAGTGCCAATTAATAAAACTGTCCCAAGAACCACGCAGCACATACATACGTGTATATACGAAAAAAATTTATTCGTGCAATGCTAATTACAAAAATATAGATTAAAAATCCCATTACCGTTATTTGCATATTAATCAAGATTGACTAAGAAAGTAAAATTAAACATATACAAATATGCAAAAAAATATAATTCTCAATTAGCTCAATCAAATTATCATTAGCTCGATCCTCGCTTAATGAAGAAGTCCAATACGTATGAAAAATCTATATAGAGATGCCTGCCCGTACTAACGTCAGCCTCCCACAATTTCAAATGTTATCTCCTGTCTGTATATCCAATATGGCGATAGTGTACTGGGTACTAACGAGTCTCATCACCACGGTTGACTTTTTGATAAAAGTGCAAAGTGATCCCATGGGAAAAATGAAACGGGATCATTACAGCTACCAATGGGCTGTACCAATCCACTGTGTGCTATCTATATCTATACCTGCCTATCCACCTGGATAGTACAGGACTGACTGCAAAATGAGTGTAAAAGCAAGGAGCAATGTCTTGGGCTGATACTCACTGCAGCAATCACCTCCTGGGTGGTCCGTAAAACGCCATGGGCCATGCACCAGCTTTCTACGTCCGTATTAAGTCATTTCAACCTGGATCAATGTACATTCTGAATTCCTTATATTACATTGATCTCTTGAGATATTGATCATTGAATTTTTAATTTTTTTTCACGGGTACTTTATATACCTATATATCTGATATATATTTCGTTTATCTGAGTATACGAGTGTAGATATACATAGGAATTTCATATGGGATACAGACGGATGCTGTTAACTACGTTCCGGGATGCAAAAAGGGTAATAATGAAAATAAAAAAAATTCTTATCTTTTTTTTTTACTGGTTTGTAATCCGGCGGTAAAATTCGGGTATTTAGGGAAATGAGAGACGATCGATATCCGATCAATAATTCCTCGAGGGTATATACGAGATGGTATAGGTAAAAGCAGCGTTCTGTATCAGATACACTTTTGGATGGTATATTATCCTCCTTGAATATCTCTATTAGCATAATCTGCAAGTCGAGATGGAATTTTCATGAGGGATGTTATAAATTTTGTAAAATAAAAAATTATAGTCGTTTATCTTCCAGTACGTTTATGTATATATATATTTGCGTACTTTATACGAGGATCTGTTTGGTAATATATTTGTATAATAGGTTATTAATAATTTTTTGAATTCTTCAATTAAAAATCATTTCTTGTCCTTATCAATTATTTGATTCGTCACACTCAACAGCCCTTACGACCCACGCCTGATAGTATCATCCTACGATAAAATCTGTATAGAAATTATAAAATCATCATTAACTGTAAGAGTCGCATTATTAATCGTTGATTCATGCAAATGCTGCCAATAGCGTTTAGCTCGCGCTATAATTATCCGAGTTATCCGCCGAGTACAGTGTGCACTGTGTATATAGGATAAACTGCATAATTGCATAGGTGAAAAGTGCATAGGAAAAGTGCAGTCGTTAGAATTTTTTTGGAAAATCGTAAGATGAAATTTTTTTTAACCATATCAAAAATCGATATTTATTGGAAAAATACGAGGATGGGTGATTTAATGGGAATGAAAAATGGCCGTCACTGGGACTTCACTGGGTTCCGTTGAAGGGGGAACAACGTGCATTTTGTCTACCGATGCGTTTTTGCCGTCGGGCGATGCACGCGTGGGAGAATCGGCAAAATGTCAAACGACTGTCACGTCCCGACGAGAGACCACTTCAAATATTTGATCTTACGATCCTGGCCACTCTTCGTGTATTCACTAATTATCTGTGATCTTCTTTTTTACTTCTGCTATCCATTTCGGACCTTTAGACTTCATTCCCAAGTAGCGCTTCCTTGCCTGACTGCAACCTACCTGTTTAAGTGCATCGGGGCTGGTATAGGTTTTACACGGTGAATACAAAAATAAAATGCCTTGAAGACTCATTAAGAGATTCATTTGATTGGATACAGTGCTTGATCGAATGAGCTAATTACAGTGTAATTAGCCATTGCGTTTCAAATCCATGATATTTTCATGCGGTCATCATGATTTTAAATGTACTTTATCACGTGATATTCCAATCAAAATACAAAAATTATTTAATAATTTTTTTCTTCTACAAAGTACTTTTGTACTTTTATGATTCTTGCTTTTGCCTGATTCTTGTACTGCAAGAACTATTTGTATCGTTGGTAATCCTGTCACAATATGCGATTACTATCTCGTGAACATTGTCGATCTGCTTGTCACTGAAGGAGCCTAGCGAGCTAAAGAACGAGATCACGGGAGACCAAGAAATAAGTAAGAGAGGAGAGTCTCTTAGGAGAGAGACTGGAGAATCCTTGATCGTATCTCTGACGGCGTTTCTGAGCCTGCGGGCCAGTTGGACCCGCGTTAGATCTGTCGACCCACGTTGACACTTTTTACATTATCATTTCTCTCCTTGACCATGATGCATCGCGTACAGCATCAGTATCGTAAGAGAAGATACAAAAAATTGTTACATTCAAGAGCACTGTCTCTTGAATAATCTTTATGTAAAAGTAAAAAAAAATCATTAATTACAAAAAAAGTACTGTAAAATTGAACAAAATTATTTTGACGACAAAATAATTTAGATAATCAAAAAACTGACTTTCACAGTGAAATGACCACAAAAAATTTCATCTAGATAACATTCATCTATCTAAAAAAAAACGTCATCAAGAAAACGTCAGTCAATTCGAAACAGTCCCAATTTTTGGGCCCGATCAACCCTCGATATAACGTCAACGGGTTCTCATATAATAATTCCGATGACAATGGACCGACGAAGATCAAAGTATATCTTCGACAGACGAGAGACATCTGACACACGGAATAAAATATATCAAAGGACTCCCCTGAAATTGGGCCAGATACGTACCTAACCTGACCATCGGATGATAACTTATAAATGGGCCTTATTATCAACCCACATAATATATCCCATTATATCGCGATAACGATAAAGCTCTCTACAGATGGAAGCTACCAAGATTTCTACTCCCTATTTCTCTTTCTCAGTCAACAATAAAGGTGCGCGATAACGCAAGGGGTGTACACATTAAAAGGAAGTGACGACATCAAGCGTGCCAACGTTATCAGTACAAATGATAATATCGTCTCAACACTGCACGACTTGTAAACACGTGTTACAGTGCTATCAAAGAGACACGGGGACAGGATTATACCTACCTTCTGAATAAACGTGGGTGGCTAAGTCTATTGTGTCGAGGAAAGATACGGACCAGCGAACCAAAGTGAAACAGGGCCTTATGCCCTTATACGAGACTGACCCTAATTCCTTGCTTTGTGAATAAAATTCAAAATTTTTTTTTCATCGAGTCTTAACCAAGCACTGTAACAGTACTCTATACCTATATCCACAAAGTTCTATATACATATAGATTCGGCTAGACTTAAAGGGGGCCCGATCCAATTATTCCATAACAAAAGGGGGCCTTATGGAAACCCATCTTATTCTCTTTTCATACAATGCACCTGGCTCTGTGTTGGCTTTCACTTAGCGAGCAATTAACACAATGACGATAGTGTTACAAGCATGACCATAGAGATATCCTTACGTACATAGAAACACGTGGTACGAGCAATGCCCACTATTTTTATAATATAAATTAAAGATATCTAGGATTATTATACCCGGTGTCCCCCTAGTACAAATAAGTGGGAGAAGTCAGCTGGAGTGTAATTACATTTCTAACGAAAGAAACACGAATTACACATATACCTTGAGTGACTAAGCTCTCTCTGGTGACGTAGCAAAATCAAAATGGAGGACTACTACCGGTGAGAACTAGTTCTGTAATCAGGACCACCGAGAGATTGAATTATTAAGTAGATTATCATCTGTCTGTACTCCCGCTGATATACGCTGCATATATTATCGACACTTCTTCGTATATCGATCGATCGGACACCCTGTATATACTCGACTGATGTTTATTGGCAATGAAATTTTTATCAAGATAAATACACGCGCAATGAATGACAGTCAGTGAAATTTATTTTGTTCCAATGACGCTCCAACGGAAATCGTCAAACTGACTCACGTTGTACCTGCGTATAGTACTTACTGGTACACATACCCGGTGTAAAAAATATCATGAATCTCCGATCGGATTGGCTCATTATATTTAACGCGTGAGATTTATATTTATATCAACCATATTTCCCGCGTGAGTAACACGTCAGGACCGTCCTGAAGCACCTGGCCAACTGTACGCCCACGTGGTAAAACGTATATACGTTTCTGAATTACGTACCCATGTGATGCCCACATACTCACGTATGAACGATTTATCGAAGGATTCACGATTTCTCGTTGTGTTATAGTCAGGTTGGTATAACTGCCTACGCCAGATAGTGGACGTGTATATTTACTACTTTTATGATACAGTATTTCAATGGGGGTCGATCAGGCTTGCCAAAGCAAAAAATTTTTTTATACATATATATGACAAAATTTTATGAATTTATTATGTAGAATTTTTTGTACGTTCACCTGCGCGTCTTCGGTAGTTTTTTTTTTATAACGAGGATTTTTTATGCCGGTTTACGGGTCCTGGTCAATGAAGGAATCCGTCTTAAGTACGGTGGACAGTGAATAGATAATTTCGTTAATGACGAATTAAGTGACTAAGCAACGGCGTCGTGAACGTCTCACAAAAGTACGCGACAAAAGCGGTCCCAAAGTTGCTGGTAGTTGCTTATCGGCGTTGCGAGGAAACGGGGCCTGGTACCGCACCAGAGTAGTAACAGGGCCTGACCCATAAATGCTAGTCAGACAGGGCCCAGCTACTCTGGCTTATCTCCCATAAAAATACCTTTCCCATAACACTGCGCGTCACTGGAGGATCTCTTATACTCACGTGTGCGACAGTTATGGAAACGGAGTGGTATTAAGGCTGATTTTTAATAATTCATAGCGGCGACGAATTTCCGAATAAAATTTTTGCTGCGATAGTAAGGAGACGTCTGCTGGAGAAAATCAGAGATTGTAATGTTATTATAGCCGGTAAAATACCAGGGACTAGAAATTCGTGTGCTTTTTTCTTGTCGGGACTATGAAAAGGACCCCTAAGGGGGGCCCAAACAACAATACGTCGCTCACGTGTGAATGCACCTGTCGTTCTCGTAGCGGCAGTACCCATACTTTCCTCATTCGGAGCGACTATCTGGCTTCGTTAATTGAATAGAGAAAACCCACGCCTGTGGAGGATCGGTGGGCGTCGTTTATTGTGAGTAAGACTTTATGATCTCATCACGGTGGTCCCGGCCGCTCGTTTGGCTTTAACTTGAACGAAGGCCGACGCGCAAGTGGCATTTAAGCTACGAGGATGCGATTAATTGAATCGTATCGGTATGAATTTTATCTCGCGTCTCGTATAATGTAAATTGAAAGTTTGCAAAAAATTTGCAAAAATTTCGAATTTTACTCGCTTAAGCTTTATTTATCTTTTTTTTCCTGTGCATTTGTAATCTCATTCAATCGGTGCACTGGCCCAATTTTCAATCGATCCTTCTGTGCTCTCAGGGAAGAACGGGGCTCTCTTCCTGGACCAGTTTAATTTAATACGCCGACACGATCCTCATTATCAACCGATGAGATCATAAATCATGAATGGAGATATTAATTGAGAAAAGTTTTTTTTTACACGAATATCTACTTACTTCAAAGGATACAGAAGGGAATATCGGATTTGATTGAAATCTACTATTTTTTTTTTATTAACAAATCTTTACATAACTCTTGTACCGCTTAACTCGGCGATATTGACATTGTGTAATAAACATTTCGCCATTAGATTTTGCAATTATTGACTTTCCTCATTCTGATCGTTAACTGTTTGTAAATATTTAAGAACGTAATGAGATTTGCTTATAATTAACATTTACTCGATTAAAACAGGTGTTTATCCAATTTAATCTATACGTCATACGCTAATGGGTTAATAGATGCAATTTATAAAACAGTCGATAATTAGTCTAATAAAAAATTGTTTCAACACTCGAAGCTAGTATGTCTATATGTACAAAGATTGATAAATAAATGATAGTATATTTACATTAAAAAATGGACAAAAATGATAAAAAGGAAAATTGAAGAAAAGAGCATCGCACAAGGCCCAATACTGTAGTCGATTAAACAATTCTTCTTTGGGCCCAGTCCATTAATCACCTGTCGATAGATCCACACCGGAAACGTCACGTTAAGTCACGTTGCGTATAAACCTGGACCCTCTTGAAGAAGTCCCAATAATCATGAGTCTAATGGGCCCTAGTCAAGGATACCAGTCACGATTAGCATAGTCCCTCTGTTAGGTCCACGCGACAACAATACAAACACAGATACAAAGTCAGTAAAAAAATAAATCTAAGCTTGTCTCTACACAATTAAATTTTTATCAGTGGACGTACACTTTTATTGATCGATCGTATTATTTACCATGAGATAGATAAGGCATTGCACTCTATCATTCTACAATACCCGCAGGGTGCATCTACAAAATGAGTACGTATGCACTTTTTCAAAAACATCCGCCCAATTATATATTTTCGATATACCCATTACTATTGTATTTACGTCGCACCTGCATTCGCTGACCGAGCAACGTGTTGCTGATCTCACGTGACTTGTACAGTTGGGCCAGTTGGTACGGTGTGTTGGTACTTACAGTGCTTATAGAGTCGGCGAACTGAAATAAGTCCCAGATATATCTCTCAGGCCCCGTCTGCACCCACGTGCAAGGCATAGTAAACACCGAGGAGTGACTGAGACAGATTCGGATTCGGTAAGATAGTGCGGATGGGGGAAAGAACCAGTAGGAGAGAGAAAGAGAGAGAAGCAGAGGAAGAAGAAGAAGGAGGAGGAGGAGAGAGGCTATACAAGCTAATGGTAATGGTAGCACGCCAGTGTCTCCCGAGCCGCGGTCCAAGCCGGTACATCCGCGTCTTCCTCTTCGCGGTAACACGTGAACGAGATTAACCTCAATGAGAATATCCGATTAAATTAGATTCTATGCGATCAGTTAAAATTGATAAAGTTGAATAACAATAGCGAGAGAGAAATTTTTATATTCAATTTTTAAGATGACTCTCACGTAATTCTTTGGTTGATCTGGACCAGGGATGCTGCGGGAAATTTTTTTTGTATAAGTTGATAAATTGTTTTTCATTATTATTGGCAATGATACTGGGTGGATTTATTGTTCTGGTAATACGAGATCGTTGCTTTTATTCGAAGATCCATAGTAAAGGAGACAGTAAGAGGATCTAAATTAGGATCATGATTTTATAAAGTGATCGACTGGTGCACCAAACAGTGTTATGGATTAATGACTATGGGGTAGAAATGTACCCCGGAAGGTGGTTCTGGGCCCAGGGCTTCCTGGCCCTAGGTAGTTTCGCACTACTACTGGTATCCACGCATACAAAAGACAAATATAATGTTAAAGGAGCCACTTCGAACGAAGTGTCACCAGTCAGGGGCTATAGGGTAAAGTGGCAATCGGGTGATAGCGTGAGTGACTCGGTGATAAGAAACGGTGGGAAAGTTCGTGCGGATAGAAATGATCAAAATCGTGAAGATTACGACTACCTGTCGCACTCGTGGAATTCGGAGGGTTTCGCGTGGGAATCTGCAAAATCGTACGATGTGAACGCGCCTTACAGTGCCGTCAAACTGCATAGTTCTAAGACAGATAAAATGGTCAAAAGTCAAAGTACACTGTCGGAACGTAAATCGATGGAAAAAATGCGAAAACTAGTCAAGTGGAGCACGAAAGAAAAATCAGGGACATCAAAATTTTCAAAAAGAAATTTAAAAAATTACTATCCGACAGCAATGGGACACCAGTATCGTCATGGTGAAATGAGCGACTTTCCAAAATCAAAAAACAAAAATTCTTCACGGACGAGAGCGTCGCGACGAACGGACGCCTCCCGACGCCTCGTATCTCCCTTATCTAAAGAGGACGTGATGGCCTTATCAAACTCCTCCGCGCAAACTGTAGCGACTGGCAATTATGACGAAGGTCGCATTTCCGAAAAAGGTTGGGATAGCGAAAAAAATCGCAAACTTGAAAACCGACAGCGACAACGAAGATACACTTATTACACACGAGCTTCTAATCCAATGGCTTATGTTCACATCAAACCGTCATATCTACAACCAAGGACAAACTCTATGGAAAGAAAATGCGTGCGTTGTATGGTGTTCTACAAACCATGTCCAGCGCTACAACCACCAAGATACGTCACTCCCACATATAGATATAAAGAACAGGCATCAAAGTGGCGCGGATTGAAGTACGGTGAGTAATAAAAATTTTTAAAAATATTCACTACACCCACTAGTTTTGAAATTTTTTTTCTACATTAAAAATATAAGTAACATCAACGGCACTATGTCAAAGTATATTTAAGATACGATAATGAAATTTAAAAAAAATTATATTGTCTTCTAATATACCCATAAGAATTTGCCTTTCTATGGTACAACGTATAATAGTACAAAGTACTACGAATAGTCTTCTGACCATCTCATTAGTAACTGGAGCCACTTCTAGCTGTTACAATAATAACAGTCCACAGTACGCGTCCTATACAACATTGTTCAATAGGGGTATCCATCCCCGAGGGAATTATGCAAATGTTCGCCGTTCGATTGGCGGAATGAAAGAATAATCAAAGAGCGGTATCCAAGACGATGAGACAAGACTGGAGCTACGTGTGATTAAACGCGTGCGTAATTTGGGGAGTGCAAATTTTGAAAAATCTCACAGTACTACAGTCGCGATTTCAAATGGACTTTACACGCACGGAAAAAAATCCTTAAGCTTAATGGGCGAATATGAAAAATTTTTTTTTAGAAATTGCCAAATGTCAAAAAAAAATTATCAGCTTAAAAATCATTTTCTATATTACTCGTACGTAAAGTTTTGTTCATACAAATGTAACTGTCTCGGATTTCTTTTTAAACGTTCAGAAGTATCATAAGGCTGACACGCAAAGCGCAGTAAAAATTACGTGGCGGATCTAAAAATATCGCGGTATCGACACGCGTGTCGTCTGACACGCACTCGCGTGAGACCGTATGCGTGCGGAAAATAAAAGAAAGATAAAAAATAAAAGAAAAGATAATAAAAGCACATCTTACTATATAGCATGTACGCTTCGTGTGAATCATCCTTAAACACTGTGTGTACTATGCGTTTCACCTTGAATTGCAAGCGCATATGTGGAAGTGCCGTAATCATGCATGGAAGTAACATAAGCACGTGACCAACTATAATATATCTAAGCGCACCAAGAGAAATGATAAAAAATAATTAATTGATAATTCAATGACATAATCACTATTTTCTAACGGGTACCACTAAATTTCATAATTAGCAAAATATTAAATACACACATGTACGACAACGTTCTTAGCCCTGTGAATATTTAATACGAAATGAAATTTTTTGTTAACAAAGTCTCACTAAAATTATTAATGATAAAAGTGATAAAGAAATTACTATAATTTTCAATTAATTAGGTAAACCAATGCATTCATTCGTGTCCGAACGCCACTTTTAAAGATTCATAAAGGCTTCCGTTGCGACGACCAAACCCAATTAGACACAGGGATTAAATTTAATTAACGCGATGGGACTTACCTCCCCCTTTCCCCCTTACTCCACACATGGAACCACGATGCTTGACTGTAACGACTTAATCTCTTTCAGTCTGTCTTTTCAGTGCATCATAAGGACAGATGCATTTCTTACTGCATATGTTATGCATATACAGTACCAGTCGAAAGTATCGATACGAATCGATGTGCGGTGTAGCTAAAAAATTTGCATCTTGAAAGAGCATATTTCATATACCCACACGTGCTGTTCACATATGGCTTAAGACAATGTGCACTTCCACATATGGCAAATGAGAGTATAGGTACAGGTATGTACGCACCTATACCTACATCCGTACGTGTAGCAATTCCATCGGTTTTTTCGCAAAGATCAAAGGGGCCCATCGAACCATCCATATTTATAGGTCTTTTCTTGCGACGACGCACACCGTCCCGACGAGGGACGTCGTGGGCGTCCCGTTGTTTGAACGCCACTTTAAACCGCGCTTAACGCCTTCGGGAACCCATTAGGCTTCCGTTGCCGGTGTTTCTTAAAAAAAAAAAACGCCCTGAACATTATTCCAGTCTTCATGGAATTCATATTGGGCATCAAAATCTCTGCTTATTTTTCCTTTTTTAGGTTAGTAATTTTTTCTTTTACTTCATTCACAGTCCTTATGGAACTGTCGATAGGCATAATAACGTCCTCCCGTTTACCCAGCATATATGCCTACGCTCACGGGGCCTGATGGGACTGGCTAATCGCCCGGAGTACAATTTATAGCAGTACAACGTAATTGCACCGGTTTTACCCGAGAATTGAATTGGTCCACGTCCGGTTGAATCGTCCTGCCAATTTGTCCTGATTTCTTATCATTCGATTCGTAGCTTCAACCGCGCTCCGTATATGATAATTCAAGCCTCTCTCGCACCGAGCGACCAAGGCGACCCTGAGAATTCATAACGAGCCCTCGCAGCGGCGGCTTCCTTTCATCTTCTCGTATCTGCAAAATATCGGCGCGTGTGTCCGCTCACGCTCACGCGAACTTCCGTCCTGTCGCGGTACTCGTAAACTCCCATTATCCACACGTGCCAGGAAGACAGATGCGATACCTATGCATTTATTATTTTTTATTTTTATTATTTTTTTCCATATATCCATCCTCCTACAAAACTGATAATTTTTTTACACGCGACGTATTTAAAAAAAATTATTTTATCACGAAACGATATCAATTTTTTTTCGATTCATTGCATCACGCTGATCTTCAATTCTGCCGTGTTCTCCCGAGAGATATATGGCGCGATCCCTACGTGTATACTTAAACAAGACGCACCTAGCGATGTAAGTATGTATCTCAAAGAGCACATGTGTTATTATTCAATAACAGGTGTAGTGCGAGCCACGCCACGGAGCCTCTAATCCAACCTGAATGCGAACCAAGCAAAAACATACACGTACGTATACTCCATACGAGGTATAATATTCGTCGGTAATAAAAAAAAAAATCACATATGATCAACTATACAACATATGTTAAAGAACGCGAATTACATATGGAGTAAAATCAAACCTATATATTCGCGATTATTAAGTAGATAAAAAAAATTATTTTTCAAAGCCGATTACGAGCGGATCATTAAAATTTAAACAGTACCAGGTACGGTTGTCAAAAAAAAATTACAAAATTTTTTTGTTGCTAAAATCTTTTTGGCAATCCTTATTCTATCGCGTGGGCTCCATGGTCGTTCTATTAATATTGATTAATCCGTTTCGTGGTGCGATAACGTTACTTCGTCCATTTAATATTAATGAGAACACGTAACATGCAGATTAATAATTCCTCGGGCGAGAACTCCGCGGTCGCGAGTGTCGACTCCGCGGGAGGGAGAAAAATAATCCGGAAAGGAGCCGGGTGGCTGGAGGGGGAAGGGAAGGAGGTTGGCAGATCGAAGATTCCAATCTGGAATCAATTACCTTATCGAACTGGCTTCGCATACCGGCTACGATTCATTACACAGAACGATCGGTACACGTTTTAAATGCCGCTCCATTGTTCACGGCTATTTAATCGGCCGACGATCTCGATCCTCTACTTACTCAAGGAGAAATCCGAAAGGGCCCGAAGATAGCCGAAGAATTTTTATTACACGTGTATATATATATATATATATATATATACCTATTGGGGAAAGAGAGATATCGTGGGATTAAGAAATTTTCAATTTGATTATCATTCGAGAGGTTCTGGTACTCGAAAACACGGAAGTATCTGATAAGATAATTATGCAACAGTATCGGTGCGATCTCCACTGAGATAACGAGTAACCAGTTTTGGGCTGTCTACGAGTAGGAATCAATCGAAAAAAAAATTGAAATTCCTCTTTGCAGTAATTCCACGTATTACCTTGCCGCGTTTTCATGCATCTTCGGTGGCTGCGAGAGTAATTTGCATCTTTTATTATGCAATGCGGTCGGCCTTCCGTTGCCATTGCACTTTGTTGGCGTTTGAATGTACAAATTGCATTTCGATGCGTTGGAAATTTTTACAAGGGAATTTGGCGCGAGATTCGAATTTTGGAAAATATATTTATTGGTGATTTTTAAGATTTTTTTTTCATTCGTCACTGTTGCGAATCAATGGTGCGACGGGGGTCGGAGGTCATTGATTTATCAGTCGTCTTAATATAATTCTTGATAAACAGAGCGATACTTCTTTGAGTTGTTAATCTAGCGAATAATTCGCGCCGATGGAAATTAGGTCGATTCGAGTAATCAAGATTGAAGTGACGTATGCGACTATTAACAATGTGGAGCATCTCTATGAAATATAATTGGAATTATATGCACACAAACAATGAACAGTCTATCAAAAAGCGGCTGTATAAAATTATGCGTTTGATATATGACATGATTAAATTGAATCACATGTGATATACTGTTACACGGGTCGCGCTGTATAGTACATTTGAAATAAGACCGCCGCCTAACGAGCTTTTGGAATTAATTAAGATAACCAGCGCTAAATTAATTCCGTTAATATTCTCATACCAAAATAAAGTTATCTGAAATTAACCTACGTAAGCATAATTAATTCAATTAATTTCGTAGTGTCGATGGGCGTCATTAATTATCTTTATGTAACCAGACTTTCATTAAGGCAAAAAAAGAATCCCGACTAACTCAACGTAACGAAGGTGTTTTAAAAACTCGTAAATAAATATCGCTCTCATGAAAACTTTTCATTATCCAGTCATCTGCATGCATAGGTGGGAATAAATTAGCAAAATTACTGAAAGCACAGCGATCGTGAAGAAATTGTAGAAAAGCAATTTAAAGCCAGTTGCTCGTATTATAAACGTGATCAAGGTGTCGCCGATATGTCGAAACGCGCCTTTAAGCTCTCTGTGACAAGCGACAAGGGAATGTTGGCACGAACGTGTAAAACGGGTAATCCGACACGTGAAATCATTTCCAGGTATAGTGTTACCAGGAATTAGAGGAAAAAAATATTAGACCACAAGGTGCAGCATACATGTATATCTATGTAACTGCAATAAAGTAGGTACCGACGTAGCTATACCTATCTGTTTATCTATCCAGTATAAACCGTGTCGCGTCATAGAAACGGGCACGGGAAACCGCGTCTATATGGTTCTCGAGGCAGCTGGGCAAATGCCGCAAGGATTGTTCTTTGCGTGAAAATTAAAATTGTGCAGATTTTTGCATCGTTTTTCTATCAAAGAAATAAAGTACTTGTCCCGTCTTAATGATAATTTTATAGCAGCCAAAGTACATAGCAACACACGAATGGGAGTACGTAGTTTAATTCCTGATATCATCTTAGGATATGTATAGTCTCTGTATATTGTAATATATTATATGTTGTATTAAGAGCATTATGGTCAAGAGTTTTAAAATTCGTAATGCATCTCGAACACGCAAAGGCGGTCTGCTCGGATAATTTCGATGCACTTCGTGATGGTAAAGCTCGAAGGTGTGAAATTAATACGCGTTATTTATTGGATCTTCCATGTCCGGTCCATGCGTGGGCATTTTGATGGGAATCTCATTTTATTTCCGTTTCATTGCTATGTATTTAATGTGGAACTTTAACAATTTCCTTATATACATTATATATTGTATGCACTTTTATGCACTTTATATTCTATACACTATATATTGCACGCACTCTATATTATTGTATCGCCGATAATACAGCTGCATATTTATATTGAATCTTCAATAATTCTCCGTGCAGATGCACTTTGCTTTTTTTTTACTTGTAACAACGCAACGACTCAGCGAGCAATTCACTCGTAAAATGCACCGAGTACCTTCACTCGATACTGTTCCCACGATAAAAACTTCGAATGCTCGTTTAATAATTACGCTGGCACTCCGAAAATTGGCTGCCTATCCAGAAATGAAGGTCTGCCTTAAAGCGTCTGTGGTTTGAGCATTGAAACTTTTTTTTTATATTTTTTTCTTTATTGCTTCGCCAAGACAAAACTTTTCAATATTCTAGTATTCCCTTTCAGGAAGTGCGTCGAATTACGTGTCTTTGTAAAATTGTCAAAGTACCAAGTACTTGTTAAGATTTTCATAAGGGGAATTCATAAAAAATAAAAGCACCTTATAGTATAATTTTTTATAACGCATATATTTTAATATATCTAAAATACTTTGGTACCATGACGAGTACGCTCCATGTACAAAAATATCTTTTACGTGTAAAATGACAACTTGGTCCATAAAAGAAGAGTGCATCTCAAGCACGAAGCAATCCGTGATATCTGTTATCTAAACTGAAGCGTGTCTCACCGGCATTAAATCGATGTGCGATAAATCAAGGATTTACGCGTGCCATTACTGGATTGCGTATATTGATACCTATACTTGCTATTCGATGTATTACTTACGTTTCTGCGCGATAATACCAGCCTATATCGTTAAGGCTTAATGAGCCACATACGGTATGCATATGAGAACGAGTGACAGAGTGAGTCGATATATCCAAAGTTTGCATGAAAAAATTTTATTCTCGATCCCTCGTCAAATTCATTTATACGATTAGTCACCTATTATTATTTTATAAAAAACTATTAGTATTTTTTTATACGACGTGTACATATGTGACAAAAAATGCTTTTTTTTACGAGTACAGTGTATACTTTTATTCTCGATCTATCGACGTCCCACGTTAACCGATAGTATATTCGGACCTACTGGACTGATAAGAGATAATTAGGGAAATTAAAATCTGATCCGACACATTTTTCACTTGAGATGAATAAATTTGAAAATACCCCAAAAAATGTAAAATTATTTTTATTATATATTCATATAACATTATGTAGTATATTATACGATTGCATTTAAAAAATGCACAATTATACTCCATCAGTGAAATTTATTTCCAATCAAATTGACTCTAACTCGTTCCAGGTATATAGTCAACCCTTCGAGTATATTCGGGATCATTTTGAGCTGAAAATTGCATAATTTTTTTACGGCTCGCAAGAGACACGTGCATTCGAAGGTTTAAATAAAAGTCTCACGCGTTACGCACGACGTTAACCTGCGTCCCACATACGCAAATACAATAATGAATTGAAATTAAGTGCATGGCTGCATACTAAAGTACACCGAAGTAACGACGTATACTCCACCATTAGAAATATGAATGAAGAAGGAGCCGACCACACACGTCAAATCCACATACCAGTAGTACCACTCGGAATCTGACTGAGTGTTTCTTGCTTTGGTTGAACTTGTTCAAAAAAAGGTACAAGTACAAAGTACTCTAGTCCAACAATACTAGGAGGCTACGAGTGAGCAAGTTCAGTACCATCATTAGATACAAAAAGCTCTCTCGATGCTCGTAAACGTATTTTGAAAAAAAAAGAGTACGCGTGGGTGCGCCAGCTGGCGGATGAAAGGTGAACAAAAGAATAATAATGATCAAGTGAGCGCCAAGCAAATCAAGACAAATACTCAGAGCGACCAAGTATCCAGGACATTGTTTACTCGGTGAAGTCAGAGAAGAATTTAGTGTCACTTCACGTGGCTGCTGTGGATCGTACAAAGAATTGACTATTGTTTGTAGCTATGTCGGATGGCTTATACAGGGTGATCAATAAGTACGGAGCGTGCAGTTGGTTATGTTGCAAAAGTGAGGTGGAGTCTCTAATTAAAACAATTAGTACTCGATGATTATGTTAAGTGGCCGTCACCGAAGCCAGTTTAGCGATGATCGATCCTCCTTCACCCTACGGCCATTTTCCTCGACTTGTAGGTCGTGGCGGCCATTATCACTGCGCGATAAATATAACGTGTAACGAGCCACCCAACGCACCTTGGAGGTGTTAACGACCTTTTCAATTCACGTCCCACTCGATTTACGAGCTAATCGTATTGTGTCCGATTCTTCCCGTTCTGAGACATCTATGGACCCTTGCGTTATTATCGTATATACGTTTTCACGTGGTTCGAATTATTATCAGACACTCGGAGTGATTGATAAGAAAGGATATAGGTTATTGAAAGACGAGAGTTCTTATAGAAATTTTATAAAGATACGAATATCATTTTTCATGTGAAAAAATTTGACAACTACCACAGTTAATGGGAAATTATGATTTTCATGTAATTCTGTTTAATTATATAGTTTATTATATCGTTGGAGTTAATAATAAATAATTAGATTTTTACTTATTTTTACTTAATTAATTTTTTTATTTTTTCTCACACGTTTCTCAATGAAAATCACTGATGATCGAGATCAGAACAATTTAAATGAATCCGACATGCGGGTTACGCATTTTGAACCGAGCTACTACTGTCTTTGTTAATTTTGTAATTGCTTTTCCATCATAGTCGACAATCATATTCCTGTCAGGCTCAAGGATCGCCTTTGCTTTTGATAACGAGACGTCGGCCAAAGATAACTTCTCAACTTTCTATCTAGCTTACATTTCTACATACGCAATATGGACACTTACGTAGTTCAGCTCTTATTGTGATTATGAGTAATAGCTCAGACTCGAACCCTCGTTCTGTCAACGAAAATCATAGGCGAAATGCTCGTACCGACTGTCGGTAAATGACTTGAAAATTTACTTTTGAAAATGTAATGATCATCGCCTACTTTAATAATGGCAATGATAATATCGCCCTAATCCAGTACAAGGATAATCGAATTCTTTCGTGGCCAAATGAATGGCAACTTACTCAACCGATAATTACGTTAATGACAACAAGCCGATAATCTACTATGGCAATGAAGATAATGACGATAAAGCGTACACGGTGATCGCGACACGCCCTCGTCATTAGGTTACCTGCCTACGTTATTCCCCGAGGAAAATTGCTAAGGGCAATTTCCCAGGGGCGGTCCAATCGATAAACGATAATTATTCGCAAAAGCTCATCACGCCGGTTATAATTAATTATCACGGTATCTAATGACTCACTGATTCTGGGGTATCGAGATAATCCATCTAGATAGGATATTGCCATTGGCTGTATGGACCTTGTGGAATTTTCTATGATTTCCAATAATTTTTATTATTATTATTATTTATCTTTTTTTCTTCGTAGTCCATATAAATTATTTTTTTGCAATCACAACTCATACGCTATTAGCTTAACCCGTAGTGTGACTAGATGATTTAAGGACGTCGCGACAGCAGACAAAGAGACGTGCGAAAATCGATCGACCTAAAGGCTCATTTGCAATTAGCGAAAGTCGCTACCTGACTGGTATCTGCCCGAGGCGTTATGATAAATGTGACAAAGGATATGCAATTATTAAGATTTATCATACGTGAGTCGTTCATTATACTAAACATGTATCCTGACACTTCTGAAGCAGCAAATTTGAATAAGCTGTACCATGATCTGGATGACATAAAAATAAAATTTTCATAAATTATGATAAGTATTAAAAACTATATTTTTTACCTAATATTTTTTTATGAATTATTGAGAGTCGCTCGCTAATTAGATATCACTCTAGGCGTCAACCAGACGGTAACTGGGTAACCGGCTAATTAATTACCTGAAAAAGGGCCTGGTCTGTTACCTAAATCATTGTAACAGGGTCGATTAGCAACAAAGCAGAATGACTTCAGATCACAAATCAGAAACCTAGTGAAGCGTGGGTCGTTGGTAGGTGTTATATATATATATATATATATATATATATATATATATATACACGAAATGTATTAAAAGAAAAAAAAGAGCAAACTGGAAAGCGAGACTTTTGACTATTGTGTGAACTAGTCAGACACAAGATACATGACGCAACAATGGGACACGCGTGATCTTGAGAATCAGTGTATCCGTAGCATCTATTGTTCAGCATCCGTCGTCTCTTATTCTTTCGACGTCGTCACGCTTATAGATCATCCTGGCAATAATGTATTCACAGCGCGTGTCGGACGTCCACCCGTTTACACGCATCGTGGATCACTTGATCTCATAGATCACATTGATTCCACTTACCTACAGTGTATAACGTCCACACAGTATAGATCAGTCGATGGACCACGTATAAGAGTACTATGAAAGCTTAACCCGAGAATGATCTCGCGATTTGGTTGACCATTTGAAAAGCATTGAGTTGGGATCTCTCAGACACCCCACATGCCTACTCGCAGGTCAAAGATGAGGTTAAAAAAAAACTTGTTAATAAAAAATTGTTTTTTTTTTGTTGACACAGAAAATTTATTACGTCAATCAATTATAATTAATTTATGGTAATTTGTAAATGATCACCGAGAAGAAAGTGCGTGAGGTATTTCCGCATGGAATAATAGCGTGGGTGGTTTAAGCCGGTTTTCATGATGCGAATGAACAAGCTTGAAAATTCAAGTGTTAATTCACTCACGTGTGTCTTATTGGAAGATTGACTGATGTGAGAAATAAAAAATGATCTAATCGACCTTCCACACTTGATACGTACGAACGAAAGGCTACTTACGTCATTCATTTTTTTTAAAAGCCTCTCGAGAATTGAATCCTCGTCGATAATTCTATCAGTCTGGATGCGTGTCTGGCACTTGAGTTGAAATAGAGGAATTTATTGTTCCTGTTAGCTATACGTAAATACACGTGCGGCGCCACGTAACGACGGCCTCGAGGGTTCTCAATGGACTTGCAAAAGGGATTATCGAGACAAAGGAAGCCTGTTTCTAACGTCATGTTCGAACAAGGTTAAATTCATACGACATTGACAGAAAGTAATGTACTCTTGGATATAAGCGATTTAAAGGAATGACAAAGTCAGAGTAGAGATATTTCGAGAGGCAGAAGGATATGTCATAGATTATGAAATAACAATCAAGACGAATGCGAAAATAATTTTTTAATGCACTGAAACACGGATAGCGGTTACATTTATTCTTTTACGAAAATCGATTGGTGGATATTTTTAACGAAGAACTTCACCATATTTTTAATCACCATTTACCAAAGTGACTCATCAGTCATCAAATTTTACAATTCTGGGTAATCGTTTCAGAAGTAGTATTCACTTTCACCACCAGGCGCCAGCAGCTGTACTGTTTGTAGCGTATAGTTGACGCTTTTTTCAACTGTCTTTCCTTTCTTCCCTTTCATTGCTTGTGGCTGACTTCACCAAGCAGTAGACGCGCCAGATCAATCGTCTTTCCGAACACCCGTCAGACCACGAGCTGCGTGCCCTGAGGTGGCTGAGTCCGTGTTTAAATTTAGCTTTGAAACTAGTGGCGCCTTAGCGGAGCCTGACGGTACTACGTCGAACTTGAGGAAAGTGGCGCGCAATACAATCGATTCTAATAAGCAAGATTTTTTCTTATTCCAATACACAAATCATATTTAGTATACAAAATGGCGGTTGTATAAAGAAGTCCCGGGAAATCCAGGACTTCAAGCGTGATCGATCTACGCGTTTAATAACGACCGTACGACTGGTATCACACAGCCAATTTCGGAAGTGGTTGAAACATCAGAGCATGTAGCGTCAGCTGTTGTTAATACCAAATCCGTGTGTTCCTCGAGGGTGATGCTACTCCTGGATACAATGTCTCTGGAAAAATAAATTCAATAAATATAAAGAAGACATCGGAAAGGCGATAAAGGAATAGAAAAAATTTTCATTTTCCAATCACTCACCCAACGGCGATATTACTATGCACACTCGTCAGCAACACTTGCAGATTCTCACTGAAGCTACTGAACTCATCAAGACTGACTGTTACCGAAGAATTTGACCAATTGATAACAACGAGTAAAGGATCGTAACCATCCAATTCCCTAGAGAAGACCAAGACGACGTCGTCGATAACACGTGTCGTCAGATCTCCTAACTTACCGACCGTCGTGTTTCTCAGCCGCGCGGCAGCCTGGAAGTTCTTAAAGTAACTTTTATCAGCCTCCTTTTGCGCCGCTAAATTCAGTGTACGATAATTCTCGTTCACTTTCAAGTACACCGAGGTGTTCGTGGAGAATCCTAAAAAAGCGAAAATAATTTCAATGAAATATAATATAATTAAACCTCCAATTGATAACTGACCTGCTGACGTAGTATTATCCCATTGGAAAGGTGTACGCTGAGGATCCCTAGTTGTAGCCGTATAACGAGTTGGGTCAGAGTTGCAGGCCTGAGGGTCTTCCGATTCTTCCCAAGTTAAGAATGTATCAACCATGCCGATTTCTTCGCCATTATAAATCGTCGGAACTCCAGGCAACAAAAGTAACAGGATGTTAAAAGTGTCTACCTTTTCGCTACCGAAACGCGAGGCCACACGACTCCTGTCATGATTGCCAATCTGAGAATGGATAATCGAGCTGTCAATTTCAATTCTTACATAACAAATTAAAGTTATACCACATACATCACAAAAGTGTATCTCAAACTTACGACCCAATTGGGAGTCTGACCTGCAGGCGTATACTCCATCCACTCATCAATAATATTCTTAAGACCTGTAGCTGTTTGGGTCTCAAGCGAATAGGACGTAGTCCTATTTCCGATCAGGAAGAAATTGAATGGTAAATGAACACCGTAGTCGTAGAACAAGCTGATCATGGATATGTTGGCATATGACTCGGTGAACATGACCCGTTCAAGTCCAGGTTGCTTAGCTGTATATTCATCAAAGTGCTTTCTCCATCTTGCGACCAGGTCGTAAATCTCCATATAATCTTTGGTATAGATATGATCTAGGTAGAAATATTCATGCGGAGCATATTTTTCTAATCCTGATAGGGGTTCATCTCTGAATTCAGGATCCTCAAATAAATATGGCAACGCATCGATACGGAAACCGGCCACGCCACGATCCATCCAGAACGTAAGTATATCCTTATCAGAAAAAAAATGTTACGTAAATATATATTTCGTTACTCACAAAAAATCCTGACTCACCAATGATTCCTGGATGACCGCCTCGTTCCTGAAGTCCAAGTCCGGCTGTTCCTTGTTAAATTGATGAAAATAATAAGCTTGTCGCTTTTCGCTCCATTCCCAAGCACTTCCGCTGTTGAAGCGACTCAGCCAATTGTTCGGTGGTTTTCTGGTACCGTTTGCATCCAGAATTCCCTCGTGCCACACGTAGTAATCGGTATAGGGGGCGACACTGGCTTCGGATAATTTAAACCACTCGTGTTCCGTACTTGTATGGTTAGGAACGTAGTCCAGAACCACTTTGATTCCAAGTTCCGCAGCGCGAGCGATTAACGCATCCATGTCCTCCAGAGTTCCATATAGTGGATCTATGTCTGTGTAGTTGGAGACGTCATAGCCAGTGTCGATTTGTGGACTGGAGAAACAGGGAGCAATCCATATCGCCCCTATGCCCAGCTCGCTCAGGTAATCCAATTTGCTTGCGATACCTGATAACGTTTATACTAATTAACATCGGAGTGATACTGCATCACAATTTTTTTTATAGATACGATTATAAATTATTACGCAAAATAATAATACGAATAAATCATTTTCAAGGCTACTATTTAAATCATTTTTTTTTACGTAAAAACTTACATATACTCCATATCGAAGGAGTCATATGATAACACAGCTTCTTTTATTTTTTTTACGAAATAATAAAATTTTCGTGTCTTCGTGTAGACCAAATTACGTAATTTGTGGGTTTAATGGAAAAATGTGAGAAAGCAGAAATTTTATAGGGAATAAGCACAATAAATTAGTAATTTTGCTTCTACCATTCAAATCGCCAATTCCGTCTCCATTGCTGTCCTTGAATGATCGGGGCCAGATCTCGTACAGAGTTGTTGTTCTCCACCATGACAGCTCCGTGTCTGCCTGCACGATGACTCCGACTATGACAGCGAAAATCGGCACTGTCAACCAACTTGATGCCAAATTCATCATTTTCGGAACGATACTCATTTCACGGGATCTCAGTCCCCTTTTATACCTTTCGTTGTATGAGATATGACGTGTTCGCGTGAAAAATCTTTAGTTGCGTAATACAGCTGACGATACAGATGTTAACGGAGGTAAATAAAGTCGATCCACAAATGCTCATTTAAACCAATCGAATATAGGGTAGCCCTGCATGCTTAGCTCTGCGTAGCAGTTGTATGGCTAAGCACGTGTGTGCATGGGTTTTTACTTAAATATATTTTGTTTTTATCTCTTACGTAATAAAATAATAATAGACCATGGGGTACCTGGTGTCTCCGAGGTCTCCAGCTGTCTGGAGGTCCTCTAGTCTGGAATAAGTCTGGGTGACCTAAACTTCCACAAATTATTTTGCCTTACAATTAGTACGGGATAGTAGTCCCAGCGGAGCGACTTCAGCTAGACTTGAGCCAGACTTTTTCTGAATTTTCTCACAGGATCGATTCAAATTTTATACAGACTCTTCCGACACTTTCGTCAAGACCTGGATTGGATTGATACTTGATCGATCGTTACGCAATCAGTCATTGATTATACGTATGTGCTGATAATTATGAGATCTTCAACCACGTGTGCCGAAAAGACATGTAAAGAGTGTTTTTGCTTTTGTAGCTCGTCAGGCGAATATGTTAATTCGTTGACAGCGAAAGTGATTAAAAAATTTTGTTGCGCAATGATTTCCGATATACAATTTTAGCTGATAATCTTAAAATGATTTCAACTTTTATCGCTGTTGAGTCTGTTGACTTAGTTGATATTTCAAGTGGCATTCTGTTTACCTTGTAACTTTCTTATGTACCTACGGAAAAATTTTTGCAAATATTACAAAAATATAAGTGATTTGTGTGGATTTCTAATTATATAATTGTATAAATTTAAAATCAAAATGAAATTTTTAAAAAAGTCAACACACACGCGTAAATCGCACTTGGTTGCTGCCACGAGTCGAACTTGAAATCTGTGATTGCTGGAATACTTGAAGTAAGAAGTATGTGAACAATAGGAAGTTAAATGTTAACTACTATGAATTCAATTTTTTAACACATTGTTAAACACGTTTATTAAATTTCCATATGAAATTTTAACTTGATTTACAAGTGAGAGAAGGACTTGAAGTATGGTATCAGATAGGCGCTCCAGAAGTTCGAAAAGGAGATTTTGAAGTTTGTTAATACCAAAGCTGCATTACCCTGCAGGGTAATGTTGCTCTTGCATAGAACGTCTCTGGAAAAATAAAATTAAATAATTTAATGAAGGTATTGTTCAGCCGGTAAAGGAATGACAACATTTTGAATTTCCTAATGACTCACCCAACGTTGAGATGATTATTAACATCCGACAGAAGCACCTTCAGCATCTTACTGAAGTTACTGAAGTCATTAAGACTGACTGTTACCGGCGACTTCGACCAGTTAATAACAACGAGTAAGGGGTCGT
>JAYRCB010000199.1:292234-307895 GCA_036026315.1 Trachelus stipa
GCGATACTGTACCATACTACTTTAGTAGATTTTACTTTCATGGCTTAGCAACTTCTACCAGATCTTTCTCTCCGTGTTTCTAAGACCTAATTCTATATCAATCAAATCTCCGACATTTAAGGGCACAAGTAACGAGCGTCCACTCACATACTTGAAGAAAATGTCGAGTTATTTGAGGGCAACTCAAGCCCAGGGGAAGATTTGCGTTTAATTGTGGGCAATAGTCTAGATGGAACTGCACAAGATTGGTGGCGAGTTCACTACGGGAAACATAACGCAGTAAAACACAAAATCTTTGCAGTTGAATATGCCGTAGAGATATTCAGCAAGGCAAAAGATTTAAAGCCACCCCTGTCAATAGCTAAACTCATTAGCAAACTCGCGGATCACTTTTCCAAGACCCTGAGTCTTATTGTCCATGGAAGGCAGATAGACGATATAAATTCGTTCACAGAACTGGAAAGAGACAATAGAAACGAACCAGCGTCAAAACGGGAAAAGACTACGAATGTAGCAGGAACCTCGTCTCCAACGACACCTCCACGGAACACATATCCTCCACCAAGACAATCCCATGAACAATCAACTCCAAATAACCAAATAACCGTCCTCGACCGAATCATCAACAAGGACGGAATAAAAAGTACAACCGAGCAGGCTGTCACCAAGCGAATGCCATCAAGAAGGAAGAAGAAGGAAGGAACGCAGGAGAAGCAGCGACCTCCACATCGGACTGTACCCCATGAAATGGATCCAGGGGAGGAGTCCACCAGAGAGAATTCTCACCCTAAGCCCACAGTCTCGGAAAATTAAAGAACGTTGTGGCTACCAAGGTGTCCCGCAGTAGTCAGGGACGTCAAGGCGCGTCCACAATGTGTATGACGAAAATTGAAAATAACTCACCGACTCGAATGAAATGAACACGATTCAATGTTCTATGCTGGAACTTGAATATATCTTGACGTGTAACAACATCTTCGGAGAAGAAGACGAAGCACCAGGGGACGGCCGACCACTGCAATGCCCAGAAATAGACGGCGTCATCCAAGGAATTAAGACTGAAGCACTTATTGACACGGGAAGTCAAGTCACTGCTCTCTCTGAATCTTCTGTAAACCAACGCATAAAGGATTTCAGACATTGTCATACGCTTCCAATAGTGGGCAGGTACGTCACAAATGCGAGAGCCCACGAGTCAGTGCGAGTTAGAAAACAAATCCTAGCCAAGAGGAAGATAGCAGGAAAAGGGTTAGACACAATATTCGTGTTAATCCCGAAATTAATAAGTACCTACATAATCGGAATAGATTTCTTACGGACACACCAAGGGAAGATTGACCTGCGAGAGAACAAAATCTACCTGAGCAACAAGGATGAACAGGTTTCTATCTCCTTTGCTTAGCCGATGGAACAACCCAGCATAAACCATTCAATTCCAGAATGCAACCCCATTATTAACAAGGGAGAAACAGAAAGAGAAGACTCTGTCACAATTTAAGAAGTCGAGGAGAAACTTGCCGGCTGCATCAAACAAAGCCTGTTTCAATTAGAACACTTTCAGAAGGCAATATGAAAGAAGACAACATTAAAAACCAAAGAAGACACATGAAAAATTTTATACATACTCTTCCAACACTTTGGTCAAGACCTGGATTGGATTCATACTTGATTAATCGTTTCGCAATCAGCCATCGATTATACATATGTGCTAGTAATTATGAGATCTTCAACCACGCATGCCGAAAAGACGTGTCACTCGCGTAAAGAGTGTTTCTGTTTTTGTAGCTTGTTCGGCGGATATTCTAATTCGCTGCCAGCGAAACTGGTTAAATATTTGTGTTGCGCAATAATTTCCGATATGCAAATTTAGCTGATATTCCTAAAATGAATTCAGCTTTTATCACTGTCGAGTCTTGTTCGAGTCTGTTGACTTAGTTGCTATTTCAAGTGGCGTTCCGTTTACCTTCTAGAATTCTTATGTACCCACGGGAACAAATTGTCTAAATAATACAAAAATATAAGCGATTTGTGTGGCTTTTTAATTATATAATTATATAAATGTAAAATTGAAACGCAATTCAAAAAAAATTCAACACGTGGGCGTCAGTCGCGCTTGATGCTGCCAGGAATCGGACTTGAAATCCGCGATTGCTGGAATGCTTGAAGTAAGAAGTATTAGAAAAATAGGTAGTTAAATGTTAGCTATTGTGAATTCAATTTTTTAAGAAACTATTAAAAACTTTTATTTAACTTCCTTTACAAGTTTCAACTTAATTTACACGTTGAAGAAGGATTTCAAGGATGGTATTAGACAGGCAACTTTTGAGACGTCCGAATAGTCGGAGCAGGTGACGTCAGATGATGCTAATACCAAGGCTGCATTGCCCTCCAGGATAATCTTGTTCCTGGGTAATATGTCTCTGGAAAAATAAAATTAAATAATTTAATGAAGGCATTGTTCAGCCGATAAAGGAACGACAGCATATTGGATTTCCTAATCACTCACCCAACTGCGATATCGTTATTAACATCCGACAGAAGCACCTTCAGCGTGTCACTGAAGTTACTGAAGTCATTAAGATTGACTGTTACCGGAGACTTGGACCAGTTGATAACAACGAGTAAGGGGTCGTGGCCTTTCAATTCTCTGGACATGGCGAAGACATTCTCGCCTATAACAAGCGTCTTCAGGGCTCCATCTTTGGCCACCGTCGTGTTCCTGAGCCTCATGGCTCCCTGGAAATTCTTATAGTAACTCTTATGAGCAGCCTTTTGCGCCGCCAAATTCAGTGTACGATAATTCTTGTTCACTTTCAAGTACACCGTGGTGTTCGTAGAGAATCCTGATAAAATGAAAATAACATTGAGGTATATTCCACGTAACAGTAATGAAACTGAATCTACAACCGATTACCCACCAGCTGATGTAGAATTATCCCATTGAAAAGGCGTTCGCTCAGGATCCCTAGAATATCTCTGATAACGCTGAGGATCAGTGCTACAGGCCTGAGGATCTTCTGTTTCCTCCCAGGTTAGATACCCATTTGTCATGCCGATCTCATCACCGTTGTAAACCGTCATGACGCCAGGTAACAATAGTAAAATGAAGTTTAACGCGTCTATCCTCTCGGAGCCGAAACGCGTGGCCATGCGAGTATTGTCATGATTTCCAATCTGATAACGGATTAATAAGCTGTTAATTGGAATTCTTACATAATAAATTAAAATTATAACAGCACAAAAATATATTTCACACTTACGACCCAGTTGGGTGTTCCGCCTTCAGGCATCTCCTGAAGCCATTGATCAATATTGTTCTTGATTCCCACAGGTGACTGAGTTTCAGCATTGAAGTAAATAGTGGAGTTTGTAATGAAGAGAAAATTGAACGGGATGTGAGCACCGTAACTATAGTATAAAGTTGTCATGGATGTATTGGTGTATGCCTCAGTAAATATTACGCGCTCTAGACCATCATTGGCCTTAGCATTATATTCATCTAAGTAATTTCTCCATATCTGAACAAGTTCATAATTCTCAATCAAATTCTTGGTATAGATATGATCCAAGTATCCGTAGTCAGTATCAGGTACGGATTGTCCTGATATCGGTTCATCTCTTAATTCAGCATCCTCATAGATATGTGGCATTGCATCTATACGTAGACCAGCAATACCGCGATCCAGCCAGTACGACATTATTTTCTAATGGGGAAGCAATCGAATGAGTTACAGAAGTACATTATTCATTATTCACTAGTAACCATGGCTCACCTTCGTTTCCTCAATGACTAATTCATTCCTGAGGTCGAAATCTGCCTGGCTTACTGCAAATTGATGAAGATAATAAGCCTGTCGCTTGTCGCTCCATTCCCAAACAGTTCCGCTGTTGAAGACGCTCAGCCAATTGTTTGGTGGTTTTCTGGTACCGTTTGCATCCAGAATTCCCTCGTGCCAGACATAATAATCGGTATAGGGGTCCACACTGGCTTCGGATAATTTAAACCACTCGTGTTCCGTACTCGTGTGGTTAGGAACGTAGTCCAGAATCACTTTGATTCCAAGTTCCTTGGCGCGAGCTACTAGATTGTCAAAGTCCTCCAAAGTCCCGTACATTGGATCTATGTCTAAGTAGTCGGAGACGTCATAGCCAGTGTCGACTTGTGGACTTTTGAAAATTGGCGATAACCATATTGTCTCTATTCCCATGTCGTTTAGATGTTCCAGTTTGCTTGTGATACCTGATGACGTTTAGACTGATTAACATCGCAGTGATGTCGCTTGGAATTTAATTCTATACGTCCAACTTACCATTCAAATCGCCAATTCCGTCTCCATCGCTGTCCTTAAAGGATCGCGGCCAAATCTGATAGACAGTCGTTGTTTGCCACCATTTCTTCACACCTTCAACCTGGAGAACCAGTCCGGCTGTGATAACGAATATCGCGACAGCGCAGCGTCTAGGTGCTGTTGTCACCATTGTTGCAGTAGTTTAGTTTTGGCCGGTCAGAGTTTCCTTATATATGTAAATTGGACCGTTTATGTGCAGCTTTTATTTCATTATTCAGCTGTTCATACCAATTGCGCAATTAAATCAAATTAAATGCACAATTAAGTTTTTGGCCTGTTTTTGCATCATTTAATGTTTATTTGCAAAAGAAGAAATAACTAATTTTGAAAATAATCCAAAAGCAATGTAAACTTTCTACACCATCTGCCATCTGATAGGCATGTGTAGAATTCCACTTCGGAGAAAACATGTTTGTTTTGAGTCGATGAAATCGTCGATGCTTTGACGGACTTTTTCAAGTGTTTTTCCAGGTCAGCCAAGTCATTTTGAAGGAACCGGAAAAGGTGGTAGTAAGAAGGGGTACGCCTGGAGAACACGCCGCGGGAGCGAGAATATTCCAGCCCTAGTCGGCGATGACTTGCAGGGTTGTTTTCGCTGTATGTTGTCCTGCAGTAATATATCACTTGCCTTTTCCCACTGCCGGCAAAAGGTCTGCTCTCATTTTTCTCAGGGCATCGCTCACTTGAATAAGTTGTTGCTGATAATTATCAGCATTGACAGTTTCACCGGGTTTGAGCAGCTCATAGTAAATGACGCCTTTCCGGTCCCACCAAATACACAACATAATGTTTGATGTTAATGTTTGATTTTGCGGTACTGGTCGATGGCTCACCCGGATGAACCCAAGACTTCCGCTTCTTGGGATTGTCATAAGTTATTTTGTGCAGAAAATCTTTTCTTTCAAACCTGGATAGCAGGGACAGAGCAATTTCGCGGTGCTTTGCTTTGTTTTCTGGACTGAGCCCATGGGGAACCCAGCGACCCTCCTTCTGAACTCTACCTAGCTTACGTAGGCCTTTAGAAACGGCTTGTTGGGTTAGCTAAAGTGCTTCTGTAAGTTCTGATTGAATTTGACAAGGGTTTTTCTCCAACAGTTGTTTCAGTTCTTCATTTTCAACTTTTTTTTTGGATGTCCAGGGCGTTCTTTGTCCCTGAGATCGAAATTTTCATTTTTAAACATTTCGGACTACTTTTTGAAGTACTGCAGAATACAAATCATTTCCTGTGCCTCTGTGGCATTTTTTTAAGTTGATACGCGAAAAGAAGGCAAATGTTGCTTTTCGAAGGACATTGTATTCATTACTGATTCTTGAGGTTATATTCGCAAGAGTGCCATCTGTTATAGAGCATTTTAAAGCGGAGGCTTAGTACTTTCAAACCACCGTAGGGCGGCAAAACATTGAAGTTCGAATAGGTGCTATTGACAACTAGAGATTAGGGCTGAGAACTTAGTTGTACACCTAATATTTCAACTCGTGTACATAATCAATGACTAGCAAGGAATTACGTGGACTTAGCAATGTAAAATTAACAAGGACATATGTGGAAATAGATATGGTGCTGTTCTGGTACAACTGCTAGAATGTTGCAATTTCTTGCGTCTTAGAAAATTCTATGATCTTTTAATGGCCTATCTATGAAAAGCTGAGGTGGACCATAAGAAAGTGTCAGGCTGATTCTAGACTTCCGTGTCTTTCAGGATCCTGGAAAGATTTCCTAGAATGCTTCGAGTTTAACTTGAATAATATTAGCCAAGTAAATATGCTTGATCTGAATTTACGTGCGATTAAGCATGACGGCAAGTGGGAAGGACAATTTCACAATTTGCCAGCAACGTTTTGAACAAATCTATAACTGTGACTTAATAGGAATTACTATATATTTTCTAATTCTTTTATCGATTTTAACAAATTATGATTTTTTCTATATATAGCAATTCATAAAATACAGATACATGTAATAAAAATCATTGTACTTATTACAGTATTTAAATCCGCTACTGATAATTATCTGGTTCACATCCCGCTGGTAATTTTCTTTTGATTACGTTCAGCAATAAAATTTGGCGAACGCGAATTGTTGTTTGTACAATCGCGTACTATTGGTTCATGTGCGAATGATAATCATAAAATCATATATCACATTGAAAATATTTATACTTCAAACCACCTTCCAAATAATGAAGAAGAAAGAGGTCAGTAAATTTTTCATAAAATTTGTGTCTTCAGAAACTCGTCGCATTGGACCCACAACTGTGCTTAAAACCGTTTTGCGCCTATCTTCCTTAGGCAGCATTCGCTTCAGTCGTGTTCACGGTTTATCTGTAGGAAAAGGTATCTCCACCTCCATCCGTCTACGTTGTGTTGCCCAAAATTGTGAAAATATCTCGGTCTGCTCTCGAAGATGCTATCACTCCCTTCCGGAGAACAAATTCTAATAAGGACAACGCACGAAGTAGGGAGGCCTCCAGTCATTTCCAAAGCCAGAGGACCAATGATTGTTAAGGCGTCTGGCCACCTTGGCCGATCGGAAAATGGGTACATTTAAAAGAAAAATAATAAACTCGAAAGTATGGGCCGGAATATTTTTATTTTTTTTATACAACGTCAGAAAGGGCTTTGAGAATAACGTCAACAAATTTCCGTTCAAAATATTAAAAAATGGCGCCGTTCTGCACATTGCTGCGGAGGCCCTCCGCACGATACTCGCGGTCGTTGTCCCATCAGTTACTTGGTCATGTCACATCTGAAAAAAAAATATCAGCTCATTCGTGAGTAGTGTCGCTACAATGTAGCGTAGCGGTTTTTTTTCGACCATTAAAAAAATTATGGTGACCCAAAGAAAAAAATTTGTATTTTTCTCTTAAATTTTTCGAGCAAAAACAATAATAAAACAAAAACTAATCAAGTTATCGCAAAAATCCTACGTGACATTTTAAATAATGTATCTAAAAGTATTATGTAAAAATTTGAAAGCAATCGGACCGATAGTTTACGATATTTCGATGATACCAGTTCAAAAAATGTAGTTTCGAGATAATCGCAAAAGAAAGTACACTACCGGCGGAAAGTTTCCGGACAAAATTTCAAAAAAGGTCTTGAACGTTTTTTGATGCCATTTCGCCGGAAGTCAACGTAATCTAATTCATCAAGCGGCGTTTTGAAGGGGATGAGTTCGGCTTCATTTCCTACATTTTTAATTATTTTTACAATTTGTTTTTCGATTTGGACACAATTTTGAAAACAACTTTCTTTCGTCTTTTTTCCCCCTCTCTTCAGGTCGGCGCATGATCTAGAGGAAATTTTTTTTTATTCATTTTTAGGATCGGATTCATAAAGGGGAAAGTTTGAGCTTCAATTTGGTTTTTCAAAAAATTTTGAGCGATTTTTTTTCCAAAGTTATTCCGTTTTTTATGAAAAAAGAGGAGATTTAAAGAGTCCCGTATAACACGAAAACAAAGAGGATTCATGAAAAACTTCAATATAGCAAAAAGTTGCGTCTGGCTTTGATAAGTTCAGAAGAATTTTTTCAGATTTTTTTTCAAAATTTTTTTTTTCTCATTTTTTGGATCGGAGCTCAGATCATTCGATTACCATAACTCGAGAACTATGGGAACGTTCGAGACCTTTTTTGAAATTTTGCCCGGAAACTTTCTGCCGGTAGTGTAAATGTGTAGTTATTCAGCTGACGGTGCGGTTTTTGCGTGTCTTATCTTCAATAAGCGATTCCTGGGCCATAGACGTCTCCTTCGGTAGCTGATTCGATATCCGAAATTCGCACTAATCGGTACGTCGATTTCTTCACTGGCCTTCAATTTTTTTTGCCGATCGACTCGTACTCGCCTCTTCCTGCTCCATTTCGTATCGATTGGGCGGATGATTTTTACTTTTTATACTACACGATCGACGTCTTCGACTCCTCGAACCCTTTTCGTCTACATAATGTTGAGACGTTGGTTTTTCTTCCATTTTTTTCGTGAAATTATCGTTAGAATATTTAGAATAGAAGAGAATATTTTCACGTGCTTCTCTGTTGCTTGTCGAATGTTGACTGACGCTCATGAAATTAGAAATAACGGGCCTGGCTTCAGGGGAGCGTTCTCACACTATACTAGGTAACACAAAGTAAATGCCTAAACTATACAAAAGGACACAATAGGACAGTTGCCTGAGCGAAACCGTGCGAGTTACAAACAGGGATCGAACCGCGCGGTCGACTCCGCCCGCAGCGGCTCAACCTTCCTGCCGAAAAATAACTGTAACTTGGTCAATTTTGCGTTTTTCGATACATACTATGGCTTAAATTGTTCTTAATAGTTCAGAGTTTATTTAAAAAAAAAAAAAAAATTACATGGTGGCCAGATGCCTTAATAGGATTCAAAGTAAATAGGAAGCTAACTCAGTCGGAAATCGAAAGGCGGTTTCACGAAGCTCATAAAAGAAAAAATATATACAGTGGAACCTCTCATAGCGTATGTACACTTTCATAGTGTAACGAGGGCGGAGCGTCGGGACGCAGTAGGTTGGTTGAAAGGAGATTGATCAGGGCCGTCGCACATACACTTCAGAAGTGCGCTTGAGAGGGGTGACCGTAATTTTTTTAAAACAATCCTGAAAATAATCATTTCAAGGTTAAAATTTCGTTGTAAACAAGAACGTTTTTTCGAGGTTATGTCTACCTTAACTGTTAGCATTTTCGTATTAATAACACAAATCGCGTATCAGCCAGAATGTTCACAACGAATAATTCATTTTTATTATATGTAAATAATTACTTACTTTTTATATATACGATATCCACGATGTTATACGATGCTTTCGCAGTTTTGTTTACAAAATCTCATATCGGCACGAGCGAACACGTGGTCTGTAGTCATGGCGTTGCACGAGTGTCAAGGAAGGGGAATGGTGGGGATAGCAGTCGATCGACTACAGCCGGTTCTGGCTCGCGATTGGTACTTCAGATAGCGTACATTGTCTCCCTATTACGTACGCTATGAAAGGTTCCACTGTATCACCAATCACAGTTAAGAAACACATGCAAAGAGTCGGCCTTTAGGACAGAATTCCTACTAAGAAATCAGTTTGACGGCGTGGAAATAGGCAAATCAGACTTTAGTGGGCTCAAATGCTAGATCATTCAAGATTTATAACAGATTTTATGGACTGACGTTTTACTTAAATTTTGTCCCAACTTTAACCCCTTGTCCGAAAGCATTTTAACCGCAGCGTATATACAGAGTGAGCTAAGAGGTACGTTTGAGATTTGCGGTGAAACGGTGCACAATTTTGGAAATCTGATGTGACGACTATTGAACATTTTTTGATTGCCCATCGAATGAGCATATTATTATTGCTTGCCTAACTTTCCTTCGCAAATAATAAAAATTATATTTGCCATTTGAAACGATATCGAAAAAAGTTAAATGTAAAAGTTTTAGAGTAAGAAATAATAACAGAGATACAAAAAATTCGTGTGGATTGCTATCCATTATCTCCCTCATTATATAAGCATATATAATGAGGGAGATATTTGCAGAGATACTGGCATCAGTCTCGTGCCGAAATAACGAAGCGTTCAGTCGAACGCAAACCCGTACAAGCTGGTGAAAACATCATAATTTTTAAGATCATTATTAACGTCCGACAGAAGTCATCAAGTCTTACTGTTACCGGAGAATTTGCCTGATAGAAAGAAGTTGAATGGGATGTGAATACCGTAATGATAATATAAAGTGATTACGGATAAGTTGCTGTGACTCTTGGTAAACATGACTTGCTTTAGACCATCCTTATATTCTGTAATAACGAATGCACATTTGAAAAACTGGAACAGGTCCATCAGGCAATGTAGGTCGCGTCCGAAAGCTCTGCTTGATCGTTGTGGACTAACTTTTATCATGGCGCATACTTGGAAACAAATTTTAATAAAATTGAACCGTTGTTTTAACCACGATTCAAGAACTGTATTGGAGACTTCAGTTGGGCACACTATTTTTCATTGCGTGGAGGTAGGAAGCTTCAATCTGATCACAATAATCACTAATACTTCCACTCGCTCAATGTACTTTCTGGTGCAAGTTTTAGCTAGTGGAACTTGAATTGTTTTGCACAGATATAATTACTTTATAAGTCACCGTATAAAATATCATAAAACTGTATTATTACATTTAGGTAGAATCTGACATATGTGAAAATAGATATTTAAGTGTTAGCTACTATGAATACAATTTTTGAACACATTTTTAAACAACGTTTATTAAATGCAAAAGCAAAAGAATTACTAAATGAATTGCTAAATGAATTCCTCGTCGCGGATGCAGAATGTCCTCAAACTACTGAAGAACTCTTCCAGGGATGCTGCGGTGTGAAGATGATGACGAGTTTGGATTTAGGCAGTAGCTTCTAGCAAATCCCACTCCATCCGGATTCTAGAAAATACACAGCGTTCCTACATAAGGGGAAAAGTTATGAATTTAAAGTAATACCATTTGGATTGAAGACAACTAGTGCCAGCTTAATAAGAGGATTGGAATACGCCTTACGTGGACTGGGGGACAACATCATCAACTTCGTAGATGACATTCTATGCGTTTCCGTATCATTCCAAGAACACATGGACCATGAAGCCTTGCTGGAACGATTGCAGGAACATAACCTGACAATCAACTTCAGCAAATCCAGATTTCTAAGAGAGGAAGTTGCATTATTGGGACACATCCTCACAACGGAAGGATTAAAACCTCAACTTAAAAAATAGAGGCAATCCAAAATTTTCTGGAGCCCAAGAATATAAAACAACTCCGAGGATTTCTAGAATTAGTGAATTACTATTAAAAGTTCACCAATAAACATGCCGGAGACACCGTACCTCTTATCAAACTAATCAAGAAAGGAGTGAGATGGAATTGGACTTCAGAGCATCAAGAGGCCTTCGCAAAAGTCAAAATACTTTTCTGTGAAGATGTCATCTTACACCACCCGGACTTAATCAAACAATTCTATCTCCAGACGGATGCCAGCGACTACGCCTTTGGAGCCATCCTGTTTCAAAGGAACGAAGCAGGCGAAGACGAGGTTATCGGGTTCGCCAGTCGAACACTGACGGGAGCAGGAATCGGCTATTTCAGTACAGAAAAGGAATTATTAGCGATTGTCTGGGCTCTCTAAAAATTCAGAACCTATCTACATGGTCAAAACATCAAGATCATTACTGATCACAAAGCACTAACCTTCTTGAAAATCTGTCAGTTTTGAAACGCACGTTTGGCAAGATGCATCCTACAAATCTAGGGCTACGATCTGGAAATCGAAAACTGTCCAGGAAAGAAGAAAACTGTGGCAGAAGTCCTGAGTTGTCTGTCAGGAAGAAGAACATAGAAAATCTCATAGTGAGATAACAATTGCTGAGACATTAGCTCAAAATCCTCCGGATGAGCTAATCAGGGCACTACGAAATCTCAGTCAGCTCCAGAAGCAGGATCCCCAGCTCTCCGAGATCATGGAAAAGCTCCAGAAGAATCTGGACAAGCAGAAGAAGAGGCGCCTCCTGGAAAAACAGCTACTGAAGAAACGCGTAGGAAACCACGCCTGGAAAACTATTTTACCCACCTTGGTAATCAGCAAAATGATTTAGGAACTCCACGAAATCTATGGACACGTGGGACCAAGCAAGGTGTACCGGATTATTGCAGAAGAATTCAGTTTCCCGAAGATGCTGCGCCACATCTGCCAGCCCCTTGCGACCTGTGATATCTGTCAGCGATGCAAGGTACCCAATCAGGCTGGTTATTCAGCAATGCAAAATATAACTCCTTCCAAACCTCAAGAATTCGTATCAATTGACTTCTTTGGACCCCTTTCAACAGCGAAGGGAGGATTTAAACACTTCCTAGTGACAATCGACGCATTCAGCAAACTCGTAGCGCTGTATGCACTAAGGAAAGGTACAGCACCAGCAACAATCCAGAAAATCTTCGAGGACTACATCCCCAAATATGGGAAACCTTAAAGAATACAGTTCGACCATGGGACACAATTCACTTAAAGTCTCTGGTCGAATAAATTAAAAGAAGAGAAGATACAGCCCGTGTTCTCGTCAATACGTCATCCACAAGGGAACATCGTCAAAAGAGTGAACCGGGAACTCTCACGCTTTTTTCGGACGTTCCTCAAGAAGAAACGTAACACTTGGATCAGCTGGATTCCGGTAATAGAAGGGTGCAACAACGAAGTCCATCACGATACCACTGGATTTACTCCGATTGAACTGCATTTCAGCCAACCACCCAAAAGGCTTTGGGAAAAATACATTGGAGTAAAACAGAAAAAGGCACCAACTGATAGAAAAGTATAAGAGGTGAAGTTATGTGTAGCACGGGACCGCATTTGGTAGAAAGGCAAACGAAGAACCACAAAATTCGATGATAAACACAAACTCATCGAATTCAACGAAGGCGACCTGGTGCTGATAAAAGCATGCAACATCTCGGATCCAGCAAACAAATGCATTGCCAAATTCTGTGCACATTACGAAGGGCCATACACGATCCTGAAAAAGATTGCAGAGACTACATACATAATTGGAGATCCAGAAACGAGACGGAAACGTGGGATGTTTCACTGTAATACCTTGAAACACTACAAAACACCTGTCACGATATCACCGATTGTCAGCCACCAATCGGCAATAATAGGCAATCAAAACAAGGCAGAGCCATCTTCACCTAAGGTACGGGTAACTAGAAGAAAGGCCTATGTCATCACGTAGGGATTAGTCACCGTAAGCAGATTAGCTCAGTCACAAAGAAAGTATGGACAAGGTAATAATCAAAAAAGAGAAATTTACAGAAACCGATTTTAAAGTGGGAATTAAAAGTAATTGAAATCCTAAACCAATGGAAATTGCGAGAGATCGAGATTCCGGAAAACCAGAAATCCGCGAATCAACGGAAGTGGTGGAAGATTGCTAAAAAGCAAGTGACAGGTGAACGGGTGCCAATTGAGAAGAGGGAAATGGCAAAGGAGCCGGCGGTGAGCTATCTGGAAAAGAGGAAGCTCCAACGGAGATTCGAAGAACTTTGGTGGAGCAGAGAGCTTGCAAAAGGGATACCAGGAAGATCTACACATTGTAGAACTCGATGACTGGAAAATTAAGGATTGGGTCTCCGGCGCCTCCATCAGTAAAGGTTAAACAGTTGGCAACACAGTCCCAGCAAGCCCTGCACATTCGGAGCATCAAAGACATAAAAGGCGGGGAACAGGAGGAGGTCGTCCACTTAGTCCGAAGCTCTACACGACGTAAGACGTAAAAATGGCAAGGATTGCGAATAGAGAGGGGATGATCCATCCGAGACGCGGGCCCACAAGAGTAATCTTGGCGCACTACATGACGCTGAGTAACTTCCATGTGAGGCTCCAGGAAGACCAGTCGAGCATGGAAGAAATACAGAGGACACTGCTGCGGACGTCTAAGATAAAACTGGATCAGCGGGACAGGGAACCTGGAAGGGTATGTCTTGTCGACCACAAGGACATGTGGTATCGAGCGACGATATGTGACGCCACGAAATCCACAGTTAACGGTCAAGCTGGTGGATTTTGGGGAATACGTAGAACCAGAATTTGCACCGGATAACAGAGGACTTGGCCAAATGGTCAGCGATTGCCATCCTGGTCGGGCTGGATCAGATACGACCATCCAGAGGACCCCGATGGACCAGAAGAACGTGCACTTGGCTATGGGAGTTATTAGATGGCGTAAAATCATTATACGCTGAAGTAATCAGGAGAAACCCGGATACCGACACCTAGTAGATTAAAACATCAACGCAACATAAAATCATGACAAAATATTTGAGCGCGACTTATTCCCTCTGGGATAGAACATATTAATTACATAAAATCATTGTGCATTATTCTGTCGGAGGCTACGGCATACGAGCTTTCGCTATTCCGCCTAGCCCGCCGTGTAAGTTCTGAGGACAGCACAGCGATCTACCTCAGAAACTTCAGTTGCCGCCATATTGATTTTGATCTATTATCTTCGCCGTGATTAGTCGATTCGCACGTGGTGCCATAGCCAATAGATAGGCAGGACGCTACTAGGGCTACAATACTAACGCAGGCGCATCCTCTGTTCCTCAAAGGTAGGTCAGAGAGAGAGAGAGATAGGAATAGACAACAAATATAGGACGCTTCCGTGACAATCCTTTCCTAGAATACCGACATTTAATTGAGACGATTGTAATCGACGTATTACGAAATAGTTCTACCTGTTACCGATAATTTAATAAATTTTTGTTATTTTATTTTACAATTTAATCCTGTATCGCCTAAGTTCGTAAAGACGCCAGCTCCGAGCACTTACCTGCATCCCATTTCGTACACTCATAAGGAGCGTACGAAATTGCACTATCGAAAAACGTTACAATAGACATATTTATCTATATAGAGGTTTGCATCTATTACAAAGAAGATCGATGGTGTCACGTCTTGCTCCTTTTTGCATATGAACTCTTTAAGCTTAAAATAAAAATAAAATATGGATATAAAAATAAAGTAATCGACGTTACACGTCGAGCTTGTTCTTAGTACATATACAGCATAGGTCAACTTAGTTTTTTTAGAGTGAACGCACGTAGCTTACATGCAGCCAATATGTACAATATGTTTCGAGCTTGTGTGGTATCAATGCGTTCGAGCGTAAGGACGGGGTGCGCAATGTTCAGATATTGAGTCCTAACGCTGTCATACAACGGGCACTCATAAAAAAATGCTCAAAAGTTTCCAACTTATATAGGTTACATACAATATATATAACATTATTGACTAATTTATAATACATCTTCTTAAATCTAAAAGTAGTCGAGCTGCGGCCCTCTAGCTGGCATTGAGCTACTAATCTAATAAACGTTAGAGGAATATCCGTAGTTAGGTACTTTCCGCAATGCAACTCATTTAGTTGCTTAATATTCTTATATATGGGGCTATGCGTTGAGAGCAACACTCTTACTGCATTAGATTGAAAATTCTTTTCTACTGTGTGGTTCAATAACGGTTTGATGTTGTTTGAGTTTGAAGTGTAAGTCATATTATCCAGGATCAGCGATGAGTCTACTCTATCTAATAGTTCACGGCGACAGGTAAACTAATTGTGCTTTTTAGAATTTGCACTCGAAGCATCTAGCGCTACCAGGCCGTCTATACATATTCAAGGAAAATTATAGATTAATTTTGTTACATCCGAACCAGAATGAAGGCCAATCGCCTAGTCTGGTGCCTTTACCGAATCGTAATATGTTGCCCTATTT
>JAYRCB010000201.1:0-37643 GCA_036026315.1 Trachelus stipa
AGGGCAACCCCCGACACCATGGTCTATACGTGTAGCTTCACTAACAGGGTGACTACTCTTATATGACTACTCGAATGCTCGACCCGACCAAGGAAATAGGAAAAGTAAGACAAGCACAATGGAAAGTGAGAGAAACAATGGAAAGAAGTTAAAAGGTAGAAAAGTAAAGAATGGGGGTATAAAAATAATAAAGAAATAAGGAAAGAGATAAATCAGGAAGTAAAGAATGAAATATAAGGAAATAAGAAAGTAAAGAAGAAATAAATATTAAAACGAAGGTTGGAAATGGATATGAGGTGTGGTTCCAAGAGTCCAGTATAGGAGACCGGCTCGAGGAAGAATGAGCGCTCCGAGTCCAGGCACTGTCTTTAAGCGCTCCCCCCACTACCCGCCTCCTCCCACTCGCCGAGTCCTGCGCGAAGAATTTGCGCACACTCAATTTTTGACAAATTCCTGTACTTCTAAATATGCTTGGACGGGATTTTCGACTTCTAAGTTAATATTTTACATTATTTATTTAATTAATTATTTTAATATCCTAAACTCCTAACTTATTAATATTTCAATTTGAACGTAATTTATTTTCGAAATTCTACAATTTCAATTCAATTTTTACCTATTCCGTATATTCTGCCAGATTTGGATTTAGCCTCAATTGTATATTTTGAATAAAATTTGAAAGTAAATCAAGACACAATAATATTTAGTAAAAATTGAGGTACTACACGGATGTCAATTTGGCATTGCACTTTCTTAAAAATATCTTAAAAATGTTTCAACAATAGGCTTTTTCAATATTTCTTGAGAAGTTCTCTAGTTCCCCGTCTCGTTCTATGAGTTGCTTTGCGAACCAGCGGTGAGTAGCGGAGAACCTCTGCTCGCCAAGCTACGCGCTCGTGTTCACGTTCAGCTCGGTTACGACGGGATTCGCATTGTCGACGGAGGCGATGATCACAAAATCCTACTTCCAGTCTCGCCGCTACGATTTAGCGCCATGCTTTTGGTATCGCCTTAAACCGTAGTGTTGTGCATCTCCCTACTCATCTGTGCGAGGATTGTCCGTTAGGAATATTCCGTTTAATAATTTCACCTATTACCAAATTTTTTTTCTTTAAAATACTAAATCATTATGGATGTTGGAAAATTATAATTATTATCTAATATTTTTGGTATTCAAAAAAATGTAAATAAATTTCGCGAGTGTACCGTTTAGGGAGATGACAGTTTTGGATCGGTCAATGTGGCGCCATCTCTTCGAGGGATGTCACACTACTCTTTACGACATAAATGCAAAAATATGATTTAATAAATATATTACATTTTTATTTCGTGCTCATATTATTTACTAAATTACGTACATGAATGTCCATATAATTCCAGTAAGAAAATTCTGTGCTGCTGCAATTCGCTTGCGTTCGGTACGAATGCAGAGATGCAAGTAATTTTCTTATGCGAATTCACAAAGTTACGTATACCCTTGCGAGGCCACTCTTTACTCAGGGACGAATATTCTATTATCCGTGTACGATGATCTCTAATGTTTCAATGCAATTGCACTCGCACGCTGCAACTATAATTGCGTTCTTGTTATTGACAACGATCAATTTACTTAACAACCATAAAGTATACAAGGAGGCACGTTTTTCTTCCCAAATTATATTATTACCACCCGTTATCAGTTTCGTTAATGGTAAATAATAGTTTATCAATTTTTTAAAATCGTCGATTTTTTACCATCATCCATTAATTTTGTATAAAAATCATCCCCAATCGGCTAACACTTTGCAACTGACTATACCTGCTGACAGGACGATACGTTTCTACAGCATAACAATGTTCTGTACCAGCGAATGCAGAAAACATGGCGTCTACAATGTTGCAGCTGGCCAATATCTTCGATGCTTCTTGTGCCTAGTATATACAACACACATATATAGGTATACCGGAGCCAGGAGTTACACGTGTGCTCTTGGATGCACATCGTGTATGCGGAGTCGCTGCAGGGCGAGAATTCTAACGAGAAAATAAAGAAAATGAAAAGTAGATTTTACGACATATTGGATTCGCTGATTTACAGTATCGTCTTCCCACTTGATTTCACGCACGACTGCCATATGTGTACAGACTAGAATGCAAGTAGGTGGATGCACTCGCGGCCATCTTGTCGTAGCATCAAACCGTAAATATTTTTGCATAACCTAAAGATAATGCAAATATCGATTTTTTTTCAAAAACTAGACTAAGTGTGCAAAATGAAAAAATTTCCTTTTTGTATCGTCAACAAAGTTTTTTAATAAATGTCTATAGCACTTTTTGTAGTTGGTACATGTTTGCCTGTTTCCCTGTGAACGTAAAAAAAAAGAACGACTCTTCTTATCCGATGTGCCAATTGGATTTATTTGGCCAATTTGTTTGGAAATATCGGCCGCACGTACGTCGCAATCTGAACGAAGCGAAAGAAAGCAGAAACGATTGGAACTTGGTTCCCAACAGTTTGGAACGTATCGATTCGAATGGTATGTCTAAATTGGGCGTCCAGGTTCGAGGAGCCGCAGCCATTTTTGCGACCGGATCAAGATTCGGCAGAATTTGGCTTTTTCGTAATTGTACGCAGACACGTGTCTTGGTAAGGTATAATCGTATACGTAGAGTCGAGATCGGCGACACTCGTGAAACTTTGTGGGAGCACCTTGCTATTTTAATAAGGCTATCCGGGATCCCAGCCGATTTTCTGACCGCGAATTTCTTGAGCGGGTCGACGTCGCGCGCGATAACCGACGCCGACGTCGGTGCCGACGCATCTCTGAATTATAACCGACCTGCGGATGATTTAGGAACGGTAGTCAATGGCAAAGTCAATTATCCTTAATTTATAACCGTTCAAAACGTAATTAAGAAATAGTCGAGAGACACGCTTTTACCTTAAATTCCTTTGGATCCGTTCTCATAGTTATGTCAAAAAAATTTTTGTCTTCGTGTTACATTTTTTCCAGAACGAATCGTTAGCTCCTTTTTTATTCCATATGTGTAGTCGTTATAGATATACGTATAATCTGCATCCGATATATGCATAGGGTGTCTTGTATTTACGAACGCACACCCACTTTCCCTCGATTCGCAAAATGGGTACTGAATGGCCATTTGGAATGTTGCGAATGTTACGGTGGGCGCCGATTGATCTGTACCCGTTACGGAGGACAGGATCAAAGGACAGTCGGGATCCTAATTAGTGAACTCGAAACCGCCGACATAGGCAGCAACCAGGGACCAACAGCATCGGAGCAGCCAGCAGGATGGCATAAAGCTGGTATTACATGCGCATTGACGACATACGACTAATTGAGAAAATAAAAAAAAATTCTAAAGTTACTGTCACACGATAACAAAATTTCCAAAAAAATACAGATCATCCCACCCGATTTTGTCCGAATGAAAAATGACTAGTTAAAAAAAATATTCAATCAAAAAAGTTTCAAAATTTGCTAAATAATTTTGGTAAGAATATATCATCACGCATGGACCTATGAACGTATTTTTTGGTTATCTATTTCTTTCTCTTTATTTTTTCTCTTTCTCCTATTCATTCAACATTTCTGAAAGAGTCCCAATTTGATAATTCCTTCTTCTTCGTGTTTCTTTTTCCTTCGTCTCTTTTCTATCTTTTGCCCCCTCCCCCCTCCCTCCCCCTCCTTTCCACATCTTTCCCTGTCCTCTCCACTTTTTTCCTTTACGTCACAAATAGGCTTCGGCTGGCGATTGGTACCGAAGATTAGACCGGCTCGCTATCGGTATCGAACAAGCCGGACCCGTTTCAACCTTTCGCTTCGGATATATCCGACAAGACTTCGTATAGGATCGGGATCCGTAGGACTACCTAAGATCCTAAGATCGTTGTTATATCTGCCGATAAACGATATGCCACTCTCGAGGGTCCCACGTTATAAGAGGGAGTAGTTAATGAATTATACGGCTCATATAATTCCTATCGGTCTGCCGGCAGCGCCATCTAGTTTCGGTTTATTTCAATATGGTCCATGAATATTAATAGGCAATTAATAGCCATTTTAAATGCGCGATATTACCATTAGATATCAATACGGACACCCGTTGTATCGACCGAAGACGGTAATACCGTTAGATGCAAATTTTATTTGTCAGGGAAAAATGGAAAACAAATTTGTGCAGTCCATAAAAAACCTATGAAAAAGAAATAATAGACGGTCCTTGTATATTTTATTTTGAATATGCACATGAGATCGCATACCTGCTACCAAAGCATTCCGTGCTGTTTGCCTCATTAAACGTTCCGCATTACTCTTGGTGGTAACTGGCAGAGCTCAGGGCGCATGCGCAGTCGCATAACGCGAACGTATCTAAATTACAGATCGATGGACGCACGTAAAACAGGTGGCTGACTTGCCGGACGACATTGACTATTAGTTCACGTATAATTAGATCTTTCGCAAAGCGAAAAGGACGTTGGATACAAGAAATGCCGAAAAATTTGCAATACTTTTGAAAGAGTTGGATATGAATTTTTTTACTTGGTACAAACAATTATGATTCTACGCTGACAGCGACTATCTGCTCTCTGTTATCATTACGAACTGTCACTCCGTATACCGTAAGTCAAACTTGTATAGGGTGTCGATATTGAATATTACACAAGGGTAGGTTCCGACTGTCAGACACAAATGTCATAGTTCACACGTCAATCGTTCAGTTTATTTGGCTCGAATAAAGAAGTGACGGATATACACCCCGTTACGATATTATTACGTGAAAAAACATTTATAGTTTTTTTCATCCTTTAAATTTGAAACGAGCAAAAATAAAAAAATTTGTATATAATTTTTTTTAGAAAAATTCTAGTGTCATCTTAAAAATTAAAGATATAAAATTTGCCAAATCAGTGCCGTATCTTCGCATGGGCCCGGTCCCATTTATTGGAGCCCCGACCGTGTTCCACCGGGCAACCCCATCGATCGATGCACTTTGAAGATCAGCGTCAGGCGGGTGTAAGTTATTATTGGCCAACCAGTACCGACGGCATGACTTCGCTCATTCGTTAATGCACCGATTAATTTAGTCCACGGAATGTCGCTACCGACTGCCTTACCGACTGCATTCTTCGCGTGTCTTGCCTCCTGATGACAGTCCTGACTTGGTCCATCCTCTGCAGACTCCCGTCTGCCCCCCCGCCGATACACAGATGCACTCACCATGAGAATATTAACGACCGAGTCAAATTCAACAAATTATCCTTCCTCCGCCAAACTAACGTTTTATTATGATAATACATTATTTTTATTGGATATCATCCCAGCTGTCACTCTTTAATTAACAATATTTTTAATTATTTTCATTCAATTTTAATGCCAACCCGATCACGTGTCATTCCATCGAACTTTATGACTCGATTGACTGACGTTTCCGTCGTATGCGAAATATCCGAGAAATTATTCATATCCGCTGATTATTGGACGATCAATCCGTGCGTGAGGTTTGACGACCATAAAAACTCCGACAATTTACGGCCCTGTGTAGGCGGTAAAGATGATCTCTGTGGTATAATGAAATTCATATTTTCAAAATTTCACAGGACAGACTTTGGTAATCTTTATACTTGGTTTTTGTTTGCTCTCTTACTTTTTCCTTAACACACTCCCCCACGTACGTTCACATATGAATACACAGCTACGCCAACGCGGATAATCGTAAATTCGTGATGGCACGCTATCATAAAGCGCTCATTAATTTCAATACTTTACGATTGGGGGCATCCAATAATGCTAAAGGTGTCTTTAGTCTAATCGCTGGATGCACGGAGCCACAAGTGTGGACGTCCCATAAAGGTAAGAAACATATCTATATAGGTATTGTTGAGTGGTAATGGGCGCGTGTATAGACACCGCTGTATATATATATATACGTTAACGTAAACCGTTCAGAGGATTTCCATAGAAATAGCCTTTCACGGCGAAGAACATCAAAAGCACCGGATTTTCTCTATGGAGTTAAATCCCATAGGTAATAATGGCACCCGCTAAACGATACGATAAATTGAATTCTTTAGAGGTACCAGGACATTCGCACCTGGTTCACCCCGTAAAGATATATTTTTTAATTTTTTTTTTTCAAAAAGACAAATTTCCATACTCTCAATTTCTCCGTGCAATTTGTCAAGATATATGCAGCCAATACGTAGGCTGTTACTTTTGGGAAGGAAAAAAATCAATGGAGCAAAATAAAAAAAAATGTGCGAATATATTCGCGATATCAATGCCAGTCGTCATTAATAACTCGTCACGTATAAACGCCACGTTTTTCTTTGTCCTTTCGTTTCTATGGGGTACGGAGAATGGCACTGGTAGTAGGGACGTCTCGTTGAATTGTCAGAATGGCGCAATGGGGTTGGCACCACTGTTAGTGACTACTGACTACTGCCTACGCCGACAAACTCTATTAAAGGCACGCGGTTCATTTGGTCACGTGCTCGCACAAGTGGTAAATTGGCATCATTTGGTGTCACAAAATCCTGGGCTTCGACCTTCGTCACTCGTGGACGTAGCTCGTGCATCTCCGTAAGTATTCGGGATATTCCGGTGATATCCTTAGACCTAATTATCAACTCGCTATGGGATTTAAGATTTTGACTTATAGGACGGGACTTTGACACTTTTGGATTACACGTGGAAAATTTCTATATGGAAAATGTGAAAAATGATTTAATTGAAAAAAAAAACGGTATGAAAAAGAAATGAATTGCATCGCTTAACGAGGTTTATGGGCTTTTATGGTTTTTCACGAAACGTCAGAATAAAGTCAATCGTGATCTGATCGAAGACGGGTCTTCCGTAAGGAATGTAATTCAAAAGTGGTTTGCTGTATCTAGAAAAAGTTTGTATTGATAATACAAAACTGTTGAAGAAAATATATGGAATTACATTGAATTCGTAATTTTTCTCGAGACACGCAACAGGAATATTGATAGGGTATCATAAATTACGGATATTCCAAAAAGTTCGGTAATTCATAAAAAATGTACAACGACCACTTTCGAACGGACCCCAAAAATAGTTACCGAGTTCCTCTAATTAAGTTTTTTTACAAAATGCGTAAAAATAAGAGAAAAAATATTCCCACGTACGCGAACCATAAAAAGTGGAGAGCTCCCATTATTGCGGTCGAATATTCCATATGCGTGTGCACTGGCAGTCCATAAGCATATTGTACAATGGAATAATACTTGTATAGCTATCGAGAACCGGTAGGCAGTGTGTGAAATGGAGAATAGCCCGGTACAACGTCACATGTGTGTGTATATATATAGCAGGCACGTATGTCCACGCATGTTCTACGTACGAAGGGCTTTGGTAAAACGCACAAACAACGTATTGTAATAATGGATGCGTGTCCCGTGTACCTCGAACGAGTAGGTAGCACGAGTGCCAGTACGTGTTGTACAAATACGATATCGGCTCAAGGGTAAAAACCCCATAGGCACGTGGCCCCTTTTGAAAGGGCGCCGAATATAACGAACACCCCCAACCGTGAGCCACCCCCGGCCCTGCCCCACCCGAGGGCACGAGCCCTGTAGGCCCGCAGAGTAAGCGGAGCCCAAGGAACATGCCCTCGCAGTTTTATGGGGGTTAACTTACAAAACCCCATTGCTAATACGACGGGGACCCGTAAGCCCCCCATTAATACATTTTTTTTACGTAACGATGATCTTGTTTCTTGTAATCTTAGAAAGTATCTCGAAGGGTTCTTAAGCATATTTGTTTCGCATACGCACCAAGGGGGAGGGAGGGGGGTGTACCAAGTGAGCATAACTAATTCAAAAACTAAATAAAATTCTGTAACAGACCCCTTTTTCTTAATTTTACAAACCGAATATTTTCAAAAATCAAGATGCGACGACGTGTCGAAGGAACCAAAAATCACAGCCCATAGAAAATCACTGGTAACCCCCTGATGACGCACTTGCGAATCATCTCGGGTGTTCCTCTGTAATTTAGTCGTCACACGACTCGCCGGTCCAGCCTCCTTAATCCCGACATTGGCCCGTCAAACGGTCGAGAGGGGCGAGAGGGGCGAGAGGGGGATCCTCTTGAAATCTTACCACGTCATCCAGCATTGTATTGCTCGAGAGGGAAGATTTCGGGGGTGAAACACTCGAGCGACTTCCAAGGAAACGGAGGGTGGGAGAGGAGGGGGGTTAATACGACTGGGTACGAGGATGTCAGAATTGGCGCCAGACAAAAAAATTTGACTTAAAATTCGGAAAAAAAAAGAAAATTCAAAAATATTCACCGACGTCCGAGCGACGCGTACGAGTTTTGAGAAATTGCAAGTGCAACGAGACGAGGTGGGTCGCGGTGCAAAAAGTCACCGCGGGCGATTCGCACGCACACTTACCTGCCACTTGTGCCAGAATCCGTATAATCGCGCATACGTTCAGCCTCACACAGTCCTCCTGGAAAACAATGGGATTTTCAAGAAGAGGATCCTCTATCGGAGAAACACGCCCCGCGCTCGGAAATCGTGGGAGGAATCTCGCGTGGGAACGTAGTGGCGGTTCCCGTTGATTCGAACCAAGTCGGGCTCTCGTTCTGACGCGAGTGGAGGCCTACATAGACATCCACGTGGCCATATAAATACGTATATGGGTATAGAGGAACGGGTGCGTTTAAGTGACAGAGAGTGTGGCGCCCTGATGAGAGAGTGCCAGGTCGTCTCGAGTTCCCGAGTTCCCGAGTTCCCGTGTTAGCAGAGCGCCGACCGAGTGCTGAGTCACAAAGCCATTGCCAGTCTTGGTAGTGGTGCTAGTGGCAGTGGTAGTGCTGCTGGTACTGGTAATAGGTAATGTTGGTAGTGGTAGGCACTTTTGCGCACGTCATTATGGGACTGATGCCACACTCGTCAAAGACTGGAGTATATAAACCATTGACTTTCCCAAGGGGTTTAAAGGCTGGTCCATCCAAAAAGAATCTAAGAAGGAAGAACAGAGGGAAGAGGAGAGGGCAAGAATTTTGATAGACGTAATTGGGAGATATTCAGTGGCAAGATGGAATCGCCTTTGGAAAGATTGCCGAGTGTATTTGTTTGGCGTTTTTTTTTTCAATTTGGTTCAATAAAATTATTTCGTGTAACGCGTGACGTTCTGGATGCTATGGATTTATTGATTGGTTTTGAATCAGTCAACAAATGGATACCCGCAGCGCGTGGAATTGCTCTCGCGTATCAAACTTCTACGTACAGTCGTACAAGTTCAACGAAAAGCCGTCGTACTTGTCGTATATACGAAGAGTATCGTGTATCTTTGAGGTTAGGTATAAATCTTACAGTTCTGATCGCAGCGCGAGAACTTGTTACTCACCAGGTGGCGTCCTTAAATACCATTTACCATCAATAATCCGGATGGCACTTATTTTAAAAAATGAAAAGCAAAATTTCGATTTTTCATTAACGAAAAGACATCTTGATACTTTTTTGCTTTTGGAACTGGACTGGTAGCTGAAGAAAAAAAAAGCGCAAGTCCAGGAAGAAAATACTTGCTCTGCCGTTGGTACCTAATGGTTCCAGATTGTCAGTATAGCCAACCTGAACCTTTGAGTAGCTGGTCATGCACTGTCTCCAGAGATTTCTGTCAGATCCTCGGCCAATGTCCGCCTAACAGGTCGACCTTTGACCTCACGAGGGTGGTCGCCCCCGGGAGGTCTCCCGATCACGCTCCTCGTATCGGCTACTCGGACACGCCCGTGGTCCATCATCCCATCATCTCCGTTCGACCTGGACACGACACCAAACACACGAACCTAACCTGACTCTTCTCTCTTTTTCTCTTTCCTCTCTCTGTTCTCCTCCTTCTTCTTCTTCTTCTTCTTCTTCTTCTTCTTTGTCTACCTCGTACTTCGTGGCAGGATAATGTTCCGCTATTTAAATGATGTTTACCAGGAAATAAAAGGCTCACCTCCCATGGTGTTTTCCTGCTCGCTCCTATAGTCCGTTCATCGTACGTGCTGCGGTACCGTGATACTTCAAGAAGTATCATCGATCATGAAACGACCTGTACACGTGGAAAGGGAATCGGAGCGATTCGTCATAAGGATATTTGGTGTAAGATCGAAAAGCCTATATCGTGAAACAGCCAGTAGAATATCTGGAGGTCAGTCAGGGAGTGCATAACGCAAGGACGTTCGGGGTCAATGTCCTCGCCTTAATTAAAGGCTAATTAAATACTGTCGCTTTCATCCGCGCTCACGATCCTTCCCGAGTGAAATCACTGTTATCGGCCAGATCTCCGATAAGTGTCCCACGATCCCCCACAGATCGAGAGCCTCGATCCCACAGCCTGTGGCGTCCTTATAAAACAGCAAGATCAGAAGGAGATGACAAGGAATAGAGTCCTAGCTATTCCAATTAAGGAAGCGAGGGATGCTGCGAAGGATCTACCTAGCCTAACCCAACCCGGCCCCGTATCTCCTAACCCCAATTCCACCCGCAGAAAATGAATTCCTCGAGTCAAGGTGATCCTTCAGCATCCTTCAGGATCAACATCGACGTCACCGACGCGGCTGGACCAGCCGAGGATCAGAAGCAGCAGGACTCGGTCACTCGAAAAAGAGAAACCGAGGAGCGGATGGCTGCTGAAGGAATGCGCAGAAGAGGAGGAAGAGGATGTCGGAACGGAAAGATCGAGAGAGAGAAGGGATGAAAGAAAAAAAAAGGTTAAACTCGTTTTCGTTTTCGTCGCTAATTAGACTCGTTAACCGCCTCTCGGCATAGCCAGCGTAGCCATAACCGGGCAACTTCAGAGACCGGCGAACGAACCGAGAACCCAACGAACGCTTGGAGCTAGTTTGTTCTCGTCGTCCAATCCTCCAGGGTGCGTTTCTTGATCGGTAGCGGTTCACGGTGCACGCGCACTCTATGCCCTTTACGTGAAAATCGTAGCGCCGCGCGGACCCCCTAGGTATTTTTGACATTTTTTTTCCCTCGAAATACGTCGATTCCATATGAAACGACAAACAGCGGAAATTGTGAGCTTCGTCTCGTAGGTGATTTTTTAATAAAAAGTATGAAGCTTCTTAACACTTTTATGGAACTTTCGTTTGCTCTTGGGAAACGTAGAAATATCTGGTAGAATGCTGTTCCTTTGGGCTAATTTCGTGATGCTATCGTTATCCGTGTGTCAGGGTGTTGATTTACGAGAAAATGATAGTTTGTCATTTTGTCATTTGAAATAAGGAATAAATTTGATCGAGGCTGTACACAATTTATTGTGTCGTAAAATGACCAGAGTCGTTGCAGGACTGTTGAAACTTGATGATTTAGAACTGTCGTGTCTGCATGGTGATATGTGTGTCAGTGGATCAGTGCTACCAATCGTCAGAGTGAAAATGACAGTCATCCTGCTCTCGGGATACTCGGTCCCCTCCTGGTCAGGGACTCATCGTCGCTTGGTGTCTCTTCGAGATCCTGACTCTATCCATCAGGACACAGCCAGGACTTGGACCAGACAAGACCCAGACCCATACCTGGGTCTGATTGAGACACACCCGGGATACAGATCGCCGATAGTCGATGACAAAACGAACATTGGTGACGGGAGCCGGCGTGAGATAATCATCATTTTTCAAGGCAGTTTTCAACGGCACGATATCGTCAGTTGATTATCGTTTCGAAAGATTCGACAGGCTGCGTCGATGTTGCCGAAGAGATTTTTATGGAAATAAATTTCTTTTTAAACGTGATTTCAAAAAATTGTTTTTGAGGTAAAAAATGAAATTTGTGATTATATCAAAATGTTCGTTGTGTACATTGGATAATTGCTAGGGTATAGTATTCGTAAGCGAAGGCGGACACTGACGTCTCTCGGCGGGGCCCTAATACTCTGTGGGCGGCCATGTTGAATCGTGATATGGGACTTGCAATTAAGGCCGAGTAGGCCACCCGGACGAAGCGGTGCGATAAGGTGAGTTTGCTCGGAGCCCGTCCGAGGTCTTGAGCTTGACCCTTTGACCTTTCCTGCTATACTTCGTAAAGCACTGTGCGCTTCTCCTGGTTAGGTCACGATTAAATACTGATTGGGTGGGCCCTAATAACTGGGGACTTCTATACACATAGTAGGTATGCAGAATCTAGAAAATTGCATAACTATATTCAAAGTACAAAAATTATCAATCGTAACAACAATGAAGATAACTTCGAGTCAGGTATAATAATCGATACGAGGAAAAAGGTGATTATAAAAAATAAAGAAATGAAAAAAGAAAATATCTCAAAATCAAAACTCAACATGGTCCTACATTAGAAGAACGTAAAAGGGTATTGGTTTCACCTGTTGTCCCTGCACGATCAGATAAAAAGGAGCCTCGGGTTCCCTGCGGCTATGCAAATCCTAAGCGAACTAATGAAGATTAAGAATGCCCAAATAAGGAATTAAAAAGGAGCACGAGGAACGCGGACGGTTTTGCCTCATTTCTAAAACGTCTTCCTAACGAGTGAATACCGAAGCCCCGCGCATTCCTACAAACTTCCACACGACGAGTACGGCGGCCATTGTTCCCGCAAGCACGAGTCCCAACGGAGTGTCAAAGAGGCCGGACCTCCTAAGGAGAATTTTACTGGCTATCGGCTAAATCAAACTTCTCATCGAGAGAATTTTTTTTTCTAAAAAAAAAACAAAAAATCGACTACCTGCATCCACAGCCAGAACGGTAGCTCCCGAGATTCCATCTGAAGATGAAATTTCGAGGAAATTTTCAACGCAGCTTCTTAAATTGAATTTCACAAATATTTCTCGCTGATACGCTTTAGTATATATATATATATATACACATATACATATCGTTCATGCCAAAATGCAACTGCAAATGCATCGTTGCAACGTTTTCCTTCACGACAGTCCGAACTGCTGCACAATCAGTGTATTGACTTCAATTCGATGCTAAAGAGACAATCATGCGTGCAGGTATCTACCGACGCACATATAAAGGTAATAGATCAGCTGGCTACCGAGATCCGATAAGATATAAATATCTGCCGGCTTCCATAACAAACGCGGCATCATTATCCGCGTTATTTATTGCGCCTGGTGTCCTTATGCAAAAGTTATTACGGTCAAGAGTCGTTCTCGCGCCGCGTTATACGTTTCAATAAGGTGAAACTGGATCGTGCGAGATCATACATATCGGTATAGCAAACTTCAATTGTATCGAATATCTACAAATTAGGAAAAAAACAATGTATACTTTAATCAAATAATTTTATCAGACATAAAAGAAATTGCATAATAAAATCTAGAACCGATTTGATTTTAGTAAAATAGAGATTTTTTGGAGCGACTGTATCTGTCTCTGTCTTATACACACGATCGCCAATAAGTCTGTCTCTCTCGCACTCACGGGTGGTATAGAGATTTCGCAAAATCCAAGGTCCGCACCTTCTCCGTTTGACTGGCCGTCTTACTTCAGTGTTAAAGTCATCTACTGGTTTTTATTCTATTACTTTGCTATGTCTGTCTCTCTTCCTGCTATGCCCATGACTATATGTCCGTCTCGCTCGCACTCGTGGAACCTATAGGGAACATCTGAAAATCCAAGGGCCCCCTCTTGCACCCCCTTAAGGCCATTTCGCGAACGAGCCATCCTCCACCCGTGAAGAGATAAATCATTGGGCCATAAACAAACGATATCTCATCGTCTCAATGTTTACCAAGGGCGGTTTAAATGTCTTGTTAAGACAAACCTACGCGCGTCCTGACGCAGGACGTGTCGACGCCTTTTATATTTCTCTCTCTCTTTTTGTCGTGCACCGTGGATGACAGAAAATTTATCGATTAACCTATCGAATGTAATATACGAATCATAAAGTATTTCGTATCTGTAAAAATTTGAAAAAAAATTTTTCTTCTATATATAATACATTATGTGGATTATTTTTTTAAGTCAAATCAGTCAATCGTGAAATAATTTAATTACTGGTCGCAGACATTGTATCGAGCAGGTGGCAGTCACTTCGTGACCATAATTGGCACTGAGCGAGCAAAGAGCCACGATAATGGTTTTGCATTGGTTTGCACGAATCGCGATGCATCTGACGTGAGTGACGTGCGTGCAGCTTATATGACTTCATAATGCGATACATCCTTTGCTGTTTTATCTTTTTCACTTACTTTTCTTTAATCCTGTGAACAACCTCCGATAGGAAGCTCTAAGTGATCGGTTTATCCTGCGTTTTCAACGAGTGCATAAGAAATGCATAGATGCAATAAAATTGCATCGAAATTGCATAAGAGGTGCATCGTGAGATTTGAAATTCGAAGAAATCGCATTTGGGATACAGTTTTATCAATATGTAGGATTCTCTAGTAAATTTATTTTTTATTCTAATTACATGCACGTTGCACGTCTTGAAATTGTCTGTATAATGCACCGTGATATCCATTGAGACTGTTTCAAAAGAAACTTGCTCACCGGGTCGTCGCGAATCCACGTAGCGTGACTAACGCGTCGGTTGCTCATTGCACAAACTGGCAGTCATTTCGTTACAATATAAATCCTACCGTCTGCTAATATATTTTCTCGCGCTCATATAACGTACCTTGCGATTATATGCCTGGCTTTAGTGTAATCTTGATGGTGGCGGAAGAAAAAAAAAGAAAATAGCGACAAACATAAGTACGAGGGAAAAAAAGGAAGATAACACGATTAGATTCGTTCTATTAGAATTCGCGTGTAGATTGCGAATAAAAAATAAATAAAAATTGCATAGTATCATAATAAATCAAGAAGATTGCACTTTTTAATGCATAAGTCAAAAAGAGTCGTTTCTTTTTTTTTTCAAGAACTTTATCACTTGGTATCGATCTTCTTGCACTGGTGCATCGATGCATGTTAATAACGGGACTGCAGTGGCTCAAACAAAAATTATGCAACTCCGATGCAACTGACTTGCATTCCTGGCATGTTTAACTCCGACATCTGTTCCAGATGCATTTTTCATATCGCAAGTCTGCAAATGCAATTCGTATCGATTCATCCTGTCGAGCATATATTAAATTGAAAATTGATATTGATATCGAAGTTGTCGATCCGTTTGAAATTCTCGAATCGTTATGCAATTCCAATATTTTTTCCAAGCATTCAAAGCCTCGCAGTAATGCACAGCCAGCCTTCGGTTCGTCTGGATTATTTATTAAAGCGTAAATGCTTCTCCAGGCGTGATAACTCACAAGACGTTACACAGATTCACACACAAAAAAATGTACAAAGTATTAGCCAATTTATTACACGGGTTTTGCACCTAAGCTAACGTGATGGATGTTCGAAAATGGACGGGACGATGTTCAATTACTTTACTAGAAATACCGTACTCAGCAGCGTTACAGAATTAGCTCTAACTACATATTAAATCGCACGTGGAACATAGAGCAGCTAATTTCAGGTGAATTAAATTTTATCCATATGGAGAGACACACGTGTATCCGAGTCCAGTCTAGGAGTTTTTTATACAGTCGGATGAGCATAAACGACACTCTTATGGGAGTCATTTGAAATTATGGAGAAGATCAGGGGGAAATATTTTGAGGTTAAAAATATTTTGGACTATTGCGCCCTCTCTAATGTGTCCATTAGTATTCATGAGTTTGCTCGGGCACGTATGCTCCTAGATAATATTCATATTGGCCCAGCTTTCATCCTGAAGGGTTAAGGTGCGCAGGGCCGTATTAAAAGTTATTGGTTGAGGCGTGTACTGGGCGGGCCCCGTACCTCATCACGGGATTGAGTTATAGCGCTTTAAACTAAAGCGAAACCGAGAGGACGTCGGGCGTCGCGGCGCAGCTAGGCTATTTTTGTCCGCTGATGAGGAACTGATGAAATAATGATTGATAGTCGTCAATTAATTAGCATGACCTCCGTCAATGTGATTTGACAGTTCTTTTTGAAAAATTGAAAGGGGCCTGTATAGCGCGTATTTCTATAGCTGAATTCTCTTGAATTTATTATCGATTCTTTCTTTATCTTTTATATTCTTGAAAATTTAACGTCTCGTTCCGACTGCATAATGCAGTTGCATAATTTACAGTTGTGCCCAGAGTTGTGCTGTAATTTGAAATTTCCGCAAAGACTCTATTCGTAAGGTTTTTATGTAAATTTATTAAATTTATTATTGGAAATTCATTCCTCCTGATAAGCTGCTACGTAATAATGCATAGTTGCAGTATATAACCATATAGTATGAAAGTCATTTCGAAAAAAATTTTAAATAAAAACAAAAAAATATCTTCCTCCTAATCCGCTCTTTGTTCTCTAATTTTTTGTAGGTGTGAAAAGATTCTTATCTAGGTAGACTAAACATCGGATAATAATTAGCTTAGCGGACCCGTATCATTTTCGAGGGATTTTCAAAATTCATTTTCTGCCTTTCAAAAAAGAGGCGTGAAAGATTTTTATCTAGATCGTCGGTTAGGTTAATCTGAAGAAAAACAGGTGGAACGAGAAAATAATGAGATAGTGATAATGACTTTTTTGGGCTTTCCTAAAATAACAGAATTATCTTTAATTATCGTCAGAGACACAATAAACGCTGTAGGAACTAATCGGTACGACTGCCATCTTTTCATTGTTCGACTGGGCACAATAATAATAATAATTATACAGCCAAAAATAGTTAGAGCCAAAGTCTTTGTAGAAAACCACAAATTGGCGGCAGCCAGCAGCGACTTAGCTACTATTCGAAAAATTAAAAAAAATCGTCAGACCTTTTTTCGAAAATTACACGGAAAATTTCTGGCTCGTTATTTCGATCACGAAAGTCTTTTCGATTGTTCGGCGTATCTTGGGAAGTGACTGTGCGCAAAAAATTCTATAGAGACCCAAGAGAAAAAAAAAGAATAAAAGAAGCAAAGGACACCAGCAATTATAGAAAACCCACAATTATTTTGGTTTGGTGAATTGGAAAAAGTGTTCGTTATACTTATTTTCATGAATTATCCTAATTTGTCTAATTCCAGTGGTTCCGGATGTCAGGAAAAATTCTTACAGGAAAAAGTGGCAATGGATCTTTGTTGCTGCCAAACGCACGTAGCGCACAGTCTTGTATTACCAAAAAGCAATTCCTGTTGCTGCTCGGCGAAGACAGGACGGTTAAAGGAGAATGTATTTTAACGAGTCAAAGGTGTTAGCAGTGCCTCTCTTTCTCTCCTTTTACTTTCTTTGTCTTTGACTTTTTTCTTTTACTTTGAAACCCGTGAAATACTTGGTTTGCCCAATATGGTTAGGTATAGACAGAGGGAACATGGCCACCGGTCAGTTATCGGCCGATCAGAAGTTAAGCCTGGGCTCTTGGTTGGCTTGTGAAGTTGGTACTACGGTTGGGACCATTCGACAGTCTTTTCAGGGGTGCCAAATTAACTTCGAAATAACTTTAGTCCCGGCTAGAAACCAATAAATTCACGAAACAGTCCAAATAAATCTGTTCGATCCCAGTGACGCTTTATTCCGCCAGAGGCGCTACCTGTACAGGATTTCGCAGAGGTCAGGAGCGTACAGATTTTTTGTCTGCCTTGACGACTAAAAAAAGTATGAAATGAATCTTGGTACAATTTTTTTTTTTGATTTTCTAGGGATACCCAGAGTTATGCAGGACCTAATGGTAATATTCACATCCGCTAATCCTTTTGTAAAGGGCGCGGGAATTCAATTTGCATAAATCGCAGTTTCCAACGTGGCTTTGAATTCTGGTCGCTATGGCGACCTTTGTCCAGATCGTGCCACAATGGCCACTATCTTCTCGCTTTTTTCTTGGGCTCTTTCTTGGCAACCAACCCTCTTCCTGGAGAAACGATGGGGAACAAAGAATCCCTCCCCCTTGCCACCGCAAAATAAACAAGTCAAGAAAGGGGGACAAAGATGAGGTGAATGAAAAAAGGGCAAAAGGGTGGAATTCGAGAAAAGAGAAAATAAAAAAATCAAAGATGGCGGACGATTGAAAAAAAAGGCTTATACACGAATAAGCGATGCGCCGGTTGGATAATCGAAGAAAAAAGTCGGCGAAACGTGAACTCGCACTGTGCCTCTTCTGTTTCTGCTGCTTCTGTTGCTCCAGCGCTGGTAGGTGTACCAGAGTGCGCTTGCATCTTCTATCTACTTATACAGGGTGAACCGAATAAAATGCAACGATTATCGACAACTGTTAGTCACCAGAGACAGTCGATTGGATCCCACTGCATATACATGCCGGATCGCTACCGATTCGAGTGTCTTGATAACAGGACCTCTTCTAACCTCAAAAAAAAGGGACAGGGTCCAAGAAGAAAGAAACGAAAAAACAAAAATTCCTGAACTCGACGCACAGACGGAATAGCCGCACCCATCGACTCGGAACGATCTAGGGAATTTTTAGCGCTACCAAAAATATTTTTCTTATCGATTCGTAAAAAGCTCCTTGGCTCTTGAAATCTTATCTACGCAAATATTTTCTTCCGTCGTCAATTTTCAATCCTAGTAACGGCGAGGAAACGGGAGTTTGAAAAAAAAAAAATGTAGAGATTGCCTATCCGTGTGACTCTGCCAGTGGCCAATGGGAGTCGAGGACGAAAGGACATCGGGACCGAATCAGTTTATGCGCGACAGGTTCTGCCGGGGCCGGGGCCAACCAGGCTGTAAGCTCCGCTAACTCCAACCTCTGTTCGCCGCGCTCGGAAGAGACATTATTTACAACGGAGTCCCGCGGTAGACAATGCCGGGAGCAGCGGCCATCTTTCCTTCCTTTTCTGTTCTCCATATGCAACAGCATCTGCTGGCTCGGCCATCCCGACGGCCGTTTCTTCCACCTTCTAGATCCTTGCCAGCCATCCAGTGCGGCTCTACGACCTTCCGACTATGCACTTTCTTAGACCAGCACTATTATCATTATCATTCTCAAACGCGCAAAAGCATCACTTTCCGGAAATTGTTTCAACATTTTTTTCCTATTCCAAAAAATCCTAACCTCCGGATCTGATTCCTCGTACTGGCTTATGATCGCATATAAAATTAATGAATTTTTTTTCATTTGTTCAACAACAATATTCAAGCTATCAGTGAGATTTATTTGATATAAAGTAAAAAAATCAAATATTATCTGAACCGATAAAGAAATATATAAAAATCTCGAGAAACCACATGTATTCCGTGTATAAGCAATGGCCGACAAGTACAGCAGCTGGTAGCTACCCTTACAGCTACGTCTATCTGCACGAAGAGTGGGGCGAAGTGGACGTAAGGGCAGGTTTGAAGTGGAAGCCGAGTAAAGAGGACGAGGGCCAGGAAGAGCATAATCAGAAGCCTCCAGAGTAGAGGAGGAACTTGGTAGAAGCAGAAGCGGCGGCAGGCAGCAGCAGCAGCAGCCGCCCCAATAAAAACTGCCGAGTTCACGTAAACGAGACAAACCTACACGCTGGCTCCTGGCGTCGGTGCGAGTAGCACACTGACACATATAGAGGGAGAGGGTAGGAGTTATATGAAAAATAGTGAGAGGGACGGAGAGGAAAGGCAGCAGCCAGCAAAGCAGAAATAAGGAGCAAAGGACCAAGTGGGGACAGAGAATGGGAGGAACGGTGGAACCGGGCGCGGTTCGCGTTCCAATGTTTGACAGAACAAAAGACTATCGACCGAACGAACACAGAGAGAACCCTTTGCCTTCCCCCCCCTCTCTCTCTCTCTCTCTCTCTCTCTCACTCCCTCTCAACCGTTGGATCTTACTTTTATCTTTCTCTCTCCCTAGCTCCTGTTATCCTTCTGCTCGCTGGATCTTCTTCTCTCGCGCATCCCCATTCGTCTGATTTTCGTTACCAATCACGAGTCTGAATTTCTTTGTAGTCACGTGTTGAATTCTATAGGTTCCTCCGGGATGTGACTGTACCGCGTGCGTGGATGCTGCGTGAAATTTTGCCAGGACGGACTTTAAGAGTGAGACGATATACGTCCTTATGTGCTGCGTACAAATTACTGGAAATTGGGCCACTTTTTAGGGGCGGTTTAATGACTTTGCTACTGGCTCCGCCATTGCCTCAGGGTGGAAATATCGATGATTTTACGTGGATGATGCTCTGGGCTCATCTTGATCAACTTTGTCAAATATTTCTTTGTGACTGTCGATGCTTTTTTTCATGTTGACTAGAATTTTTTTATTTTTCATTTTTTTTATCTTTCAAATATATTTTACTTGGGAAGCTAATGATCCTTCGTGACACTCGGATTTATTTTCCTTGATAAATAAGTGGGGTGATCTTTAAGGTAGCCGCATTGACATCTTAGCTGCCTTGAAACGCAAATACCAAATAAGTCTATTCTAGCGGCGGTCACTGAGAGACTTGAAAGAGGTATAAACTGTTCTTAAGGTTAATTATATGGTTTATTCCTTCAGCTTAAGGATAATCAGGAATATTTAACCAGGACTGCCGTGTCCTTGATTATTTTATGTTTTTGTCTTTATCCTCAGTCGTGTCTTTTATCCTTTTTCTACCGATTCTACATGCTACCATTTCTCATTGCCCGTAAACGCGCATGCGCACACTGGGCTTCGTTAAGAATCGCACGCATGCGAATCGTCGACGCGTGTGTGTGGCACTTAACGATGCTTGGCTAATTGACGTTAAATACAATAATTCAGGTAAATTCATCATAAGCAACGAGAAGAGCCAATTACTATTCACCGTGAAAACAAATAATATCTCTTAGAGCCTCTTTAATTTGAACTGCCAGTGTAACGAGATTTTCCTATAATGTTTTGCAGTTGCATCCTGACTGCAACGACTGCACCAAATGCACGCATGCACTCTGATATAGTATTACCTATATTGGGAGTATTTTTTTTATTTTGATATTTATTACCTGTTATAGTTTATAACTTGTGGTACGGGACATTTTATCAATGCTACGACAGGCCAGCTTGGTCCCGTTTCTTGATGCACCTATGCACCGATGCACTTTTTTTTTCTTTTTCTATTCGCTAACAAGATAAGAATGGGACAAGGACAAGGCTGCCAACCCACCCGTGACTCACTTTTACTGAAAAACCTTCGTGTGCCAAGTTCGTGCTGCTACTTATTACAGGTCGGAATCATTATAGGCAGATGAGGTCAAGTAAGATTCAGGTAAATGCATTGCAAACTGAAAATGGCCGAGGACAATGGGAAATCTCTACGAAAATGGGCAGGGAATTTAAGTTATGCACATGCACCTGCAACAGGAAGTGACGGCAATGTCTGTCGTAGCTTTCATGAAAAATAAGAAAAATAGGCAGAACGATCGTCTGAATATTGAAATTTAAATAATATTTTTTTAAAAGCGCTGTTCAATATTTTATATTAGTTCTGTACGCGTCTATGCATCCGTACGCACTTGCTTCGCATTGCATATGCTCTTTGCTCGCACTATCCGTATGCAAAGGAGTCGAGGATGGCCGCGGTGTCTCGTGGGTTCATTAAATATTAACGAGAGAGTCAATTTCTTCATTTCGTCGGTGAGTCGCCGCGCGCCATCCGAGCCCGCATATAGATTGAAAATTAACTTATATGAGCGCCGACAAAATATACGGCGTACGGCCCTGGCCGACGTATGCATATGTGGACGCGCATGCATATATGGGATTCATGCTGCACAATTAACACTGGCTCCTCTATGTTGGTATAAGCTAAATAGGATGGTTTTTGCTTCTTCTTCTTCTTCTTCGCTTTTTTCTTACATTTATTTATTTATTGAACATATATATATATATGTTCCTCTCAATGGACAGGAGTTTACTATTTGATTTTGTTTGCCAACTGAAACTATGATAGCTTTTTTTTGTACGGTGCCAATAGCCTAGGACGAAAAATGGAACCGACTGGGAACCGAACGGGAAATATCGGAGAATTAGCGGGAAATTAAAAAGAAAATTATTTTTCATTTGAATTAGAAGATTGCGATGAGAGTTAAAATAAAAAGAAATGTTTTAATTAAAAATGTCTCAACGAGCTTCCAACTTGTCCCGATGCGTGTAGAATGATTTATTACACGGCAATATAGCTGCATTCAAATATGGCACACCAAATATGTCTATATATTATTTAATCTCTACTAATTAGTAATGTTATCGTTAACGTTTATTTCTTATCAAGTAGTTTCGCACTTTCATGCGTGACACGTTTTCGTCTGACTATCCCTTGGTATTACCTACTAGAGGAAACGCTCCGTTCACGATATATTTGCTTTCGTGGGCGGATTTTACAATTTTCTTCTCTTTTATTCCATAAATATAATTTTTTTTCTCTACTCCTAAACCATTTAACACGAACAAATAATACGCGCTTTTTTTGACATTCCTTACAGAAAACAATCGCTTCGATAATTAAGCGTCGAGACAATTGACTATTACGATAAATTAAAAATTACAGACAACAATCTCTTTGGCACGTTTACGACCGTCGGTAGTTGAATGACTTAATAAATGTGCAAAAAATGTTTGTGCCAAATTTCACAAATTTACAAAACAAAAATTAGCAACGAATATCACGCACTTACATTCACGTCGATCGCACTTACGCTCCCACCATTCACCACGGACAATCCCACAATCGTGCACACGTCTATTCACACGTATGCAATTCGCCTTTCATAAAATGTTTCTCTATATTGTCTAATACTTTGGTAATTCGGAAGTGCATGGAACTATGTGTATTATCACTGATTCGCACTCAAAATTACGAGTTCAATTGACGATGACAATAAGACTTATGAATGATGTATGAAGCAAAAAAAATAATCATTGCCTGCCATAGCGATTGGCGAACATGGAGCATATTGGAGTCGAGGGGTCACGAAGGATCGGGTGGAAAATGGGTGGTACGGATGAAGGAAATTAAAATTTTTAATGACTAGTTTCTTTTTTCCCCCACATAAAATTCCCCACCGGATCTCGTTGTTATTCGATTTTGAAATTGAAGAATTTTCTTCGTTCCTCCTCGCCTTACTCGATCATTTCCATTAAGCGTGAGTCGCGAGCGAGACGTAACTGCCGTCGTTATCGTCATCGACCTGAAGCCGACGTCAGTAAAGATCCGAAAATGAAACCTGCGAGGAGACGCCGGAGTGAAGATGATGCAGCGCGTGCAATTCCTCCATCGAAGTTGCAGGGAGGCTGTTGCTGTCGCCCAGGAGACTGGAACTTGGACCAACGCTTGGCGAACCGCCAGCGCTGGACGATGCAGGGGTACCAGGGCAGCCAACGTTGCCGCCTGAATTGTTGCCTTCCTGTCGCATCAGATTTCGTCGCCATTTCGCGCGTGCGTTTTGGAACCAGACCTGATTGCGTCGTCGTTTTAAATTATAGTGCAATGGGATGAGATTTTTCTAATGTTCCTAGGGAATTTTTCTAAATCGAATTGGTACTTGCCTGCAGTACTCTTTTCGACAGGCCCGTTTTCTGGGCCAGTTGCTTGAGGTCCTTTGCATCTGGATTCTGATTGATAGCGAAGTAACTCTTCATTGTTCTCAACTGATGATGCTTGAAACTCGTCCTCATCCTCTTGGTCCTTTGACTCTGGTGAACGGAGCCTGGAGAACCGACGGAGGCGTCGTAGGCGCTTAAGGATTCCATGGACGAAGACAATTCCGTGGGATGAAGTAATTCTGAGAGCCGTACAAAATGGAACACGATTAAAATTATCGAATAATTTATAGTGACAAAAACAGCGGCAAGAGGGTGGCTTCTCGGGGACACGTGATACTATCGGAAATAAATTCCCAAAAACCAGGATAAAAAGCAGTTTCCATTAAACATGAAACTGGCAGCTGCTTCTGGAATACCAAGATAGGTAGACAAAAAGAAAACCCCAGTCCAGCCACTTCCGGAAGCTGCTGCTCATCCGACGAAATAAACTTTGATTCGATCTTATCGAATACCAGCGACATGAACGACGGAATATAAATTTGAAAATAAAAAAATTATTGTACCAGGTCTTTGAAAAATCTGATCTCATCGCAGCTTCCAAAAGGACATCATCCCCGTATACGCACTGACTACGGCAGACCAGGATTCCATTTGGATGATGTCCAGGTCCTGGTGATCCATCAATGATACACGAACCCTATCGGGTCCTACGGTCAATCACGATGACGACGAGTCACGATCAGTGCCGAACGGAACTTCAGAAGGATCTTCCGAAGATCGTCGTTTTACTCGACAACCGATCAGCCACGATCAATCATCATGCACGTATACGGGTATAGCGTCATCTGACTTTTATCAGGAGGCGCAAGTAGTATCGAATTATTGAAGACACGAGACCATTTGCAGGGGACGTGTCGGGTATACATTTTTTTTCATCTTTCATTCGTCTTTTTACACGAACGAGATCGATGACCCGTGTACATATTCATACGTGAGAAAAATTACAAGACAAGATTACACATAGATTATTGGACGGTCATCGATGGCATGGTAAATTATTTTTTTTTAAATCTCACACACGGTATCTTAATTAATTTAAAAAAATATATGTATAAACGTACCGATTATAAAAACAGACATGAATAATTATCAGCTCCGTCGGTACCACAGGAATCTACCTTTTCTTTCTCTTCGTTCAAGGGCGTATTGAAACAATTTTCTAATGATCCCTCGGTCATCCATCAAAGCCATACCTTGGGCGCGATAGAACGGTCTCATTACCAAACGTTAAATCAATCTTTCTGCACCTGTGCCTTGCAATTTATTACCACGTGGAAACTGGCGATATGGTATAATACGGTGGTAGGTGGGTACAGGTAGCAAGTAGAGAAGGTGCGTATACGTAAGGGCAGGGTCAGCAGTTTATGGGCAGCCGATGAGCCGCAGTCATCAAAGCGTCATTAATAATCATCGGTTCCCTTCCACATCCCTTCCAGCCATTACGCGGCCAAGTAATGGGAGCGTGTAACACGGTGGCGCCCATTGAAGACAATTACCGTGCGGCTCGGGTCACTCGCGTAACACGGCCAAAGCTCAGGTTACAAGCATATCGAGTGCAGATCGAATGCAGTTGCAGTGCAAAATGCAACTGTGTGCATCTGACTTGTTGAAAAGCAAAGTTTATCGTAAAGAGAGACAAGTAATAATAATAATAAGGACTACAAACTAGTACAGTAAGGACAAACGGATGAATATTATTTTTGTTACGTTGGTAAAGCAACGTGCTCTCTTACGTCGGGACGCGAATGGCGGGAGAATTTGAAAAGGAAGAAAAACGAGGAGCGGATTTAAAAAATGAGAAATAAGTGAAAACGTCTGTTACGTGTGCATAGAAATGGCCACCCAAGGCACGCAAGGTATCCATGCATCGAGTGGTGTATAGGTGGAACAGCACGAAGAGTCAATCTAATAAATAACACGACAGTGGATAACCATTGAATTCAATTGAGAAAACAAGTTTCGTAATAAAACCAAAAGCAAAGGACTTCAGGGTGAGCGCGTCTCTTCTATATACATATATACTTTATATACAACTGCCGTTCCGTTTGCCGAAGCTGCCATTCGACATACTGAATTCACTGACAACCGAATCCCGCCTAAAAAGGCAGACACGACTAGCTCGAGTGACATTCCCGAACGGCGACCATTTTCTACCAGGCTGTACCAGAAACGTCGATAATATTTTTTTTTAAACTAGACAATTTTTCATTTTTTTCCAAATTTTCATCTCAAAAAAAAGATAAGTTTGACAACGGATAGACTTTGCTCGTGTTTGTTCCTTAAACGTTTGAATTTGATTTTTTAAATGGCACCGCTGCTGCCAGATTGGAATTTCTTGCGCTACTATGTACCTAAGCGACTATGGGTATCTCAGGAGATACTGCAAGCAGTTAGTTGTATATCCCGACTGAAACACAGCATCTCGCACGGAGGATGCATCAACGCCTCCCGTGTCTCTCGTGGCCACAACGCGGTTTCCCAGGAACATAGAAACTCTGAACTCCGTTGGGATATGCGAAGTCGATAACTTAACCTGACTCGGCCTAACCTGACGTAACCTAACCTAACACAGAAGACGCAGACAGTCGAAATAGATGAACGTAACGCGGATGCGAATTTACATGGAAAATTTTTCATGGAACAGATAAAAAGTTGGGTCGTCATTGTCGCTGGTTGCAGAGAAATATTGGGATTCGCGTAATACAGATAGCGAACAAAAGCGCGGGAATTTCAAAATTTCAATTTTTTACAGATAAGGAATTTAGCTTATTAAAATGTATTGCGGTATTTTATATATTTCTTTTTATCTCTCTCTTTTCCATCCTCTCTCTCTCTCTCTCTCTCTGAATGTCTGCGGCCATTCTGAATCATGAGAGGCACGTATTGGCCGCTGCGGCATTCTTTTCCGGGAGAGGAGCGGCCAATCGATGCATCTCAACGCCGATACCCATCTGTCACTGTCCGCAGGAGGTTAACGGGGTTCTCTCCCTGTCTTCTGTACCTCCATAACCTCACTACACTTCTGCACTCGTCCATTTTCCCTTTTTTACTTTCCGTCCTTATTCTTTATTTTACCATTGATTCCAATCCAGAATCTCTTATTACGTGCATAGTTGCGTGTCTCTGTTACTCCCAGGTACTTGTACTATGACGCAACTCATTAGCGCAATTCCAAATACCCATACTGCACCGGTGCAAAAGTCTCTAAAATCCCACTTGACACGTAAACATTAGCGAATCTCTATTGTATCGGAGTGATAATTAAAATATCAGGTTTATTTTTAAGAAATAAAAAAATTCCCTATTCAACTCCATAGCCAAGATCCGCCGGACAGTTTTCGAGGATTCAATTCCAGTTGGTAAACGGTCGACCTGAGACCAGTTTGAGGAGTTCGCATCGAAATCCCAAGAGACTTTGCAAAAACTGGCGCAATTATATATAAGGACAATAAAACTGCGAATAGTCCTGGCGGTCGCCGGTTGGCAGGTTCGCCTCTGGAAGATGCACGCGGTCCATTCTCATCCGCGATCCGAGCGCCACGGATGGACGCGGTAGGGAACGGTACTAAACGCCATGACGATTTTATGGCTCTTGGTCGTAAATTCCAGCCGGCAGCCACCGCCGATCTCATCCCTAATTGTGCGATGATTATAAAATAACAGAGAATTACGTGATCGGAACCTTTATCCTGACTTTTAATTCATCATCCTATTCCAGGGACGCGGACTATCATATCGTCCGACTGTTATTCGTCTGCTATCCCTTGCTACGATGTGAATAGTGATAAAAAAAGATTTCTATCAGACTCAAAAATTCACTATGGTACACATAGAAATAATAGGAACTATACTTATGGTATAATCTGTACCAGTAAACCAGTTAGGCACCAATCCGATAAGACATTAGATACATCTACAGTTTAATAAGATGAATACGGTATGGCGTAACATTGGTAGCCTATTCCACTGATAGTTGATGACTTGGTTCCTGTCACTATGCCTACACATGTGATACACACTATCACGCATGATAAATAAAAAAAGAGCCTAGCCCGATAACTATGCTTGAATTATAAATCAGGATCGATCCATGTCCAATTGGATGCGACATTTGTCCCTCTGAGTGTCGCTACGTCATATGTCACTGATGATTTAACTATAGATAATCTGTATAGTTGCATCTCACTGTGCACGACCCAGGCTATCCAACAGTCCAATGCAAATCGAACCAGATAGTGTTTCTGTAGGAGGACATAGTTTTCGAGTGCTTCGAATGCCTCTGATTATCTATTAACTATACCCGATCGTCCATCATTAACTATTAGGGCGACTATGCGTATATGCAGTATACAATCTCATAGCAATTTGACGATCCTCCAATAGCAAGTAAATGAATTCACGTTCACCGAGCCGAGTGGATATTTATGACGCCACGAGGTATCGACTTGGACTACTAATTGTTTCTAATCATGCGGCTTCGCCCGCCGGTAATTACAATTCTACTGGTTCTTGTATCTCCGTACCAGCAGTCAGTGAACTGTCGGCAGGACCAAATAGGACTGCTGGGAAATAAAGAATTCTGGTACAGCAGCTGATTGGTTTTACCTAAAAGAGTGTAAGTGTGAGATGCGATGAAAGTGGGATTAATTCAATTTAAAAGATTCGATTTAAAAAATGAGGATAGGATTAATCAAACGTTACCGTCCATACGACTGATCCCTCCTCGAAGGAGCTTAAAGTATAAAGGCAGTTTGACATGCACGCTAATCGCTCTCGGAACACGGGTCGGATGCGTTTATAAATAATTCTTTGTTTTCTGACATTTTTTTTTCAAGCGAACCGACTGGCACTCGTATTACGTCAGGGGCGGCCATTGACCGTGTTTACACTTGGCGAAAGAAGAATGGTGCATCCATTGCTTGACAAATAATAGCGCCGCGACCCCAACCTGTCGTGCGCGACGAGAGCAAATCTCATTTGTGTTCTGATCGAGTCTGATTTCGTGTACCAACATTTAGGACTGAGATTTAAGTGGGCCCCCGTTTGCCACCCGGCCAATTACATTTGGCCGCCCCTGAATCTCACCGTCCCACCCCCACCACCCACCGGCCCCACAAACACGCTACCACCAACGTCGCCGGCACCGTTCGCCTCCTAGTTGTACTTCTTCGCAATTTCACCCTATGGCTCTCTCTCTCTCTCTCTCCAGCAGGGCTGCCACCCTCCTGCCAATTACGACTATTTACACGTCCGGAGTGGCGAGCACTGCCGATTATAGCCTTCTGCAATTTTTATTTCCTCTTAGGAATACTCCCTGACCCCCCACCCACCCTTAAGGGATTATCGTCCAACTTAACCTAACCTAAGGCAAGTATAAGGATAACACCGAATCACATTATTACGTAAGAAAAAACCTTTAATAAATTTCCAAGCTTCTTTTCTGGTACGTTCTCAGTTATTTTATTTTTTTTAGAGTGGTACTTGCCTAGTGCTCCAGGAGCAAGTCTCATGGTTACCGGTAACTCGGAGCTTGTCACTTCCGAGAGTTTCCGCTTCCTGGGGCGTCCTTTCTGCATCGAACCACCGGAAGCCAAAGGACTCTGTTCTGCCGCACTGTAATAACCGGGTCCTGGGGAAACACCAGGCGACCCAATACCCTCGACGCTTCCGGAAGTACTTCCGTAATCAGCCGCGCAACAGATCAGCTCGTAATGCGGCCTTAAAGAAGTGCAAAAAAAATTGCACTTTATTACCGTAGACAAAATTTATAAAAATCCTAAAATTGTAAAATTTTTGTTTGGTCCAGGACTCACCTGCAATACACCAGACCCTCCCTCTGCCCAAAATGATCGCCCTTGTTCAATCTTGTGCCGCAAGAGGCGCAAGTGAAGCACGGCACGTGATAGACGAAGTCTCGCGCCCTCATGACCAATTCGGATGCTGAAATTCCTTCCCTGCATCTCGCGCATCTCGATACCGCAAACAGCCTGCAAGAAGATGGAACCGGACGGAGCAATGTGGAACTGATGAAAAATCGAGCACGGCGACAGGCAAAGAGAAGAGCGAGGGAACGTGGAAGAGAATAGGACAATAGGGACATTCTACGCGCATATAATCCGCATTAATAATCCGCACGTCAGGCAGGCGCAAACGCAGCCACCCACGTTTCGATAAGGTGGGACTGGGCAATTTCCAAAAAAGGTTAACAATGCGCCGTTCCATAATCCGTTCGCTATAACTACCCGTAGCTTCGTTTTCATAGCTGCTTATGCTAGTACGTTACCTCAAGGCTTCCTTACAATTCCACTATCGTACCGAACCGATGGCAATAAGGTACAAGTGCATAGGTAGATATGTGCATCGCATGGAGCCAGAATGCACTGGTGAATACGTCTACCTATGTGGTTGCACATGGAGAAGGAATCCGAATAAGAGAGTGAAGGCAGCCACACAATTTTTTTCTTTTTTTTTTCCAAATACAAACGATAGAGACAAAGGGACCTTAAGCATAGAAGCAACCTTCTATCGCATTGTTGCATATTGCATGGAGTGTCTCTGTTTTCTACCCTAACGAACCAGAAACCAGAAACCAGAAACCAGAAATACACCAGGCGTCGTTTCCTTCTCATTTGGATTCACTTTTCTTATTCCTTAAATTTAGGAGTCACCTGATTACGTAATCCCGCGATAATGGACTCAAGCCCTTTTCGGATCAGAAGTCATGCTCGAAATTGTTGGGTAAGATTTTTTCGTCAGTTAATTTGCTTCGCACGTGTCTAATGACGTCGCGTCAAACAGTGACGTGAAAATCCATAACCCTGGAAATAATCGTTTATCACACGCGTGAGTGCGTTACTCACACGTGTTACCGAATGCGTTCAGAATTTAAGATCTGTAGATAGTAATCCCTAGTGGATGCCCATTAGTAGACATTTTGTGTGGTCCAGCAAGATGCAACTGAGACTCCTATGCAAATCGAACGTTGCCTCAATAAATATATAAATGTGGAAAGTGGGAAGGGGGTCGCTCGAACGGCCGGCGGGATATTCAAAAAGAAGCAAAATTTATTCAGTAACGATAACAAATTTTAAACGAACTCGATAACTCCAAAGCATAAAAATAATATAGATAGTAAAAAAAGTGAATAAATACTAAAATAAATATCTGTCATATTTTATATCGAACAAAGTGACGTTTCTCTTCCTTTATTTTTCATCCCTAAGCTTTCCCATCCTCACTAGACTCGGCACTCGTCAACCCTCTCGCACCACACAGAACCTTCTGACCTCTTGAGAGACTCGACAGAGCATTGGCACGACTGTCAACCTCGTCCCAGTAAATAATTAAAGCAGGATATACCTTTAGTGCCGGTGAAAAAAAAGTGCGGGAAATTTGAATTTTCCTAAAGGTACTACACCGGATTCTAGGGTATTATTCAGTAACTTGATAAAAACGCTAATTAAATTTTTTCCTTATCATTTCTTATCCGTCACACTCACCTGTAATAATCTTCCTTGCAGTATATGTTGCCGTCACGCAAGTAGCACGTGAGCTCCGCTGCCAACGGGAGACGACAATGACAACAACGAAGACAGCCGCAGTGCCAAGCGCGATCGGCAGCCCTTAAATACCAACGTTCGGTTATCTCACGTCCACAAGCACCGCAGCCAAGGGTTCCTTCGGGGTGGTTATTCTCAGCGCTGCCAACCTGACGCCCATTCACTGCGCCATCACCTGGCAACGGTGTCCCACCGCCGCAACCAACTTCCTTCAGCATCCTGACCCGCCACGTTGGCCACGAGTCTCTGTGTGCACTGTCAATTCTCTCAACTCTGTCATTCTGTCATTGTGACACCGATCGCCGATTCTCTTTTTTTTTTCTTTCGTCAATAAACACGCCCGATATATCGTCAATCGTATTGGCAGAAAAGACTGACGCGTATCTGAAATTTTTAGATAAAATTTTTTTTCGAAAAATTCAGTTATTTTCGTTATCTTATAATTATACTCGTTCGAGGACTTTATAGGGATATAATCTGCCCTCGGACTACACAAAACGAAGAATCCAGGGAGTCAACCTGATCTCGGACGCGCAAACGAAATAGAGAAAAATAATGAAAAACGAAAAAAAAATCTCGAGAAATCCGACAAAACGAGGTTAAGATAGCATTTGGTTTGCTGAGCAATCGCAGATTTGCATTTGCATCTCTTGTATTTATATTATACCTGCTTGCTACTCGCATGCTCCTTTAGTTTTACAGTCTCAGACTCTTCTGCTCGGTATGCACATGCTGCAGCTAGAAGATCGATCGAATGCACTTCGAATGAGAAGCAACGAGAAACGATTACCTATCGAGCAGTTGATTTACCCTCGATTCAATTCATTGCAATTTCCTGTATATACCTTGTGGCTTTTTATTAAATGATATTCAAAGAAAGTTGATACCTCGCTGATAATAATTATTTCATAAATGAAATATTCAAACTTTATACTATCCCTGGCCTCGTTCACAATACACGTATCGCGTTAGGTAGAATAAAAAATCAAAATATTTTTTCCGAATGGAATCGCGTGCTAAAATTAATCCGATATTAAATTTCAATCCCAGATAATTAATGAGTATTACAACATTTTTCTATATTTACCTAGCCTATCGTAAGAGCTTAAGCGAATAATTTTGAAACAGATAATGAATTTCAAATTGCGTGAGTACCTACTTGGATAAAAAAAAATTAATGCTCAACTATATTCATACCAAATATGTAGACGCCGGGGCACTCGACGTCTCCCGTTATGTTTTACGTCTAGCTGAACAAAGATAACCGGAAGTGAAAAATATCCGATGTGAAGACTTCCGGGCGACGTCCGATTCTCATTGAGCTCAGGCATTAAGAAGCCGCGAAGCTACGGCGCACGCAAGCAAGAAACCTTCTCAATGAAAACAATTCGTGACTGCCGTTCTGTCCCGTTAATGAATGAATTCCCAACGTAGTATAAAGTCAGTTTCGAACGTAGCCACGAGCTAATTAGTAGAGGCTCGCGGATACGACGATAAATCAATGTCCGTTATGTGCGATGCCACGTGGGTTTCAGCAAGTGTTGCGTTGTGCACGCGGCTTTATATACTCACCACCCCGGGAACTACGGCGACACGTTGTCTTAATCACTCGCCGCTTCTTAACGAACTTCCTACCGCGTTAGTGCGACTGAATATGCGCTGCTCCACGTATAGCGGAAGAAAAACGTTTCTATGTGACCTCGAACGAGGATGCAGTATTAATTAATACAGTTAATTGTCGATGGACGATAAAAGGATCCAGAAATATTTCAATTTGCAATTATTTTTTTGGATTTTTTGGATTTCTGTTTATAATTTTATGTATATTTAAAAATATAGAATTTAATAGTTTTATGTTATCTTTTCCTCACCTTCGACGATTAATAGAATAAATGCTGTTGGCGAATCCCGACGGCCGTCGCTTCCCTTCTTGATCGCGTCGCTTGCGGGATTCTCGTTGATATTTAGGGGGGATTTTCAATGTACGTTTGTGGACGAATAACTGCCAGTGTCACTTGGCTAGTTCATTATTTATTGTATCAACCGATCGATTTTTTTTATAAGAACAAAAACATTTAACTTTAGATAAATTTGCAACTGTTATTGAATAATTAGGAATTTCAATTGTTTTATCCGGAATTTATTTTTTTAATCTCAATTATTTTTCTTACGTTCCTTAAGAATTTTCATGACTGATCTGATGCTCAGACGGACTTGAGCTTTACAATTCACTTTGTTATTTTAGACGTCGCGCGTTCCACGCAACTCCACTTGTAATTAGTTTAATGATTAATTGTCACACTTTCCGTGTCGCCGCCGCCGAGGTCTGTCAATGATTTTTCAAGCGATCGTTAGCAGGGGAATTGTCAAAAAAAAACTTGTTTTCGAACTGTCAAATTATTTTTGGACTCAACACGATCGGGAATATTCCAAGTATGAAGAAATATCTTCCAAGACTTTGAATAGAACGGATAATTAAATACACAGAAAATAGCTTAATGGAGAATTTTCATCCGAGCGACGAATATCGCTGACTATATAAAATCTTTATGGAAAAAAAATGCAAGATTACCTTGCCGAGCACCTTTCGAAGAAAATTTAGTCCTTTTCAGATGAGTATCCTTAAACACTCTTGTCGTATTACGTGTAACAACAAATCACAGAAAAAAACCAATAGTCTCTTATCAGCACCATGAATTAATTAAATAAATGAAATAAAAATTTATTTCAAAATAAAATTCGAAAAATCCTTTACAAAGGACGAGGAGTATCCCGAGGCGATTAATTCGTTCCCGATGGAGTCGATAGTTCGATCAATGCGAGAAAATCAATTGACTTGCAGAACACGTGTCGCTTGTATGAGGATGAGCCTTGAGTATTCGGTATTTAGTGTCGATGTTCTTAAAAATTTGTATTAGTCCTTACATCGTTCGGATACGTTGAAAATTAATTATTGAGAAACAGAAGCAATAAAAGTCATTTTAAATTAAAGATAAAGCACTGTTACCACAATATTAAGTAAAAAAGAAAAAGAACCAAAAGTTTCCACAAAACTAAATAACAGCCAAGAAAGCGAATCAATGAAATGGATGAGGAAGAAAATAACAAAATTATTCTTCAGTAATATCCCAGGTATCCTTTACAGTCGAATAGTTAATGATTTAAAAATTTTTCCAAAAAGAAAACGAATTAACCCGAACCTTCCCGAAGCGACCCGAAACACTCGCTCGGTTTCGCGCTCGAGTCAAACGCAAATTTGCACGATAAAATTCGACGTCGCCGTCGCGTTCTCACGAGAAGGACGCGAGAAGGAATTGTAAAGCCGCGTTTGTCGTCTCTCGCAGCGTCAGCCAGCCAGAGCGACGCTTGGTGCGACGCTTTCGTACGCAAGCAGGACATCGGCGTAACGTCGACGGATGAAAAGAGGGTTGGCTTAAGCGGCGTCGAAGGGGTGGGGTTTTGGTGGCTGCCGGGGCTGTGTGGACGTCCGAAGGGACGTATAGAGAGCGTCGGGACGCCAGGCGTTTGCGCGATGAAACGTTGAGAAATGCCCTGCGTACCCGACGCCACTTCGGTCCGTCGGATAGTGTGTTGGTTAATATATTGTACGCTTGCGTCAAGGTTGGGTTGGATATACGTACACACTTCATACATATATCTATATATTACACATTAATAACACAAATTCATGGGGATGTACATGTATACACATATATATCCACCGTGCTACTCCTACCGCCTCTACCACCCCCCACCACTCCCATCTTTTCTTACATTTTATCCCCTATATCTGTATATACCTACAGACGTTGACACTACCGCCACCTGGATTTTCAGCAGAACTAAACAGCACAGCTTTCTTCAACTTCCAAGTATCCCCTCGCATCGCTCCTATTGCTCGTATTTGCTTCTTATGCGGCAAACTCATTCTCCTACCAGACAGTCATATCTTACATTGAACGATTAAAGTCGAAGCAGTTATTAACTAGACTACAGATTTTTTCCCATTATCCCCCATGGAATAAATCCTTCCTAGAAGACGTTATTATACGAGCGAACGTACCATCGGTAATATTCCCGAACGATGTGACGTCACGCAAGACCAACGCGCCAGGCAAGCATAACAGTGTCTAACGATAAGTAAACTCAAAGGTAAGTACACAATCCGAAAGTGAAGGGGTCTGGATCTCAGGAAAGTCGGACTTTAAGTTCCCTTAAAGCAGCTCAAATTGAACGGGCACCTCAGGATTTGAAGTTCGGGCATATATCGACCAGTGGAATTTGGACAGTGGCGCAGAAGGGAGCAGGAATACAGAACGGAAGGCTGTCTCGTTACTACTGGCAGTGTCCTCGCCGGTTCACTCGATAGCTCATTCGCTAGCTCGCTTGCTCAGCCGGTGTCTCTTGCTATGTCTCGCTTTCTCACGTATGCCAGGGGGTCCCGGTAGTGGGGAACATTGTGTAGAGTGGAGTCAAAAGGTGGTATCTGGTTTAGTAACCCTTGTGTGGCGTGCACAGCCTCCATTAGGCGCGGCTCGCTCGATAGAACTGGCACGCTCAACCAATCGCAGGAAGGCAGGGGAAGAAACCGGCCCTCCCATTGGCTGAATGGTCATACACGGTGACAGGGAGTTCGGACTCGCTGCCTATGCCTCGCTGAGACACTCGAGACTCTCTGACTCCGAGATCTTCGTACTGGAGACGAGATGAGCCACCGCGAAACGGGTTTCTCAGCATCCGCGTCCGGGATGCCGAGAACGGGAGACATCTGGCGGATCCTCTCGGAAACACGACCCCCTCGGCTCGAACTATTGCGCTGCTTTACGTTTTACGTTGGATTTTTATTTTTTATACACAGGTCACCCGAGTACATCCAAATTTTTGAAAGCGGATCTTTATTTTTTTTAATATATTTTGAGGTTGCATTTGAACTTTGCAATTTTTTTAAATTTTCTTTTCCTATGGAAAGTCTAATTTTTTCTTCAAAGGGTTTTTGAACACGTACTATGGTTTTTCGAAAATACAAAAGGGAAAGTACTCTGATCGATCGATGCCTTTTTCCTAATTTTCTCTCACGGTGTCAGTCGCCTTATTTCGGATAATTGGGAGTCTCGATTTGGTCTAATTGGATGCACATTGGGAGCATCTTGGTCAGCGGGAAATGCAGATTCCGTTAGGGCCAGGTAACGGCTTCCTTTCTCGTTTCTTTGAGGGTTCGCCTTAAAGCACATGGGAATGAACGAGATTCCGTATGACGGAATTTTTTTTTCACCCGACAATACACCGTACGCTTGAATTATTCCTTGGCCCATCTACGTGCACGTACGTACAACGCAAAAAAAAAAAAGAAATCAAAACGACTACACACGCGTGCACTGTAATTGGATAAAAACGTCTCGTAGCGCCACGAGAACCTATTGCATTTAATGTAAAGCGTGTAAAAGTCTCGCGGCTGAGCTGACCCGCCGGATAAGCCATCTCGCTTGCGAAGTAAATAAGTGCAAAGGCATAACGGTCGTGTATCCTGCGTTAAGCGGCTTTATCTTATTCGTCTATCCAAAGCGCGTAAGCGGTGCGGCCCGAAGCAGGATGCAGGCTTTGTAAGTGCTAATCCCGCAAGACGTTTGCATTCGCTCGCGATTCCAACGTGTAATACCGAGGTAAGGACAGACGTGGCAGACAGTGTGGACCCAGCCTTAAAACACGTCTCGAAAACTATAGACATATCATATACGTAACTATAGATATATATATTTATAAGTGAACGCCTACTTGCAGTTCCGCACGTGTTGCGTGTTATACGTACCAAGTACACATGTATGGTACTGCGAGAGTGCGTGTTGTGCCATACGTAAGAAAAGGCTCTGGGCCCACTAGGCAGACTCCTGATTCCTGACAGTGTTAGCGAACGAGGTTGACTTGGATAGATGGTAGACTTCTCCACGGGAGACGTACGTACGCCTGGTGATCTTCCGGGCAGGCAGCAACGGTGCTACTTTCTGCCGATCGGACGAGCCAGGATTGTTGGGCACCAGGAAGTGCTAGGTAGGCAGGTAGGCAGGTAGGCCAGGTAGACCAGGTAGGCCGGTAAGGCCTGGCTAGGCTGCTTACGTGCATTGGCATGATGTGAACTGAGGAATTAGAGAATTGGCAATGACCTGTGCAACAGGATGGATCTTTATGAGAAGTATTTTTTGAAACTACCTGTATACGGCTAACTGTAAAGGGAATCGTACAGGCTCGTATTCCCAGGATGGTAGATAATGCAATAGGTAGGTACAGTGAAGAGGTCGGATCTTCTCGAGTGAGTTAAATAACAATTGTTTAAATCTGTCGGAGTCTGGCCCGGAAAGCGAAACAAGCCGGAATGACGATGCCGGAAACGGAATCGGCAAATAGAACGATAGAGATCGTGAAATTGGAATGGTGGGGGGGGACTTTCTCATTTGGGCCTTCGTTTGTGACTGTACGTATCTACCGATCCTTTCTTTTTCGTCTGCCAACTGCTTAAACTCTTGTTAAGTTCATCTCATTGTTTAGCCGCGCTTCTGTAGTAATAATGGCATTGGCCCCATTCGGGCCCCCTTTTTGGGTCCGTAC
>JAYRCB010000201.1:37743-65179 GCA_036026315.1 Trachelus stipa
TTCATCTCATTGTTTAGCCGCGCTTCTGTAGTAATAATGGCATTGGCCCCATTCGGGCCCCCTTTTTGGGTCCGTACCCTTTAACTAACCTATCTGATCCGAGAGTGCTAGTATCTCTCCGACTTCCGGACCCAGATCAGGCCCCGTCGATTGTCTGCAAATATCAAGTTGAAACTGTAACGAGTGCATTCGCTGATTACATACATTACTCCGTCTGGGACTTAAGACCCTGGGACCCAAATGCCTATGGGCCTAACGTAGTCTACTTAATATTAAACGAGATCAGACACGTGTTTTGCGTCTCGCTCGTTGAGCACGAACCAGCAAATGTTTTCTGGTTTCTTTTTTCTTTTTTATTTGTTTCTTTCCGAAACGAGAGCACTTTTCTCCTTATCGCTCTGGGAGGTTGGCCCTTGCCTAAACATCTACTAAAAATCGACGAACGCTACGGCCCGAAAAGCAGGAAGGGCCCATTATTATAAATCTGAATTATGTAAGAGCTCTGAGTATCGTTGGCTCATAGTAAAACAATTAGTCACTTAGAATTAGGATCCATGCCTTTAACGTTTTATATTATACTGTATAATTTTTCGTTATGCGTATACATATGTATCTTGGCATGATTCTCTATGGGAATTTCATAAAGATCCCATCCTGTTCCCATGAGTGATATACATTTCCGCCATTTAATATATACAATATTAGGCACGCTATACGTAAGCAAGGTATCTAAGCGGGTAGCTCAAGGAGCACTGATCGTGAGCACCCGAAATTTCGTAACCCTACATACCAGATTTAATCCATTTCCTTTTTCAGTTTTTATTATATCCTCATTTTACATCGAAAAGTACCGACCATGAGAAAAGTTTAAAATCTAATAATGCCTCCTCCCCTTCCCGCCGCTTCACCGTGCGTCATCCCCCTGTAGCATTCTCCTACAATAATTCCTTGAGCAATTCTTTCCGTTTAAGACGGTAGCCTGCTCGCCTCCTCAGGTGCCCTATACTCGGTTCTACGTTGCACATCGTTACAGTAGGTATACCTATAGATATCTACTTACATTGCACATTGTCCATCCTGCAATCAGGGGGCCTTGACGAGTCGACGACATACGGGGCCCCAAGAAGAAACGCCATGATAGTATCGATGCTACATTGCTACCTCATCGGGAGTCTGGTTGAAGCACTTCGTATTGATACGATCTTCGAGTTGGTCGAGCTGCTCTTCCATATCTTTTATCTTTTTCTTTAATACGTATCTTAACCCGTCTCTCTCCTTCTTCTTCGTTTCCTTTTATGCACTTTCAATCCATTTATTTTACTCTCGATCCGCACAATTCTGACTTTGTATTACACTTTTTACTTCTGCTTCAATAAAGATGCCACTCCCATGACATATTCCATTGGCTAATTCATTTCGCACGGTGAACGTAAAAGTGACAGACACGACCTATACGATTAGATATTGGCCTGGAAATTAATTGAATGACGTAAATTTATTGGCCGTTTATAGGTGTGGAATACCGGTGAACACTTTACGCATGATGGGCAACACGTAACCTGGATTTCCATACGATCGGTTAAGTAAGTCGGATCACTGTACGTATTTATAACGATTCACGTTAAGCCAGATTAGGTAAATTACGAATCCTCGGAGGAACAGACACGTTTCGTATCTCTTAGACTCGTTCGTTTCGATTGTTTAGATCTTCAATGGATTCGACACGTATTCGCTGCGTAAGAGCCATTTTCTTTCTTCTGTCCTTTAACTCCTATGCGCATGCGTGACGAGCGACTTGACGACACTTCGAACGTGTATTACGTACTTTCACGTACCAGCTGGTTATTAAAGTATAAAATAATAACACGATACGTCAAGCATACCATTACGCAAGATTATCAATCCGATAAGCAGTGACACGAGAGAAAATAATATTTAATAATAATAAACTCTATCTCCAGCCGTCTGGAAAGTAGTGCGTACGTTTTCCCGATAGGTGGCTACGTCCTACCTGACTTCGGATAATGTCGGATAACGTCGCTTTCCGAGCCATGCGAATGCATAATGGGGGATCGTTGCATGCGAAGCCATTCGTCTTCTTCACGTGTCGCCAACGTCTTGCGTATCCAGAAATCGAGGACAATGCGCAAAGAGGATGTGCAAGTCGGAAAGTAGACTGAAGAATCCAAAGTTACAAACAAATCTGGAATATACTGCATATGAAAAGTAAGAAAAAGGAAATTCAACGTCCGCGGTGCGTTTTTAATTTTATCACCAAGCTTCCTCTACTTTTTATTTATTCCTTTCATTCCCATTTCACTCGTCCATTAATTTTCCCATATCAATGCCTATCTATTGCTACTCGAATCTAAATTCTCATTACTCTTGTTAAGAGTTAACTCAGAGCGCTGCACATCCGGCGTACGAGCGATTTATTTGAGCTTCCGCTTTTTATCGTTAAGCGGGATCGCAATGGACTGGGATATAGACCATAACCACTTTACATTATCTACTCTACTGGGAAACTGTTAGACTCTTTTCGCACTGGCTTCGCTCCTCGGTCGTTTAAAATACAAAAATTTGCACAGTTCCCTCCAAAAATCAGACACAACGAGGAACGAAATAATTTACCTACGGTATCTGCATATCTCGTTACCAAGCGCCTCAAAGACGTAAGTCCTTAGGTAAACACTAGTTAGAAAAAAAATGTCTCGTTCAATCCGTCGCATGAGAAAAATCACAGATGGGACTGTATCGCTGGCAATAATAATACCAACCGTAACCAGTGGTAACTCTAGTAGACAGGCGCGTGCACGACGTTAAACGGCGAAGCTTGGATCTGCCAAAAATATATTTTTTTGTTTACCCAATGGAAACGCGATACATTGCCGAAGATCAGAAGATGCCGACACACTGTGGGTGTCTCTTTCTTATAGTGTATCAAGTTGGTGTCACCAGTAAGGACCCGTACGAGTGTTCCTTCACACATGGATTCACATATGTCATATATCTGTTTGAATATATATATATCTACTATATATCTGCCCTCTGATGTTTACATAGACGTCAGGGTGCGGTGTGTCTGCTTTACTTTATGTGGAAGACCGACTCTCCCCTCTCTCTCTCTCTCTCTCTCTTCTGCTGGGTCACAGACGTATATAGGTATATATCCAGGCAATCTTAGTCTCTCTTTATGTATTTCTCCTTGGTTCTCTTCTACGAGTGAATGACGTCCCTCCACCACGAATACACATTGTTAACACCGGTAGCTCCTACGCCCTTGTTACCGTGTTTACCGAAACAATATAGTATAGCTGAACGATGCTATGCTTGGTTTTGGCCACGAGTGGGTTTCACGCTTCGAGGCGCTTCCGACAAATATCGAAGTCAAATTTCCCGCGTAAATAATCTCGAGAATTTTCGAAAGTAAATAACGCAGCTCTTTAGTCATTATTTTGTACGTTATCTTTGTTCGTAATTACTTTTATTTTTTTTAAATTATATAACGTCAGGTTGATTTTTCACGGGATGCTTTATTACGCGTGTACGGGTTTATTTGTATTATTTAAATGTTCCGAAGATATGTGAACTGTATCGGTACGCTGGTGTTAATTGGCACTAAAAGTCTGGAACACGCTGAGTATACGGTAAGTGGAATATTTCGAAAATTATTGGGCTCGTAATATTTGTCTTGTTTAAACAATTAATAAGTATATTACTATTTAAAATTATCATTTATGTAAGTACCAAGTAAATTAGTCAGCTTTCATTTGTCTTTAAAATTGTATTGGATAATTTTTAAAAAACTGTATTAAAAAAAAAATTCGAGTTTGCTGTCAAGAGTAGTATTCTCGGAGTGAAAGAATTTTTGTTATATTTATAAAAGGATATTTTTCTTTCACCTCTAGCAGGACGGATACGTGCCTGTATCCTTTGAGAGTGCATTGAGCTCTCCAGTTTCGTTGCAGCAGTGCAACGTGCATAGGAAAGGCGTATCCTGGCGCAGCAGGACCAAACGCTTAAGAGTCCTGAAGAATCGCGTGGCGCGTTAGGTCGTCTTTCCCCATCAAGGATTACTTAAGAAAGGATATTTGAGAAGTTGAGAAGAGAAGTGGTCCAGTCCAGCCCACCGAAAGGACACGCTTCCCTTTGAGCCGCCGCTTCTCTTTCAGGATCCAATGACGCAAACTGCATTTCCGGCGAAGCACCAGGACGACAATGCAGAAGCTTCCCAATGATTCCTGAGCTCGTTGACAGTTCGCACAACAATGTCAAGCTGGCAAAACACAAACTTTGCCAACATTTTTTGGCAATAAGATGACAGGACCAATTGTCAGAGACGAAGATGTCTCTTTTCTATTAATTAAATTCATAATCCTATACACTTTAAAGAAATTTTCTGTTTCCAAACTTTGTCAATTTTTGTATCAGTTATCAAACCCAGGTGCGGTGCATTCGGTGCATCGCGAAAGTGCAACGTGCCAAGAGTCCTGCAGAGTCCTGAATTGCATCCAGCAGAGAGATGCGTGGTCCAGTAGCTGATTGTGAGCATCCAACTAACTGCGATGAGTTCAACATTGGTAAAAGGTCTACCTGTCTATAGAGACTGGTCAGTGCTTAATGACTCTATCGCTGATAATTAACTGCTACCTTAACCCACGCCTTCCTTCCACTTCCCTTTCATTCACCTTCACCAACTCCTTGTCGTGCACTTCTGCCACGTGGATGTGCATGAGTTAGATCCTAGCGCACTTATGAAAAGTGCGATCGAACAGGCTATTAAGTGCAACCTGATTTGTATATATGCGACCTGTGGCAATAAAGTGTAGGTATGTTAAGTATCTTATGGGTAATCGTAATCATGCTGTTAAAATATCTGACATTTGTTGCATACGCAATGATGATAAGTCCAGTGAGATTAAACGAATGAAAAATATCTTATTACCGTCTTCAGAGACTTTTGATTGAATTTTTTTCAACTGTAATTATTTAACTGATACGTCGTTAAGCATCGTTACTACCTCACCGATGGCTGATCTTGCTTATAAATGATCCAATCGTTGTTACGCATTCGTGGTAACGTCGCTGTAAACTGGTTTTGAGCATTTCTTTTTTTTTTCGAAAAGTTTAAGCCAAAATAAGAAACTGTCCCGAGTCACTTTACTGACGAATATAAAATCATCATTCGGTGCGAACTTTTCGCTGACATTCAAAACGGTAGTTGATTAGCAGATAAGTTCTGAATATAATTATTATAAAGTCATTGACCTATCATCGAGTCAGAGTCAATGACTACGATGATTCCATCGCTGCGTTTTTAATCAATCCAATTTGCATTATCGATATCTTTTTTTTACATAGCACTTATGAGTCGTCGAAATGATTACTCTGTCATTATATTCAATCATTATTTATCAGTGAGACTTCTAATGATTATTCCTACCGTATCTTTAATTATTTATTTAATTACATAGAATAAATTTCCACTTGTTATCGTACTGGCAAACATCCCCGTGTAAATTGCCATTGGACGTTTTCGTTGTATAATTAAATTAAGCATCCCTTCGTTTCGGCCGAAAGTTTAAGGCGGCGAGATAAAATCAAAGTTTTTCCATGTAAAGCACCATAAAGCGCAAGCGGGCTCGTCGCGTATTTTCGAATTCCCATGGCGACGCACCATGCAAGTAGATTCCATAGAGAGGGCACTTTACACGTGGGATCCCCATAAAGCCGATATGTTTATGATTATTTTCAAGACGATTTGGTGACGGGTAACATGAAAGGAAAATTTCTTAAAGCTATGGTGCAGACGCTTAAGTAGCTACCAACCTAACTACACTCGGCTGGCTGGATAACTGGCGACATTCACCATGAAAGTTCTCCAAGGGATCCAACTGCCGGAGCGTTCCGCGTAAATGCAACCACCATGAGATCCATGGGGTAGGGGGCGCTGGTTGATGTGTGGCCATTGTCACGGAATTTTGATAACGACCAAGAACGCCACGGGATATCAGTCCCGAGGACTACCCGCGTTTTTGGACGCGACACGTTGGTACTACCTGTGACCACTTCTCATAAAAATTCGGGCTTTATGGTAATGGCGGACCGTGCTGTATTATATCCATTAAATGTTTTCGCCCGCTTGGACATTTTTTTTATCTTCTTCATGACAATTCCGACCGTGTACGCCATTGTCTTTCTTTATTTCCCATACAATTTATCCCTCCTGCGTTTATATTTCCCTTTGCCTCAACCGTATGATAAAATTTACGTGGGAATGACATTTCATTCGTATTCAAAAACATGCAATTTTTTGCCAAGTATGTCATTCCTGATAGTTATCGGTAAATTGAATTATTGAATATTTGTGAAATTGATGCTGGAGATTTTTCAAGGTCTTAATATCAATATGGAGCTTTATGAGAGAATATAAAAAAAAATGAACTCTCTTAATGCTCTTCTAAACGACGTCTTTCCCACACTCGAGGGAAATCATGGCGGCCGTTCACGCGTTTTATCCTTTAGAATTCATGACGCGTATTCACGGGGGCATCCAAGGGACTCCATTACTCGTAAGGCACGATAAAATCGTGATGCTCGTAGAGCAGAGACTGGCCCAAAAACTGGGCCTTTAAACGTAGACAGTGATCTCGTCAAGAGAGACCCGCTTGATATTCGTTCTAGCCGTAAATATATTCTTATCGCTATTATCTGCCACGTGGATCATACGAGAAGTGTAAAATATTTTGAATTTTTTTTTTCTTCAAAAATTAAGCAATTCGACCGGACCAGCGAGGGTTAATGTAATTGCAGATAATTGATGGGCCTATGGTTGCATCGTGTACCCAACTACACGGTGCAGCTTCTGAATAAGGAAAAAAAAAGAGACAAGCAAAAGTAAAATAAATTTAATGCAATTACCATTACCAGACGGGAAACTCGTTCGGTCAGATAAGAGAACGTAAATCTTGATTCCGCACTGATACGCACGCGCGTATCTATTCGCACGCAAGAATTATACGAGTCCCAATTGGACAGTACGTAACCCCACAAACAGCCAGAGTCTCAAAGACATTTTGATTAAGTCATCAGAGGCGCGATTTGCAAGTGCATAAAATTGTGCAATTTATTGTTCATCCAAAAGTACCACAATGCACTTTGAAAATATATACCCGGATTAATACGCTACATCGTATAGAAAGTTGGCGGATGATTTTAATCCTGCTTTTCTTTGTACAAGAAAATTATTGTTCTTCCTACAATTTATCTGTGTTCCGGTTACTAAGTTATACCCGGACACCCTTAGTTTCCGCACGAACGACGGTAGCTAATGTCAAGTCGTTAGTAATAAATTCCTTGGCGAGTAAACGAATGGTACGGAGGTACCGGAAAGAAAAAGGATGCTGGATGCAAAAAAGTGCATCTCCTGCACTTCTGTGCCCCTGCGCTCTGGGGCGCACGCGTGATTAATTGCACGTGCCAGAAAAGCGTCGAAACAAGCATCACGGATCAACGCTCGACTAAACGTGCTAATGAAACGGATCAACAATCGCGGCCTGTTCGAGTTCAGTTTCAGTTTTGTGACTCGGCGGTTGCCAATTATTTATTTATTTATTAATCACTGTCTCTTTTTTTGGATTTTTTCTGGCGCCCTATATGCTTCAGCTAAAACGTATTCGTGCTCACGGAAGCGCAGCGCTGCACTCGTAGAGAGTCGTGGCACCCTAGTTCGTGATGGGCCTTACGGGGCCCGACGTTATGGGCCTTGCTCATTGATAAATAGCTAAGTTTCTTGCGTTTCGGTTTTTCTTCGAGCAAAAACCACAGGCGCCGCTTCATTCATACTCCGATTCGTATACACATGTGTCTTCCCCCTCTTGCTTTCCCTGCTTTGGGACCGTGGAGACTTTTTTTTTGGGGTCTCACCGATGCAAGCTGATACCCCCAACTACGGGGATGAATGTCTGAAGGGACCTTCCTGTATTTCGAAATTGGCCCATAGGGTTAATACATCGCAACAGCGAACTATCCTAAAGAATTTTTTGGGCCCGTTAGAAATCTGAATAAAGTGGAAATTGTAGTTTGGGTCCTAAACACGTTAAATAGTTTATTGATACTCTTATATATAGAGATACATAGAGGTATCTGCTTTCCGTATTCCGGACACAGAATTGGGCATCAGGCCCCGAAATTAATTATTTATTTACGATCAGTCCCCAACGCGCTTCCTGCTGTGAGGTGAAGATGTAAGTATACAGTAGCCCTGGGGCCTTATTACCCATCAACGCATTATACGTTCCATAGGCAGACGGCACGTTACGCCCGAGTGTGACGTAAATTGTGAAAAAGCTGTTAAATATTAAAAATAAGCTCCTGTTTTGATGCCTAATCTTTTTTTTTTATTCACAATTATCTTACAACCTCGAAGTCACGATATCGCTATCACGTAAAATGCATATTTCATGCAATACCGCATTGAAACGTTTTACGCGAGTACAAGGTTCCGCGATCTTACACGAATACTAATGACTATTTTAATTAATTAATTAATTATCGACCTCTTGATAAAATCCCGTTACTGTAAACTATCAAACACAACTCACTGATAATTCATTTTAAAAAAACACATGACTCGTCGCTATCGCTACTAAATAAGACATTATTAAAACTTGTTTTTAAACATTTTTTTATTAAGACACCAAGATCCGTCTCAATTATTATTAGCTGTATCGAAATTCCAAAATATTCACGTTAATTGCCCTAATTAATATAAAGACATCGTTTCCTCGTCTTTTTAAGATCCCCCCTTCCCCTCTAATCACGAGTCTAACTCCTCGGAATTCAACTGCAAACCCAAAGATTCCCACGTACCTTCAATTACATCGATGTGTCCCACGTGAAGCGTTTAAAGTTCCAAAGCGATCGTCCAATTTGTGCACCAAGGAAAAAAGTCCTGGAATCGCGACGACTGCGCCGGTGCAGCAGCCAACTCGCTGGACCAACCGGACAGTCTCGGTCGACATCGCACGGGGCGGACTTCTTGTTAAGGGCTGAGAACCCTCGGTGCTACAACCCTTTTTCACGGGAACGATAAAATTAAAGGACAATTATATCGACAGTCTTTATAAGGTCGATACCAACATGGACAAGACCTGCAGTGCTTCTTTCAAAGTGCATAGAATCCGATGCACTACCGAGAACTGCATAAACAATGCACTTTGAGAACACATGTGGTCAATATATCGTTTTATATATATTATGAGTATTACGAGGGTCCTACCAGGAAATACGTGCATTATGAGATTCTAAATTATCAATGTATAGTATACATATATGTATATATACACAGAGTAGTACAGTATATGCATCGCTATCTCTATACTATACTGTATCGACATATGGGACACTGTACATGCATGGGGAAGGTAGTAGCGCGGCGAATGGCCGGCACAAAGAGGCCGAATGTCGATGGAATTCTTCGTGATGCTCGGCGATTGGTCGAGGAGCGTTCGGCGCTCGGCGCCGTTTTTGCGCGGCGTCGTTCGTTTGATCACAGATGGCTGCCGATCTTTCGCGGACGCACCCGATTGCACTTCTTCCCTTTTTACCATAATTTTCTTAGCATTTTCTCAGCGGCTTTCCGAGTGCACCTGCTTCCTTCGTTACAGCTCATATGCCTATATATGGATGTGCATCACTTTTTTTTTTTGGTTGACCCTATGCACTTGTCGGGGGACATAGAATCAATAAGGTGCACCAGTGACATCTAGTGGAGTAGGAATATTGTTTAATAATTTTATTACCTAAAATATCTGTTTCTGACTTACTCGGATTGTTTTTCAAAATGATTTGTGAGGCACTGTACATAGGTATAACGTATGGTGGCTGCTTGTCGATTAGACTGAGCACGTATTAATGTTAAATTATGCTATTTGTCTACACACATCGTACAAAATATATGGTCGCACCTTAGACGGGCGGAAATTAATGAAGTCATCTGGGATCCAATAAATGTGTCTTTGGGAACACAATACTGTTTTATAATTAAGCTTCTTACAGCTTTGAGGAAAATTAATATAAATTCGTAACACAAGGTATACTAGGAGATTATCGTTGAATAAATTTTAAAAATTCCAAAATATAAAATTACAAAAATTATTAAAAATTTTATGCATATTGTTATACGTTATCAATTATCGTACCACGTATCATACCCTCACTGGTACATGTATCCTGTACTAAATGCGTCTGACGTTTGGACCGCGAGGGATTAATATTGAATCGGCCAATCACGTGGCTTCATTATTTTTGAATTTTTCCGCACGATCGATTATAACTCCGTAAAATCGTCTCTCGTGAAAACGCACCTTCTGTCAAAAGCGGTCCCGACTCTCGCAGATTAATTCGTATATCCATTGGCGATAAAGGATGCTGTGCAGGTGTCTCTCGTGGCGGATTTAAATGGCAAACGAGCTCGTCGCTCCAAGCGTAAATATTTATGGAACGCGAGAGGCAAACTTGGTATCGTAATTCATCCGGCTGGCGGCGCTCAGTGTTGTCGCTGCTTGACGAAACGAATTACGGTCGATCGGCAATGAATTCTTGCGGTTCCGTTCGGTTCGGTTTGGTTCGTTAGCGTCTAGCATGCGTGTCAATATGTATATATATATATATATTTATATATATATATATAGGTACGTATCTAACATATGATACGATAGAAAAGTTATTCGCTAGCTCATGAGAAAACCGACAGAATCGAACGATGATTTCATACTACCAATATACTAGGAATTCTAATCACAGATATATCTATATATAGAAGTTTATTTATTTTATTGATATTTGAATACTGTTTTGCAAATGTAAAATAAAGTGCTTGGTATTTTCATATAATTCTCATCAATTTTATCTCTCTCTGATAGAGCTGCTGGTGTTTGCGAGTGCGTGGTGGGGATTGATTAATTTCATTGGGATATTCTTGAAAGTCCATTAGCGCATAGAGAGCCGCGCTTCACGTGGCTACCGGTCTTTACAAAATAATAACTACTCCCACTGATTATAGGCTGTTCCAGGCCTCGTACGTGGGTACCGGCATCTGGGACGACGTGCATAAGTAAATCATACTCTTTGCGTTGCCCATCCTACCGCAGGGCCGCATACAGTTATTTGCAAGAAAAGTGGTCCATTTTTTGGGGGGAAGAAATTTCATAGTTTTTTCTTTATTGGTGACCATTTTTCATTGTGATAAAAAAAGGTTCTACGTCTCTCGCGTGACATTCGTATGGGACCGCGTATACTGGATACGTGCATTCAGTGCAAAATGCATCTTTGAGATGCACCGCTCGAGGTCCGCGGGACTGATAATTAAAATGCATTAAAGCGGGTTATAAAAATTTTAATGGCCACCCTTGGCTTCCACGCTCTCGTGTCTTATCTGTCTGACGAGTAACTGTGTGTTTCTGTTCTTGTACTTTTTTTTCGGGAATTTCTTTTCCATTTTTATTTTTTGCACCGGCGCCTACCCCACGAATACAATTTACTGCTTATTTAATTTCACCCTCGGTGCCGTCATTTATTTTTGGTGCTCCACTCGACACACGAGGCACAATACACCGTGTATGCTCGTCGCTCCTAAACTGGAACAAGAACTGCCTTTTTTTCTTATTCGAAAGAAAAAATAATCCTTCGGAGTGGCACACTTGTTGCGAGTATAAAAAAATGTCCCTTGAACCGACTCCCGATAAATTCGCGTAAATTCAGCATTTTTGATATCGACGAAAATTACGACTCGGACGGAAAGGAACTAGCGCACGGTAATAGAAAAAAAAAGGAAAAAGATGAAACGTCAAAGCAATAATTACCAAAGGGGGGTTCACAATTTCCAGAGGCAGTGCCGGCGGGCAGTCATGCAAGAAATGCAAGCCACCCACGCAGAGTCCCATTCCGAGGGCAAAGGTTAGTTATTCACGCGTCGAGGGCGCCACCGTAGAAGTTATTCGAAACAGACCATGCGTACCTAATGTGGTTCCTCCTTCGCTACAGGAAATTCTAAACGTCCCGACGCCCGACGTCCCGCCAATATTTTCACAGCTAACGAATCCCATTTTGGCTACTTGGCTCAATGCCGCCTCTACTTACTTCGCTTTGATAGCCATTTGTCGCAATGTTAGGTTAACTTCGCATAGCCACGCTCTATCATTACCGGACACACATGCAGAACCAGGCCAACTTCTCGTGGGCAGTTCCATGCCCACCATAACTAAACCCCAAGTTACACACATGGACACTTTTACGACGTCCTCTTGCGCTTTTTACTATGGCGCAGCGGAGCGCGCATCGCAAAATTGATGTTTATATGGATACCGTACTTTATGGAGTATTGGTTTAAATGACTATCCGCCATTCTTTTTTCTCCTCTCCTTCGAACTCTATACACATAAATTAACGGTAATCGCCTCCCGCAGCTTTGTTCGCCATTCTTTCAATTATACTCAAACAGACTTTTTTTTTTTTCACCAATCATCTTCCTTCGGCATACGCAACATACGTCACGCTGGACCAATTCGCATAGGATAATGAAAAAATCAAGTGTATTTAATAAATTCTCCATCGTGCAAAAACAAAAGACCACGAGACCCGTGCAAAGGGTCAAGGGCCAAAGTGCATACATAGTAAATGCAACCAACCACGCGATAATAGCTCAAAGGGTCTGGCTTGACGTAAATCAAGCAAGTCTTTCCGGAGTATTAGAAAAATGTAAATGAATCGTGGAAGAATGAGTTATAGGCGCGTGGTGGGGTTAGGCTAGGTCGTCGACGGACTGCCCGGGCTGCCCGGACTGCACTGGCTGCACGGGCTGGTGCCCCAGCAAGGGTATAAGAATATAGGGTAGTAAATTGAAATAATTCTTCGTGTGGATATAGCCTTTGGCCAGTCGAGCCAAGTTGAGAATGAGAGGCGATCCGGTCAGGCCGACCAACCCAACAGGCGAACTTCGAGTCAAGCCCAACATAACGAATCCACTATGGGCAGAGTCTACCAACCTACCGGCCTCTAGCTAATGCATACTTATATATACTATACAGGCTGTAGCTATAGCAACCACAGACAGTTCGACGGACAGTCAGCCTGAGAAAGCAACCAGGCTGCCAACCATACGGACACACTGAAATACTGGATAGCAACCAGGCTGGCAACCTGGCGCACCGGATAACCTCGTGACGACGTAGCCGTAAATCGAGGCGAGTTGATGGCGCATTGATTGCCTCGCATCTCATCACGTTTAAACTTCTACACGGTATAGACTTCGGGTTGGTACCCGTGAAACACTTGTCGACGTGAAATATATATTTTCCAGGTGCGGTAAAAAAAAATGAAAAAAATTTTTAAAAAGAAAATAAATTTAACCCCACCTTTCAACGTGTCAAAAAATACGTAATCTTCGATACAGCTAAGATTACCTCACGAGGCTGTCACGTGGTCTAGACACGCGAGGGTGTCGAAATGTCAATATGGCTGCGGTCCTGCGATAAAGAGATGGCAAAGTGTAAAGGAACCTTTTGCCAGTGTCTTGATACCGCGGTACCCTCCATTAGCTCACCGGTGTAATTTACGTATTTGTTCTACGGCTTGTAAATCTTCGTAAGGGTGGGTGGCGGGGGGGTGGCAAAGTCGGTGTAGGCGCCAACGTGCGCGAGCAGCCAATATGGATAGGAATGCATGACATTACCATAATATTAATAGTTTATTTACCGAAGCCCATACGTCACTGTGTCCCGCGTTCTGCTCGTGTATTAGTTAAGGCTCGTAACCGATGCACCACGTATGCAGTTGTGAACGCCCCGGGCTGGGATCACTAAATATTCGAGCTCGCGAGGATCCTGACAGGAGGGTCCAGAGCCTTGGTAGAGTCTAGCAGAGTTGTCAGAGGGTGCAGTATTGATGGCAGGATACGCACAGGACCTTTTGTAGCTGTCTTTTATGGGGGTTGATATGCAACTATGTAGCACCGAGTATGGACCATATGTTAAGAGATGCATATGATACGCGTGCGTATGAAAAAGATCAAACGGAACTGTTGTAAGGTTGCCGGGACATAATTGTCGATTTCAGGTAAAATCGTTCGGTCGAATCGTTTTGAGAGAAAAATCGTCGGAATCGACGTTGCGTGTCAGGGATGCTGCGAGGACAGAGAGGAGGACCTCCTTCCGAAAAGACGGTAAGACACAACCATAATTTTTTGCAGTGAACTTCTCGGAAGGTACTATCGGTAATTGGTAGCATCGAGGAAAGATGGCGGACCGGAACAGGCATAATGACACACGAAATTGCGTCAATTACAGCGCGGTATATTGCGTGTCGTAGCGCAGTACGTGTGGGTAGATAATTTAGGTGTCACTTAATGTCAGAGCTGTTACGTTATGAGGAAAGGACGAATGCACTTTGAGTTTGATTTTTAGTTGATTTTCATTGAAAAAAAATATTTTGAAAAATTTTATTAATTGGGGTAATAATAAAAAAATTCGATTGGAAAAAGATTGAGAATGGGATAAATATACCGTTAGATGACCAAAGTGACGGAGAAGAGAGGATGCTTGGGAGAGATAAAAAAAGGGTCAAGGTTCAGCGAGTCGAGATGAGAATAAAGACGCATCTTCTGACTGACTATACGAATTGTTCGATGGTAGAATACGGTTGCGCGGAAGGACATAGCGATGCCTACGGGAGATTCGTGAGGATCCAATGAGAAGGATCTGCTGAAGAATTTGCCGAGTAATACTGTATGGGAGTCTTGGTAGCTATTAGGTGCATCCACTTGCGTCCCTCAGGAAGAAGAAAAAAAAAGAAACAGACTGTAAGCTCAGGTAGGCTATACGGTTACGTATTGTACATGTAGTCGGTGTGTACTGTGTGTGTATATATATATATAGATAAGTGTATAGATACAAAATGCGTCCTGGTCCTTGTTCCTGTCACCAGGTATTCAAGTGACGTCTTCAGGATGCGCTCGGAAGTCCTGAAGGATGACGCGCGAAGATGACGCTTGTGGACGGTACCTTAATACCTGAGAGGACACCGGGACCAGTTGGTCCAGCTTCTTGGACAAGCTCCTGCACACCGAGTCATCGTGACTTTCGAAAGTGCTGTAGCCGAGTGAGAGGACTTTTTGAAAAAAGGAAGAAAAATTTGATAAATTTTTGTATAAATATCCTCCTGGACCAGGATGCTCGATAGTGATTATCCTTTTAAGGATTTCTCATCCGATGCTGGAGCCAATGACGATCGTCCTGCTTCTGCTGCCTAGGATGACTCTGAGAACGATCAGATCGGATTGAAATCGGATTCGGGACTGGAGATCGGGCGTCGCTCTCCTGCGGGCACCGCCACAAAGACGCCGACGTCTCTTATCTCTTTCCGGGACCGGGGCGCCCCGGGAAGTCCTCCGACAGGATCGGCTGGGTCCTGGTGTGGGCACGCTTACCAACGCCAGGAACATAGCGGGCCACTGTGCCATTGTCCTTTGTTCCTTCCTTTACCCGATTCCACTTGGGTTGAGAAAGTGAATGAACCCTGTCCCCCGTCTTCAGCATCTTCTCGGATCTACCTTTGCCTATCAATCGACGCATGCGCAGAATCCATTTAAAAAATAAATTATTCGTTGTCGGTTACCTCAAAAAATGAAATGCCACTGGGTAAGCATTTTTTTTTAATTTTCAATCGCATTCCACGTACGGTCGATGGTGGTCGTGGTTGGGAAATGTCCGTCACGTTTTCAGGCACGTCTACGCCTATGAGTATGTGGCTAAAGGCTACCAAAAAAATTGTCAGGCTTTATCCGACATCTGAACCTTGCTCCTCTCAACGGGAGCTCTTTGAGCTGCGTCCGTCGGGCCGACCAGGTACTAAAAATCGAACGGCGCTTCGCTTCCTCCTGATCTCACAGTCGGGTTTCGCGTTAGCCGATAGCCGGCACTGCTGCCCACGGCTGACCGAGCGCCATCTTGTCTTATCTACGCATCGCCGCCGCGCGTAATGATACATTTAATGGCACACGAGCTCAATTGTTGGTTTATTCGGAAGCTCTTTGAACGTAGCCGAAGGTAATGGCTCTCTGGTTCTCTAGGAGCCAGCGCATAGAGGCTCTCTATCCATGGGAGACGTATTAGAGAAGCTGCGTGGTCCTTGGGATACGGATGATAGGACGGCGATACCAGCGGGGGGGGGAGGCGGCAGTGGCAAAAGATTAAAAAATAAATAAAAAGAATCATGAGAACCGGTCGTTTCAGGGATTTCACTTTTTTCGAAAAATTCTTAAGAATTCACTGATGGCATAATTTTCTCAGTGTTGGCACTTTTTTTCTTGTTTTAAAAATAAAAAAAATCGTCATAGTCCATGCACTACGATGTATCATCGTAATCATCGTCATCACCATCAGGATGATCAGCAAGGATCCGATTGGTGGCTCAATCCTCAGATCAGCCGAGTCCGGTGCATCCAATGCAGAGGTAATCAGGATGCATTGAAACGGTCGGTCGCTGCAGGTGCATAATGGTTTGGACGCGGGTTAGAAACCCGGCATAATTGCTGACAATTCCATACCTGACTGTCGGTGCCTGCGACCTCTATGCTTCCTATGTAGAAGTATATGATTAATATAGGAAGATGCTGAGAGCCGGCGCGGCGCGCGAGATCCGCGCGCGAGTTGCGCGCAACTTACATCTTAATTCCATCGAGGATAAAGGCTCTAACGACTTTGTGCCGAGCTCGTGTTGCGGCTCAGAGATACAGACTCATGATCAATCTCTACGTATGGGATGCTGCGAGTGTCTTGTGTATTACGTGAACGCGAACTCCGCTGTGCGTTCTTCGGGAGCTGATGAAGGCGTGCTCTTCGTTAGCTTCTCTTGTTAGGGACTTCTCGTCTTGGGCTCCCAGGGACGGGGCCCGTCCGATGGGACTGACTTTGGGTTTTGAAGCTTTGGGCCCGAGGCCCGGAGAGAGTGAGTCGAGTCCAATTTTTAGATGCACGTACATGCTTCGTGACTTTTGGGGCAAACGACCTTTGAACTCTTCAAAGTTTTTTTTATAAAAAATCATTCATCAAGTTCGAGAGAGAGAGAGGATGGGAAAGGCCTAGGAAAATAAGTTTTTGGATCGGTCTGTAAAATTTGGGAAAATATATCCGAAACGTTCTGGACCTAAATTCCATGTAGAGAAAAGGGGACCTTGACTTTTCTCGTGTACGGTAGTTGAAAAATGATCATTTAAAAAGGCAAACACAGGACCCAGACCACTTGCCGGAAGAGCTCAGAGGCTGCGTATGCGTGAAGCTACGTGCACGTAGAATGCTGCCGTTACATGCGAAGCAGCCCATATCCCATTGCGATGCACAGGAAAGATGCAAGTCGGGGCCCTTTAAAAAGTATTCCTTTTCGAAAGTGGTTACCTACGCTGCTCTCCAGGCTCAAGCCTGATTTATAGCGAGGCGATGATTAAGCAATACGCGACGTTAAACGCCGCTTTGATGATCTGCTCTTGAATCTCCTAACCCGAGCTCTGATTGTGTGCGCCGATCATTAATCAACAGTCGCGCACCAAGGTTTCATGCTACTTTACGTGCGTGAACTCTTTTTTTTTTGGGCCTTACGTGCATGATCCTCGCAGTGCCAGAGTCACTCTTTCCCATGAAGACGCGCCCTCTAAATATTTTTGGGCCTTACCGAATTGCATGGGACCGTTTTAAGTTACAATAAAAAAAATTTCACATTCTTCCCTGTAACGTCACGATTCTCCGGGGGCCTTGTCGTAGTTCGTGACTTTGTTTACACTGTTTAAGAGTCACGTAGGCGAGAATGTATTTCGGAAAAGATAGAGAGAAAAAAAAAGAAAGTAAAGTCGATAAGCGTCTTTTGAAATTAGCGCCTAAAGCCGCCGGGTTGTCGCTGCCTAAACTCGGCACTGGTTCCTTTCTGACTTATGCTCTGGGATACAAGAGGGATTTCTTTAGAGTCCGTCCACGCATGCGCAGCTCACGCATATGTATACAACACCGGGCATTCTTTAAACACTCTCAGTACCCTTGTTTGTACGTCAGATTAAAATCTGTTTGATTTGGAACTTAGTCGCGCCCGACTAGTTGTCTAGGTAGCGTTATTAGATGGATGCTCTACGCATTTATCAGCCCTGGGCTAAGAGCCCCATTATTTGCTCTATTACTTGTCGTTGGATCCTTCATGCTGGACGCCTGAGCGACTGGAATCGCGACTTTTGATGAATAGAAAAAAAAAGAACTATGAGAAATAAACATTGGGTACTATGAAAAAATTTTTAATTAACTTTACCAAAGTATAGTGAAAATCTCTTTTGACTAATCGTTATTGATACCCTTATACCAGCACCCTTATAAATCATTGTTAACCCGCATAATTGTTCGAGTACATTATCCACTATTATCTATGGAATTCATGTACAATCGTATCACTTGCCTATTACTGTACAAGATAGACACGAAACCAGGAAATAGTTGGGGAGCAAAAGTGCCTAAGGGATGTTCAGTGGGACGCATGAACATTATGGAACTATGTAATAGTTGATATAGATATACCGTAGTGTAAGAAGTACCAGATAGCTCGGAGTTTAAGGGTGGTTGAATATCGCTGATTATGGGGTGGTTGATACAGGGCTGGAACCTACTATAGATATATAGGTAGTTGGTGTGTATACTATACCACTATTACTACTACTGTCGCTGCTACCAGAGGGTAGTAGAAGTGCAAGCGATTCGTCACAGATATTATTTGAAGGGCACCCTCTTCAGCCAGCACAATACAAGTCAACACGGCTGTCTGCGTAATGAAGTAGTTTCACTGAACGGAGGGGTGATTTTCGTGCCAGCCGAGAGAGCCACGGTGTAAGAGGGTGAGTGTGCACAAAAAAGAGAAGAGAGGGAGGGAGGGGAAAATAAAACGAGGGTGAGCCCGTAATTGGGGAAGGGCCCGAAAGGGATGGGGTCGTCCCTGGCCGCAACCCCCATGGGGCCCCTCTACAATCCCTGGCATATGCTACTGCTAATCCTTGCGATTTGATTCGGAACTCACCCCATTTCATCCCTCAATCCTCTATCGTCTAATAGATAAATAAAGCTTGTGTTTTTCGCCAAATCGACAAAGGGGGTTGTTTCACATTTTTTGGAAAGATTAGTATTTTTATACGCGCGGGGGTTCAAGCTGTAAGGGAGTTTGAGATTCCTTTGCACCCTTACTCTGTCCTGTCGCTAAAATATTAGCGCACTGTTCATTCGCATGAATATTTTGCACGGTACGATGCACGAGTGAAATTGGCGTGATAGCAAAAAATTCAAATTTTGATTTCATCCCCTTGCGCTAAGAGTGGAAAAAAAAGTGTTAAAAAATTTTGAATGATGCTTATTATGAAAACAATTACTCGCCGTATTTATTCCCCTATGTCTGTCGACGGGCGTAACCCGTCGGACCCTTAAGGGCTATTATTCGTACAACCCTCAGGCCCGATTCTCAGCACCGCGACACGTCGCATAAGCATCGCGTCGTGGCCACGAACCACCACCATCAGAATGGAGACATTAAATAAATTTATCGCCGACTCAATTAGGCGGCCGGTGCGCATGTCCTTTTCGCGACAAAAACAACAATTTATGAGCATGTTCGGCATCAATCCGGTAAGGCCCCTGTGTAAGGCCCCATAAGGCTATGCTCGATACACAGGTGATGACTCTTGATTGTGGCATTAACAGGCCCATTGTGTTTTCCAAAGGCGCTCGCACATTTTGCTACAAGCGACTGTCGCTCACGGACTTTACGCTTCGTTAATTGTAAACTGTGTAAGCCTATATACCCGTGGGCAACTGTTAGGCTCTTCTGTATTCCGAAAGCATCTGCACCGGCGTCGCGACGCATCTCGACGCTTTTTTAAGCTTTTTTTTCGGGTAATAACGTCCAAACGTATATGGCTGTAACGGTACCTTTCGTTTATCTTTGGTCGCTGTACCGTATATCAAGAAAAAAATTAATCCTGTCGCTGTACTGCGAATCCACCTTAATACCAATTTCCAATGCCTTCTTTACTCTTGCGACTACCTTGTTTTCCTTCTTAATGCCGCCATGTCGATTCTGCGCTTGGTTCTGGTCATGACATTTTTTTGTAATCGCGAAGGCTTATAAGGAAGAACCAACGGTGGTGCCAACGGTACAAAAGAAAAATTTAACATTTATTTTAGATTCGATGAAGCTGATAGGCGATCCTTATATCATTTTCAAAGTTTATGGCACGATTGGAAATTTTGATATTTCGAAAATTAATTGGACTCATTCTTCGAAGGTCGATGAATTTTAATAAATAATTGCAACCTGCTTTTGAGAAATTGGCGAATATAAAAAATTAATATTTCTCAAGGTTATACCTCAAATTCACTTACGAAAAACATTTGTCATAACACTCATAACATATAGGATGCGTATGGAATTGGTAGGTAAATACACGTGTTGAAACCACATTTGAAATGAGGCCATAATTTCTATGGTCGGACAGCCATTAATTATGGGAAGAAACTGCGATTGGTTTAACTACCAAATTTCCAGAATCTAATAAACGCCAAGCCGCTCGGAATATCACGAATGATAATTTCTCGTGTGAACCCGGCATAACGAACGTTCGCCTCGGACAGGAACCATGGCTGCCGAGTTCTGGTACCGGCTACCATCCTACTCACCACGGGGTCTATCGTTTTGGTAACACTGTCATAATTAATATTTACGATCATACATCGAATTTGGCCACTCACTGACAGCGAACAAAACGGTATCCATTATAATTGTAAATTACATGAGGATAACCTCAAGAAAACTAATACGGCGATTATAGAGTCGACGCCTTGGGGCACAAGGATTTTATTGCCTGTACCGTCGTAGAGAAGAGAAGGAAGAAGAAGTAAAAAAAAAAGGAAAAACAAGGCACCGAAAACTTTTACAGTAAACCAGGATCCCATGAATATTAATAAATTTCGAAAACAAAAAAGTCAAAGAAACAAAAATACAGAAAAATGACGTAAAAACTCTGTCGTTAAACTGACCCAAAACCCCTGCTGTTTTTTCGAAATTCCGGAATATTACAAAAAAATTGCAAACTATACTTTTAAAGGTGGCAGCACTAGTCTCCTCGGTCTAGAAATAAATTCAGAGTCCAATAGCTCCGTCTTCCGGCATGAATTTTTAAGTCCGTAAGGGCGGTAGCACTGTGAGGTCCGTTTAAGGACCCGGATTGGAAGTTAGGGATGATGTCGTTGACGCCGTCATCTTCCACGTGAGCTCCACGTGCTCGTTAGCGTCGGCTTTGGGCGAAATCGAGAGCGTCGACGTCACTACCGGCTCGAGAGGAAAACGTCGAGTCGCTGAAGTTCCCACTAATTGGGGTAGGAGGGGAGCGTTAGGGGGTGAGTGAGTTACCGGGAGGGTGAGTTGGAGCGAAAGAGTGCGAGCGAGACAGGACGATCGAGCAGGAACGAATCCGGATGGGAGGTTGGAACTTCGGAGGGTTGGAGGGTCGGAGGATTGGAGGGTTGGCCAAGTAAGTAAGGGATGGTACAGGACCTGGGGAAAATCGAACCAACCAGCCAACCTAGAGCTCGTCTTGCGTCACCAGAGAGATCAATCCATGTATTCGCTATAGTATGTATAACTGAATGCTATAGTACGGTATATGGCCAGCTTATGTACTATACATCATATCGTCCTATTACCTAGCAAGCTTTATGCCTGATTTCATCCCCTCGAAGAAACTCACCCCCCACGACTAGCCAGACTGAAATATTTTCACGTCTACGATATTCCTACGGCTGAACTTCATTCAATCTTTTCGTACCGGTCCTCGAGAATATTTGACCTGCGAATAATAAAATTCCTGAGCTTGCACCTGGTCCTACGAATTTTTTTAAATTACCCCATTCCTTCGTTTTATTAGGAACCAAAGAAAATCCTGGAGATTTCGGCGAACGTGGTTCTTACTGGCAATAAGTAAATAAAATCAGACATTACAAAATTGTTTTTAAAAAATGGCTTTTGTTATTAAATCGCGAAACTGTCGATTTTGAAAAAAATATGAAATTCAATTCGATTCGAATATATCTTCATAAAATATTTCTCTCTTCAACTGTTACACAGTGCGCCCCTGTTCACCCCCGTGCACCCCTGTGCACCTGTACGTTTTGACCATATTGATACATACGTGCTCAATTGCATGCCCGTCGCGTATGAATACGCGAAGTCGGGGCGCGTAAATTAAAGCGCAATATTTGGCCGCGTAATCAATCAATTAGTGTGCGCAGCGAGCATCGCACGATGCGGATTTGTTTGCTACGCTTGTTAACCACCCCCGTGGTCAATCAAGTAAATACCCATTTACGCTCTCGTACTCCTACAGGCGCATTTGAATATCGCGCCAAAAGTGCAATGCCAAAAGGTACAAAATCGTAAGTGAAGAAATATAATAATTTTCATAACTCATTATAATCTCAATTCCTAAAGCCGAAGCGCAGTTACTAACCTAACCGTAAAATCCATTGCGCAGGGATTTATTAGAAGCGAAACTCAACGACCGTTATTAGAATCGCATTTAACATAAATGGCGGAAATAATCGCGTTAAGCCACGTGCTTCTTCACCGCAATGATTCCATTCGAATCGGATGTCCTTTCGCGCCAGGTAGGCAGGCAGGCAGGCAGGCAGGCAGGCAGGCAGATACATTGCTTATAAGCAATGCCCAACAAACCCCATTCACAATGTACAGTAAATTCTTGCCTACAATGAAAGGTGTAGGCCAACACCGGTTAATACAGGGTGACGTGTGTTTATAAACATGAGGGCTGCCAACCCTCTGGGGGATTTTACGCGTAGACTATACTGCATTCGCTCCTATTCAAGGTATCGTATGTCTCTTTGTCAGTACAGTATTTTGTGGTTCACCGTAATGTATACTGATAACCACATGAAATTTTGCAGATCCACCACAATAATCAAAAAACAATATATTTTGATATATGGTAGACGAATCATTGAAAATATTATTCCTTTGAAATATTTCAAACGATACAAGAAGAATTTACATATTAAACTGTTACTTGAGTAACGTAAAATATTTTAAGAAGAAACGAAGAGAAAGTTGTCAAAATAAACATTTCGCATTCTATTGTTGCTGAAAAATTTTGTAATTTATTTTTCAAACCGAATTCCCTTTTTTGGTCCATTTCACTTTTTTTCCAGTCTCGCACACTCCGAACTCCAGGGCTGCCACCCGTTCCCTGCTCCACGATCCTTCGTTGCTACCCCTTTGCTGCCCTTTCCTTGTTTTTCCCTCTTAGTCCTCTTTCCTTCCGTTGACGTAGTGCGACCCAACCTAACCTTTCCTTACGTCACGCCGAAGAACGAAATTACCTTCGTTACACGAAATGCGTCTGCTTCAGCCTCCACTAAAGTTCGTCGTCCCTTTTTCTACTATATAACTGTATAAATATAGGATGCGCATATAAAGTATTATATAAGAATATATATATAATATGCTCCAGTATCCTAACCTCTATTATGTAATGTATATATAAATATATGTATAAAGAGATGCTGCAGCTCCTCAGCTACCCAACTTTATTACACTATTTTTACCCCTTGGGTCTGGCAACACCCCTAGGGAGCTTTCGTGGCCAGAATATAATGCTATTCCCACCGATAATTCATGGCTGCCACCCTCCAACCCTGTCCTGCCCTGGAATCGTGCAATACGATAGAAATCCAATGACGACGCGTGACACGGGCCTGAGGCCTTGAGATTTTGTCACGATCGAAAAACCCTATTATTTTTATTATTTCCCATAAAAAAAAATATTTTTTTGATTGGCGCCATCTACATAAAAAAAATTTACTTATGAAATAGGAATAATGTTGAATCGAGCAAAAAGACCCCATTTAATTTTTTCATCCTTTTAGAAGCAGTTGCTCACTATGTATGTACTATGTATGTGGTCTCATATGTTTTATTCCAAGGGCTGGTACCAGCTTCTATTTATGACGCAGAAGGATGCTGCACGTGAGCACAAGAGGGTGATTACGAATCAAGCCCGACGCACCTGGCGTTCAAGGGGGTAAACGTAAAATCATGAACTCGACTTAGGGATGATCAATGGACGTCATTGATACCCGATCGGACGTGGCGCATCTAAGGGTTGCCCATTGTCAGAGTAGGGGACCTTGTCAAAACTGATATTATAGATTTGCTACGCGATCCCTGAACCCCTAACGTCAGGGGCGGATTGGCGCTAACGAGATGGGGCGAGGAGTGTATCTTCATCGTCATCGATGCTCTCTGGTGGCGGGACGGATGACTTCATTCTTTTTTTATATTCTTTAGAGAATCATAATAACAGTACCAGCAGTGAAAAAAAAAGAGTGGAGAGCAGACAAATATATTGTTATTATAAAATGAGACGAAAAAAAAATAATTTAATAAATAATACCTTTGAATATACCTATTGGGCTCTTTCTATTCTTCTCTAATTCTATGTGTACAGGTCCTTTCAAATACAGACTGTCTCAAACGGCGAGACGAAGTGGTATCATAAAAGCGTCGTGCTACGTTGAAGACGCGTCGTGACGCCTCGTGGAGCTCGAAGCGACGACGCGAAGAACGCGCTGAGGGAGACAGAGAGCTGCGATAAAAAGACGAAGGAAAAAAAAAAGAAAAGCAAGAATAATAAGAATAAAGAGAATAAAAAGAAAGGCAGAACCAGACGCCATTTGAATAGAATGGTAAAGCTGCAAGTCAGAGGCGTTGAAAGCGACTAATAAAAAGATATTAATCATGTATAAACGATCGATAGAGAGAGAGAGAGAGAGGAAAAAAGGAAAAAAAAGAATCACCCGGTAGGCAGTCTGTCGACTATTGAATAAACGTCTAGCAGTCCCATCGCCTCGAATCTCGTTCTTCAATCCTCAAGACGTATTCTCAATACAGGAATGACGTAACGGCTGACAGAAATACTTTTTCATTGATTTTTCTGGCATCTCTGTATACAATCTTTACCACGGTTGACTTCGGATGAAACGGTACAGGTAAGACTGGCTTATCACTGCGCATGCTGCTTATGAAATATAAAAAGTATTCAGTTTTCAAATTTCATTTATTTCATAAGACATAAACGAGACTCGAGAAGCAAATTTTTGTGACGTATCTAGCGTGATAGGACGTGAAAAAAATTTTCGAATTTCTGTTGATTTTTCGTGCAAGAAAAAGAGAAATGTAAAAGAAAAAGAAGTTTCAGTGTGAAAAGACGAGTCTGCTTGCGGCTGCCGCATGAATAAGGAAGTCCTCGAGGCACGTGTGGATGCATGTGCAAGAGGATGCAGAAAGGATGCACCGTGGGGATGCTTCCGTGCATCGGTAGATGGAGATTGTAAAGAAGGAAAGAGGCAGAAAGACGAGAAAGACAAAAAAAGAAAAGAAGTGACGTACAAGTACAGGCGGGCTGAAAGGGTTGTCGAATACAAAGGTAAAGAACAGGCCGTGGCCCCGTTCGCTCCCACCGGCTGGTTTTGGAAAGCCTTGTACATATGTAGTTTACACATTGTATGCAATCCACCTATGTACTGTGCTCTACATTGACGCTTCGCTAATGAGGCGAACCCCTATTATTTGAGCCATCCTTTTCAGACCTCCTGGACAACTTGCTTCTGCGACTCTCCAATGTGCACTTATCGTGCATTCAATGTGACCAAGGTGGATTTTACCCTCTTAACATACTCACATGTGTCTACGATCGCGTGCATATTTAGAGGCGACCTGTCGTTTGGCAAAATCAGTGACAGCTGATAAGATTAAATAAAAGATGACTGTTTATATTTTTAATAATTAAATATTATTTATATTTAAATACCACAGCCAATGTAACGCATCGTAACGCGAAGCAATGCAGAATCGACCTTCGACCCTTCTTCCTTGCACGCGTCATTAGTCCTGCTCTCCGGTACGTCGCATCGAAGAAACGGGGCCTTACGTTCACGGTGACACCCCTGCAGACGTATCGCGTGTCAGGAACGTAACACCCTGGCGCCACAGCATCCTCAGAGTCCCCTTCGAGTCTGGTCTACTGCCTAAGACTGTACAGTCCCTTTGCCTTACCACTCGATTCTGGACCAGTTCCTTTCTCTCGTAATGTATACCCACCGCAAAACTCGAAACCCTTGACCATCGGTGGGCCCAAAAGTTCACACGTGCTAGGCATTCGCGGTGCCCTTTGACCTCGATCCCCATACGTTTCAGTTCGGTTATGTTTTAAGTCATTCACAGGATGTGGACTGTAGCTTTGGTAATGAATGGGTCTTGGGTCCCTGTACCACTCTATATCTATACTACAGTGTTTACATTGTCTCTGACCACGTGGTACTGACAGATGATATTCCAGTTTACCCGAATAGTCCCGATAAGGTGTCACTTGATTAGCGCATTGTTCTATTGGCTCGAGCCGATTATGATGATTATTAACCATTCCATAGTTCAACCGGAAGTGCTCGTAGCTTCTTAGAAAAATCGTAAAAGGATCTATTAAAAAGAACCGTAACGCCCAGCACACTATAAACTATGCGCATAAAGAAGGGTTGCACATACGGACACGTACCAATGATTATTCATAAAGTGCAACGTCGGTCTTGGCCGGCGTCCCGACGCGCAAACGGAAGAAGGTGTTTCCAAAGGGTCAAATGGGTTTCCTATTGGATCCCGCTCGGAGGATTTATGCTTCCGAGGGTTGCGGCTATTTTCAGATGAATCGCAGGATCTAGAATGAGGCATTACGAGGCTCTTGTTAAGAAAAAAAAAAAAAATAAGGCCCAAGGGTCATATTTAAAATCCCATATTTTTAAACTGCCCCTTCTCGTCCTTGGATCCTCTCGTATCCTTTTTTTTCAACCGACGAACACAAAAAAAATAAAAAAGGGCTGTGCAACTAGACCGGAACCATTCACGGATCGTAGAAAGTGGAATTACGAAAGGAGCAGAGGGGTAAAAAAAAAAGAAGAAAAAAAATAATGAAATATTTCCGACGCGTCTCTACCGCCTAGTCGGTAAACGTCGTTCCCGTAGGAGACCAAGAAGAGTCCCTGAAATTCCTCCGACTTCCCCACTGCGCTCATCCGTGTGACAGAAACATGCTGCACCGATAGATCACGCGGTCGCTGCCATTACGCGCCAGCGACAGTGAGTAACGTAACACCGTTCCGTGTTAAGACGTCGCGCGAATGAGGATTCACCGTGTTCCAGGATCTCAGGATTCCGGAATTCCAGGACACTCAACCACCCCCTACTCCCTCCCGATGATCACTCTATGAGACGCAGCCAGATAGAGATTATCTCAAAGTGT
>JAYRCB010000201.1:71613-85004 GCA_036026315.1 Trachelus stipa
ACCTCAACTAAACAATACGAAATCTTCCGAGAGCACTGGCATGACTATACGAATCAACCCGAGAGCGCAGCTTCTGAACAGGGTGGCGACCCGAAGGGAACAAAAAGCGAGAACGTTATCCGTATCGGTAGCCGGAGTCGCCTCGTGACCGTGAATCGAAAAATCACGTCACAATCTATAGATAAATATTTTCAAATTTTTTTTTATAACCAATCTCCTCCTAATACACTCCAAGTCGCCCAAAGCTCTGAGATAAACAATCGATACAAAAGGAATAGCCAGAATTTTTTTTTGAGACAAGAGATGAAAGGATCTTATACGATGCCCATGAAACTACATTGTGGTCCATGGGCTCAAGGCTATATGGAACTTGCAATTCTATCCGGCCGGGACTCACGCGCCAACAATAAATCCGCAGGATCGGCAAACAGGACCGGTGAGTGTATTGAGAAGTCCGTGAGTCCTAAATCATCGATCCCATAGGGATTCGCTATTCCCTGACGTCTATGGTGTCCATATAAATAAACAAATACAGATTAGTTCCGTGAGGATGCGTAAATCATATGGGGCTAGGGGTGAAGGAGGGGAGGGCAGCTCGTTACCTGCCATAAGGTCTGCCGTATAAATGCACGCAGAACGCAAAGCCGTGTGGTTGACTTGTGTGATTTTGTGCTATGGAAACGGAGCTTAAGGCTGGCCAATAATAATAACAATAAGGCATTGTCAAATAATAAATAACGAGCAGTCTAGCTTATTACCATAAAAACGATTAGTCTTTTATTTCTATTACTTTCAATAATTTAGACACGTGGTACGTTCTCCGGTATTAATGCCGATTTGCATGTGAGCGACCGAAGGAATTATGATTTTTTTTTTCACGATAAATCCATGCTGAACTTTGATCATTATGTGCTCATGGTTCATCGGATGTTCTGGTTGTCATCGGAGCGTCATTAATGTTTGATACGAGACGACACGTCGCACATTGTGAATGCACCTGTACTAATGGGGATATATGGCGGATATGCATGTATATTGGTTTTGTATATTGGATAGGGTCTTCTCGTAGTAGCCAAACTGCACGTGAAAATACATGAAAACACATGTACGCTATTGATACTATGCCTACTAACGAGAATCGGCCTATAAGCTGCCAATTAACAGAGGATGAGTCTTATCCAGGAGATCGGTCGTCAATTAGTTTTAATTTTACCGAATGCATAAGGGGACCCCTAGACGTTACCTAATGTCACTACCCCGTTGGTAAACACCTGATTGTATTTTTAATATAAATTTTGAGAAATTATTTTTCTATGAAAATTTTAATTTTTATTCATTTTTGACAGGTGATCATTATGTGGTTTAATTGATACGAGAAATTTCGATCGCGACGGTGGCGCCGCCTGGCGTGATTAACTAAAAAACAAATTTTACGAGTCATAATTGTTTTGGGGAATGTGAATTCTTAGCAGTTGCGGGAATGATGGTCGATAAACTATTATTCTCGATATTAATTAATGATAATTAATTAAGCTAATAAACGTCTCATTAGCGATAGACTCGGTGGCCACGTTGGTGGTATTTTATTATACTGTGCGATTCATCACGCCATAACGGGCGTGTCTTAAGGCTAAACACACGTATACGAGGTTAAAAATAAATCGTCCCATTTCTCTTTAGCGATAACACAATATTATGCAATTCTTCTTTTTTTCTTATCAATGAAAAGTACAGGGGGAAGGTTAAGAGGGTGGTGATTACGAAAAATAAATATTAATCAAAAAATTGTAAAATTTTACCGACCGTGGAAAAAGTCTTATTGAGATCGCTCGTTTGATGTTCATACGTCCATTAATTTAAAGCATTAAAGATGCGCGCGCAGCTTTTGAAGCGTCCCTGAAAAACAGTTACGAGCGACGCTAGATAATTCGAATAGAAGATTCGGCCGACCATAAACGCCAACCATAAAGAATCCTTCTCCTTTCGGTTGTCCAGTAAATAATGTACTTAGTAGCACGAAAGGGCGCATCCACGAGTATTCCCTCGGGCGCGTTGCGCATGCGCGACCGAATGAGCGCGTCGCCGTGGTCGGGACCTTTGATATTCAGATTTAACCGGACATAAATAAAATTATCACCCGTACAACCACTACCGAGTGTTCCAAAGTGGTTTTTCAGTGCAGCCATAAGACTTTCCGACAATTTTTATACTCTCCCTTACTTTTTTTCATTTCGTCCAAGTGAAAGTTCGCTACGGTGCGCATGCGCCGGTACAACAAACAGAGATGTTAATAATTGGCCAAATCTTACAAAGAGAAAGAAACATGCGCATGTCCCTGCTGTTAGGCACTGTGTGCTTTTTGATGAATAACTACAGGAGCGTAATAACTATCCGTGTCTCCTGTGTGACTCCGCCTATCCAGTTTGCCTTGTAACGCTCCGCGAGCTGTACACGTTGCTTCAAAAGTTGACGAACCCCAAAAAAAGTAGAATCTCGGAAAAAAAAGAATTTCAAAATTATGCAAAAATCTAAATCCAAATTCTTAACAGTCACAAAAATCAACGTCACGAAATCATCCTTGTCAGTATTACCCTAGAAATTTTTTATTGCCAATGAGGAAAATTGTATTTTGAAAGAAAGATATATGCGCAAGTAAGTATTAATCGAACATTTTAGCACGGGTTGTACCAGCCTGACATCTCGCGGCTATTACGTTGACTCGTGGCGGCAGGTGCAACATCGCTCACTGTCCAGCAACTATATATTCAAATACTGCATTGCATAGTCCTAGTCTTTCTTACGTGCAAGAAAATGCCAAGCACTGCCGGCCATCTGTGTCTTAGAATGATAATAAAAATGATGATAACGATGACCTCAGTGGTGGTAGTGATCATCATCATCATCATCATCATCATGATCATTTGAATATTCAAAAGAGCAAAGCACGTCCTATCGGCTGCATCCATTCGAAGAGTCCATGCTGCCGGTGCATCGTCCCCGTCGTCGGCGTCGGCGTCGCGACGCCCTCGAGTTTACTTGCTCGATTTCTTCTAGCGCGAACCGCCAATTAGCCGGGAGTTCGGCCGTCTCGCGGATCCGTGGAATCTGTGGCTGTTTGTCACCCGCTCGATGTTCCTTGCTGAACTACCAAGCGAGAGGATGCACATGCACTTGGGGGTGCACATGCAATTCCCACTGTCCTTTGGCTTTGATTTCTTTTGACTCTTATGCGCCTTCTTCGAGTCTGAATTATGGGGCTGCCTGTCTTGCTGCAGTACGAGAAAGATCTACATTGTCTCGCGGCGCTGATGCGCGCGGATCAAAATTAATAGACTCTAATAAATTAAATAGACGCATCCCTTTGTGAACCGAGTACCAAGAGAAGATTTTTCTTATATTTTAGGAAATCCGCATTTTAAAATATTCCCTGTTGTCAAAGTTCAAGATGGCCACTGGACTCGCGTAATTATTACGTGTCGGTAACCAGTTTCAACGGGTACTCGAGTAGAACAAGAAAAAAGAATAATCCAAAAAGAATAAATATTTTAAAAAAGGGTAGTAAAAAAACGAAAAAAATTATATCGGATCGAACCGCTCCGTTCATATAGGGTGACCACTTATTCTCGGAGTCGATGAGGCGTGATTCTCACAGGACAGGAGAGCAAGTGGATATTCACAGATCCTTGGCTATGATCTGTCCTCGTCCCTTTGGGCCGGTTCCCAGATGTCGATAAGGAAGATGATCGATGCCTCCGAACGATGGGCGAACGAACACTGAGAGCGATCGAGGATCGACGATCGACAAATACAAGAACTCGAGAGGATTGGTGAGTCGTCCTGGACGTCGAGAAGAAGAAGAGGAGAGGAGGGAGAGGGGGAGGCTGAGAAGAACCGATCACGTGGGTCCAGAGGGGCCTCTGACGTCATCGAGAAGGAAAATTTCTCAGCCACGGATGCTGGAAGCTTTTTCTTTTTTATTTTTAATCTTTAAATTTTTTCTTACTTTCTATAGCTTTCAATTTTTTCCCATTGACTTTTGATTTTCGTACTGGACTTTTTTATCTTACTTCTGTCTTTCTCTAGCTCACTGCTCCTGCTCAAGGTGCGTATCCAAGAAGGGAGAGCGAATCGAATCGGCTGCCGGTCATCAAAGGCGAAATTACAGTACGGCCGACTGAATGATCTCATTGAATAACCATAAGACGTGCACTAAGCTCTCCCATTCATAAAGATTCACGTCGACTAATTAAGATCGCTATGCTAATTATCACATAGGAAAAGCCTAAGGTAGGTATACGGGGTAACTTTAACGTACATTGTTCTGGAAGCTTAACGACTGTCGCCGATAATTTACATTTCGTTAAAATTTATGGATGATCCATATAAACAGTGACATAAAAACTGAATGCTGTTCCATATCAGAGATAGGGCTAATTAATTAATTATAAATTTTTCAAAAAATTTGTATTCATGTTTGCATACAATAAAAAAGTTTAATTTCCAATGATAAAATCGCTGTCGTGGATCCTTTGCGAGATAACTATTAGAACGTTCGTGAATAAATAATGAAATAAATTGTATGTATAAAAAGTTATAGTATTATAAGTAATAAACTAAATTGAATATCCATTGTAAATTTTCTAGTGTTACGCAATATCGAGAGAAGCACCCTCATAGAAACGACGGAAAGGCGCGTTCGCAATCATGAATACTCCATAAATTCATAGAAATCCCATAAACGAGGCGACGTGAAACTTCAGTCAACTTTCCCGTTGCCAAGCAAAAGGCTGCTGCAACAGATCCAGTGGCGACCTAACCTAACTTAAACGAAACAAAGTTTCACCGCAATTGTCGCAAGTAGCAATTACTCCCCGTAAACACACGTGAAAACCGCACCGTACGTTTCCATGTATGTGAACCGAGCGAACGGGATGATATACAAGGTGACAAATAATTATGCGACTTAACCCTGTGGTTACTTGGGAGAAAAATCATTTTTTTTTTGCAAAATTAAATTCCAGACGTTCCGCAGCCGCTGTAAATGAGCCGGTCGAGAATTCCCTGCAGAATCCAGAATCCCGTATAATATTGGAAAATCTCGATTCCAGTGCCGTAGCTATGAGAATGCGGCCTGTCGCTTATTTGCTGATCCGAATGCGTTAGCCAAGTGGCAGGCAGGTCCCACACAGTGACGCCATGTCATAAGATTGCATTATTTATTTATCTGTATGGCATAACGGAACGAAATAAAAACCACGTGGAATTTCACCAGATTGGTTGTGAACACGCATTCGCGGATAGACTCTGCGTAGGTTGGGTTAGGCCTAACCTAACCCAACCTAACCTAGAAACGGTCCGAGCGCAGCAAGAGTCGCGCTTTACGCGAGCGTAGGAAACGTAATGGTGGATCGAAGAAGTAGACCGAGCAGCGATTGGCTGATCGATACGTGCACATATGTGCATCCCGTGTTGTAAATACCCCGTGGGTTATGTATATACCTATATATATTCTCCCGTGGCGTCCATGATAGAAGTCGATGATCTCTCTCTGCGAGTTACACAATAAAATAATAAGAATGAATGGCGGCCATCGAGAAATCCTGAGTGCCCGGTTCGCGGTTTAACGAGACCCCATGGGAATTCCGCGTGCGGAGAAAAATTCTACGGGTTTTACGTAGAGTCGAGGATCGTTGCGTGAAAATTCGATTTTCTAAGGAAACGTCGTTATGCGTGTAACTGGGTAATTTCCTGGGACGTTTATATATATATATATAATATGTATATATATTTTTATAAATATTCTGTTTCATTTTATTACAACGACGTTACATTGAGTTTCTCGATGGTACTTAAATAAATAAATACAACGTTTTTGTATATTGTAAAATATATTTCATGAAAAAATCATCTTCTAAAATCAGACAATTATTTTCGACTTTTTTTTTCGCGTGTACATGTGTTTCGATAATTCTTTCCCCACTCCTCCCTCTCACCGTCTCTCTCTAGCGTGCTTTCGCCATACTTTGTATATCGGCTTCTCTCTCTCTCTCTCTCTCTCTCTCTGTGTGTGTGTACATGGTCTTCGTGTATTTGTTCATGTATTTTCTATGTGTTTTACAAGGATAATTAATTAATAATTAATTCGACTAATATCTAATAGCCTAATACAATACAATCCCTACAACCTACAGGTGCACTTAAGTTCAACTGGAGGAACGTCTTTTATGTACAAATAGCGTCGCAACACGGCGGCGTCGCGACGATCGATCGCGTCGTGCCCGACGGCCACCTTGCCCTCTCGTTACTTTAGATCCCGTTAGGCAGTGGAAAAGGAAGGTTCGATAGGCTGCACGAAGTTGGAACAAATAATGATAATAAGAAAAAAAAATAGAAAATAATAATAGAAATAGAATCTATTCGAGTAGTGCAGGATTTTAGGAGGAAGCCACTGATTGAAACAAGATTCCCATAGAATTGCGGCCTAATTAATAGGAGCCACTTTACGCACAGCGATGGGAGGAGAATCGATTAAGACGCGTAATTAGGACCGGACGTATTGGAACAATAGAAGAGAAATTACAGCGTACAAGTGGAAGCAGAGAGAGCAAGGTAATTTATTCAAGAATACAAAGTGGAAGATTGAAAAAAATATATATACATTTTTTTTTAAACCTTCTTCTACCCCTCACGACAATTTTCTTTAACTTTTACAATAAATATAAATGGAGTTTCTACGCGGTTTTTCCTCTTTCTTTGCTCTTCTCGATTCCTCTCTACTTTCTCTCGTTTCTCTCTCTCTCTCTCTCTCTCTCTCTCTCTCTCTCTCTCTCTCTCTCACGCTCATCCACTCATATTCGTATAGTACAATGCGATTTTTTCCTCTATCGCGCCACACACGATATACACAGTTATCCATCTATCTATCTATCATCGATACGACGCAGATTTATTATAAATCCTTAATTAATCACCATTCTTATTACATGCACGCTAATACGTCAAAATTTATACATCATCGTCGCCTGTCCTTCCTCATCAATAATAAATACTCACAGAACGTACTCGGTCACGAATATCTTTTTTTTTTCTTTTCAATCTTTACGAGGATTCCGGCAAGATACTACAGGGTGACACCGAACAACACGTCGTACCGGAATGTCCATTTAGAAATGAGAAATATACAGTAGTCCTCGGGATTTGAAGGAACAGTTTTTTTTTCGAAATATTCAAGGAAATCATTCGAGTGGGGTTCCTAGTGATTTAAGGGATGATCCACGATACACAAAAATCATGCGAATGCGTGGAAAACGAGCGCGATCCCTCAAATTTTAAATTAAATCCACCGACTCGTGACTTTGCGCAATAAAGAAATATGTACAATTCTCTGGGGGAATATCTAGGGACTTATTTCTTCGTCTAGTAAGATCGTAGGTAATTCGGAACGGAGTTTGCAGTTAGTGGTGAAGATCATCCGGGCCAAGGCCTTGCGCTTCCCTAGGACGCTGGAACGGCCGCCACTTGGCCAGCCAGATCTCCTCCTCTTGATCAGTGACGTCAGTGGATCCGACTTCGCCCAGATGGATCCCGTCTCATCACGCGCAATCCAGAGAAGCCAGGGAGGCCGGACTATGGGGCCCGCCCAACATAAATGGGGGACTCATGGGGGGCCCACCACTTCCGGCACTGTTACCATAGAGCTCAAGATCCCCCAAGGAGCCACCGTCGACTCCACCACCGCACTTGTCCGACTTGCCTTCCTGCTTGAGCACCATGCGCCGCCATTTTGCACGGGCATTTTGGAACCAGACCTGTAACAGACATTACGGGCCCTTTGAGATCCTGCATCGAGCCACTCGACCCATCCACATCCCTTCTTCTCCGAAATTTACAAATTTAAACCCTTTTTTGAATTTTCAAAAAAATACTAAATTATTATATAAATCGATGCCAGCCATATTCGTGGAATCGCGGTTCGATGGTCGCCATCTTCAAGGAAGTCTCCACCCTTCAGGGACCCAGTCCATCCCCGTCTTGGTCGCAAAGGGGCACGACAGGACGAGAAGACGAAGGTGAACCCACCGGGAGTGAGTATTCGCGCGTCCCGCGATCAATATCATCCAAGATGGCGTTTCCAGGAGCCCCGCATTATTCCCAGTACAATAGAATTTCCCTCCCCTCTCATTCTTTTTCTCTTTCCCGCCCTCCTTTCCCACACACGCGTCTTCGGCGCGCAGCTTTCTAACCCGAGAACGGCCTAAAATATCGCCTTATACGACAGTTGGTGGTTATAGAAATTGAAAAACGAATTTAAAAAAAAAAATCAATTCCATTGAAAACTTTCGAACTCGTCTATTTCACGTTTTCCGGTAAAAGAAAGATCCTAGCCAATTTCCGGACAGAAAGTAACTTAAAAATAAAATTGCTCGAGGCAAACGAGCCCTTAAGAAAAATCAAAGAAAACTAAAGTTCTTTCCAGTGAAATCCTTAAGCGCGCAGCACGTAACTACACAGGTCGGACCTAAACGTAGGTGGCAGCACAGTAGCCGCGACACTTTAGCAAGCGGCAAATGGCAAAGAGTCGCCGTTGCTCCGTGTAATCGTCGCTTCTAACGCGAAGGCACTTTCTCATTTTTCTTTTCTCCTCGTTTCCTCTTTCACCCCCCACCCCCACCATTTTTCAATCCCTCCTTGTCATCCTCGTTCATTCTTCACATCCTTTTCTCTTTCTCTCTCTCTCTCTCTCTCTCGCAGCGTCAGGCTCGTCCATGTAATTTCTACGTTTTAACTCTACCTCCTTTCTTTTTATTTTTACTCCATCCTTTTGCTCGACCTCCCCCCTCCCCCCTTCTTCCCACCTCTTTTTCCTTCTCTTTGTCTTTTTTTTTCTCGCAACGACTCAAGGCAGCAGCCGGTTCGCGCTCCGTCGGACTTCGAAGTCGCCCGAGTGACGGAGGGCCGTAGTTACGGAGAAAAGCTTCGGCGTCGACGGAAATATCGTCGACGTCGATCCACGGACGCCGACCAAAAAGCGCCGTCGCCTACACCAGGAGGCACTAATTGGGAAGCGGTATATATACCGCTTATAGGGAAAGGGAGGAGAGCAGAGGGAGGATGCTGAGGAGGCACCGTGAATATTTTTATAGGGTCTACGCGACATGACGAGATATTTCAAAAGGATCCAGCCTCAAATTTATGCCCGGCGCTTACAGCTCTTTTCAAATCTCTCGGTCGCACGGTGTCGCACTGCCGTGCGCCTCTATGCGCCTCTATGAAACAGCCTGTAGACTGTCCAGACTGTCGAGGCTACCGCAGTCGCGATTTCGCACCGATGATAAATATTCTCGTCAGCCGTCGAGGACGCCTGTATTTCCGATATGCCAAAACCATTGCACGTGTACAGGCTAGTTCAAAGTTAATAAATGCTTACCTGAAGCACCCTCTTCGGCAAGCCGGTCTTCTGTGAAAGCTGCTTGAGATCCTTCGCGTCAGGATTATGATTAATGGCGAAGTAGCTCTTCATCGTCCTGAGCTGATGATGCTTGAAGCTCGTCCTCATCCGTTTCGTTCGACTGTTTGATCCTGGCATCCCCGGTGTCCCTGGACCACCCCTACCGAAGGGCATGTCTATATAGTCGGCATTGAGATCTGCAACAAAAAATTCCAAAGGAAAAAACCTCAATTATTTTGGATCATCCCCAATTTTCGTCAAAGAAAAATTAATCGTTTTTGCTAAAAAAGATCGTTCGTCGTATATAAGAAAAATAAAAAATTCAGCATCAACCCTGAGTCAACGCATAAAAAAGCCGTCCGCTGGAACGCTCCTAACCTCCTGATAAAAAAATAATAATAAAAGACCCCGATAACCGCGTAACGTCAAAATAAATGTTACATCTTATCAGTAGGTGTGATTATACAATAATAATAAACTCGGAGCTATACGATTAGAATGTAAAAATAACAAAAAGTCGGATGCCCCGCGATAGCAGCGCCCGGTCTGGAGAGGAAAAAATTTTTTTTTCGATTGTCAAAATTAATTTTCCACGAAAGAAAGTCAAGGGCAGGATAACGTAAAAAGAGACAGCGAAGGGCAGGCAGCGTGGAAATTGACTCGTAAATAGTCTGGTCGGCTATCTCGTGCCTACAAACTATTTGCTGCGCATAGAGTTGTAATTGCTCGTGTCTCCGTCGTTCCCCGTGGTGGCGCTATCGTGCCTTTCGTTTGCACACGGAGGAGCTAATGAGCTATGATACGCATCGAACAGTGCTAGAGTCATGGCTCACTGTACATCTACATATATATATATACACTCCTATAGATACCATTATACATAAGAACCAGCCCATAAGACAGTTGAAGCGCAGCGACAGTGCTTTTGTATAACTTACATTAAATTCCCTCTAGGTATTTCACCCTATACCGTACTGTAGGCAACTGCCGCGCCACATACTGTAGACCGCAGCGCACACACTGTACTATGTAAACGCTGACGCTTCGCTCGAGTTCAGAACCAGTAATTACTGACCGATAATTCCCAACGTAAGCAACTTCCATCGAGCCACCCCGAAGCTTCATGAAAATAAGGACTCGGAACGTCCGCAGCGGTTACCGATAATTGATTACGATAATTTCATGAAAAACATACGAACACGGGTTGGGCTTTATTGGAACGTCCTGTACATTTAGACTAGGACGATGCGACCGTAGAGCCATTTATCGCAAAGACCCATGAATTCTTGGCTCTCGCCCGTCACTCCTATAGCGGGTGCGTAGAAAATAAGTGTTACCAAAGTAATATCGAAAAACTCGAGAACTGCTGCCAACCTCTCGAAGCGTCCCTCTCGAATTCGTTCCCACGATATTCCTAACCCATACAAGAATAATTGTCTCCGGATCGTCCAGGCCGTAAGCGGGGCCCACCTACGCGCATTGTTTTTGTATCTCCTTTAGTTCTGTATCCGTGCGCCCGAGTATATACGTGAATTTATGTCGCGCCGACAAATTTTATCAGGGTTCGGTGGCAAACGACGCACGCCCACGCGCACCCGTAAATCACCAGGACACACCGCGAGGCCGCCACTCGAATCTGGAACTGTGGAACGGAACTCTGGGGAACCGAACGGGGAGCAACGGTTCTTCTTGTCGTTGGTTGTCGTTGGTTGTCGTTCGCGAGACGGAGTCTCGGGGTAGTTCTGCTTTTCGCCGCTAGAGCGCCAATTTCCACTTTGGCCCGCCTGGACAATATATATCTATACGTGAAATGTAGTACCGGTGTCCCTGGCCAAGAGGTTTCTTGTCGTTGCCGATTGTGATCGGCTCTTCGGACTGCTACAACACTTTTATGCCCCGTGGGTAATGTTACTTGTCTCGGGCGTGTCCCGGGACGCGTACTACCACCGGAGACACTTTCAGGACCCTGTTTAATCCCACACGCGCGTCCACGCACTCGTATACCTATTTATGTATATACAATATACATATAGCGCATTTATTTTTCAATCTATCTATATATACCGTGGGACTTGGAAAGAAAGACCCGTGGCTATGCATTTTCGAGATGGGAAAATTGAGATATGAAAATGGAACGTTGCCAGGAGTCGAGAATACGCCGTTTGGCTGAACGTGGAATTCTCTCTGGTTTAGGGTTGGGTTAGGTTATGGCTTCTTGATATCTAGCTAAGAAATCAAAGGCTTCCCCCCCTCTGCCCGTCGATGTCGAACGAGTCGGTCGTCCGAGTTGAGGACTCTGCGTGCGCGACCGGACGCCGACAGGGCGATAAAGCGTGACGTCAGGACGCCGCCCTGAGGTTCATTCTCGTGTAGCGACACGCGACCGACCACCAATCGGGTTCAGTAGACCAAAAAATTATGTTGTCGGTATCGAGGAACGAGTTCGTCTTGAAAAAGTGTCGGAGGCATCGGGCGTTTGGTTAAGAAAATTCTCAGAGCGTACCAAAAGGATACGGATGGTAATGACGGAGGCGAGCGTTGCTAAAGAAATGTTTCGATAAAAAGTAACCGAGACGCCAAGAGTTTCGCTGAATAAACAGGAGCCTTATAAAAATTATCCTACAGCGACGCCATCTATGTGCCAGACCTTTTTGTGACGAACAATTACTTCTTTTTTTTTTCTTGTACACGTAAAACTCAACGATTTCACTGAGGTCTCACTCACCCAGACTGGCTGTCATGGCCTCCAGATCCTTTGGCTTCCTCTTCCTGGGTCTACCCTTCTGTCTAGGTGGGGGCACCCCCGCAGCGGCCCCATTGAAATAGGGAACCTTGGGTGGCGAACCAGCATCCGGTCCAGAGGGGGTGGCTGGTTGCAGAGGAACGGGACTGGCGTGCGTGTGCTGATGGGGATGCTGGGGATGCTGAGGATGCATCGAGTGATGGGGATGAGGCGCGTGGGGCCCGTGGGGATGATGGTGGAGGAATTCGGGGGATGGAAATGGTTGTCCAGGGTAATGGGGCCCTGGGGGATAAGCAGGAACCGGTGGACTCTGGGAGGGATGCAAATCCGCCCCCATTTCGTAATGGAGTCTGCAGAGGACGGCGCCGTCCCTCATGCCAAAGTGGTCGCCCTTGGTCAGGGGGATGGTGCAGGCCGCGCAAGAGAAGCACCTCACGTGAAAAACAAGTTCCCGGGCCCTCATCACAAGTTCCGAGGCCAAGATGGCCGCCTGGCACCGGGAGCACCTCTTCATGCCGCCGAACATTCTGAAATTCAAAAAGAACAAAACAATTTAATAGAAATTTCTTTGGTCCAGCAAGAACAATGAGCCTGTCAGGGGCAACGTGTATCGAACCACGTGGTCACTCCGACTGCTTATTTATCTGGATTTATATCCAGTCAATTCGTAAGGATAGGAAGGAGGCCCTGGTGTGCGTACGTGTGAAGGATGAGAAAACTGGGCCCTAAGGCCCAACTCCCTCTTGGGCTTACGTTGACATAGCTACTGCATTAGCGGCTGCCTACGGTCTCCATTACGGACGCCGACTCCCTATCTGTTTGATATCCTCTTCTCTGCCTGCCTGCCTACCTACCTATCCAACAACCTAACCTAACCTACAGCTACAGAGAGCTAACGGGTCCACCTTCTGCCTTACAAATATATTACATTCTTTGCTACCGAACTAGATAGAGCTCTTCTCCAGGGCTATCTCTCGCGTCTCTTGATCACTTGGCTACATTATGAATTTCACGTGGCTCCAGCCAAGGAACCTGACCAGGTACGTACCTACCAAGGGAGCAAGGTCTCGAAGGTACGTAAGTAAGTAAAAATGGGCCCACTTGAATTATCAAGTACCGTGAACCTGAGGGGGATCAGGCCACCCGACAGAAACCATCCATCATCCCCATAGGGATCTCACCCTCGACATACAAATAGTC
>JAYRCB010000201.1:85104-95120 GCA_036026315.1 Trachelus stipa
CCTGAGGGGGATCAGGCCACCCGACAGAAACCATCCATCATCCCCATAGGGATCTCACCCTCGACATACAAATAGTCGAGTTAAATCTGTCAAATTCAATGAGCACGTCCCATGAATTGACCGCAATCCTAATCTAACCTAATCTAACGGATTAGAAACGTGTAAATCCCCAGCGAAGCTCTCTTGACTCCGAATCCCATTGTAGTAGACCGAAGGAGGGTCGAGGGGGTCATCCACGGCTAAGGTCACGGCTCCTGATCCCATTGGATAGGTAAGCAAAAGCATCGATTCGGCCTAACCTGACCCAGCGATTACCTGGGGAAACGGAGCCACGAGGTGCAACCGGAACGCAAGGGAAATGTTTAAGCAGCAGGGAACTTGAGGAGTGAGGGGAGGGGAGGGGGGGGGCGCACACAGTAACCGACAGATTTTTGCCTAATCGGATCCGACTAGACGCGGTTGGATAATCGTGCGTCAACCTAACCCAACCTGAATATAAAAATCCTAGAATCCTGCCCTTTCTATCCCCACTTCCTGTGCAACCGCGTGCCCCCACCTCTTCCCTCTTTCACCGTCTTCCTTAAGCAACAATTTCAAGCTGCTCCTGAACTCACCTGGGTCTTCCTGCCCCCCAAGACCCTTAGGCTCTGTGCCTGTGAATGGACCACGTCTTACTCGCTCTTTCCCTCGGTCACCTAATCGCCCTTACTCCACGGGAGTGGCGGGTAGGCTCGTTCAAATATTTTCATACGCGTTACACGTTGCCGATGCGACGCCGATGCGCCGCGACTCCCGGCACCGGGACGACCCGCTGAGTTTTACAGGATGTTAGGAGCATATGCGTTACGTTATTAGGGGCGCCGGAGACTCCCGCGGGAGGCGAAAGCGAGTCGCGCCTGAACACAATTCGCCACAATGGAAACGGAACGGTGGCTTTTGTGGAAAAGGATGAGAGACGAGAGGGGAGAAGGGAGAGAGAGAGAAATGAAAACACGTCTAGTGCACTGTGGGGACCACTTGCCGTGCGTTCACACACTCGGCAACATTCGTGCGGCAGCACGTGGTTCCTGCTTTGCGGTGGAGACCCGCCAATATTTTGTGTTTCTCTTTTGAGTCTGTTTTTTTCCCTTTTTCTTTTTCTTTGTCCTTTTTTTTTAATGCTAATGCGCCAATTTTCAACGAACGTACGTTTACGCTTTTTTTTCTTAATTGCAACGACAGCGATAATCTCGAGCTTTCGAAGGGTGCCAAGAGGGATTCACAATGACGAATGTAAAATTTTGAAAAAAAAAAATTCTTTGAAAAATCGACTATGACGCAAATCTGTTCCGTTGCTTCTCGTACGGCCGTCGATGGTCCAGAACAGACTAGAAATTCCAAGATCCGGGCGTCGCTCACTCAGCGAAGAGTAAAACTTGGTCTTTTTCTCGTGACTTTTTATTTTTCGTTTCATCTCACGAACCGACAGGAACTTTGCGAGCGGAACGGAGAGAAAAATAAAAAGGAGCTTCGCGAGAGTCTTCGAACGCGTTGCGCAACACCCTCGACCTTTTTTGTCGCCCGTTTGCGAGGTCGCCTTTCCCGGGAGATTCGCCGTCGTGAAAAAACGTCGATGGCATTATATATACCGTTGCAAAAGATGGCGGCACCATAACGTAACCTGTTGGCTGGTGCTATTAGTCCTGCCTGCCGGTACTACGGATACACAGTGGCCACAGTGTGACTACTGATTTCTGATGCTGTCAGTGCCTGCTGTACTCCGCTACCACGTCCCAGTCAAATGGACCATTATGATTAGCCGTTACAAGATAGGAAACCGGTAAAGTCCGTATTCAGCGAAACTCAATAAAAGACAAGGAGCAGATTGCGAAAGTACAATTTCTTCGTCTCATGAAAACGAGCGATAAAACCTTAACAAGGAGGACTTGGATTTCAAAATGAAATTTCTGAGATCCTACGCGAGAGAAGGGGAGCGGGAGGGGAGGCTGATGACGAAAAAAAAAAAAAATTCTATACGCGTAATACGCCAGAAATATCGCGAAGCGTTCTCACTGTCGCGATTACTCAAAGAATCCTGCTGTCAAGTTATGTACAGTCGAAAGGAAGAAATAAATGGCTGAGCAAATACACGAGTCCGAGCAAAAAGCATTTGAAAGGAGATAAAAACAAAGTGCCGGTGTGAAAAAAAAAGCGGCATGACCAACGAGCGGATACGTATGGAGAGAAACAGAGACGAAGCTACAGTCGAAATCTCGAGTCAGTTTTTTTTTCAAAAATCAAGCTACGCTCGACCTGGTCCATTCGTGGCCAGAGACGTGCATATAATTTTCATAACGACGCATCGGCGAAGACGACGTCGCGACGTCGACGCCCGGGAGGAGGCCGTCGATGATTTGTTGTCTTTCCGGCGGTTTCTTATACCGGGTGCGCTAAGTGGAACGGGCAGAAAAGAAGAGAAGGACGAGAGAACGGAAAAACGAAAAAAAAGGGGGATCTCATGATGAGATCGCGGCACAATTTTTCAAATAAATTTTCAACAGTCAACTGTCAGCAACCGGTTGCCAAAATAAAGTTACTCACTGTGGGCCGAACGAGGTCCAGCCAAAAGTCAATAGTGAAAAATGCTGATGACCCAACGCTAAGAAATAAACGGCAAGGCGAGAGTAAAAAATTGTGAAAATTAGGTAAAGCGTGAAAGTCAAATTTTTTTTTTCAAAGACTCAACGGACCGTGAATCATACAAATATTATGGAGGTAATACGGCAGCAAGTATGTATATCTACCTTGGATGATAAGGAGCATAAGGATTCAGGAAAGATTCGAAGGAAATGGTGTCTTATCATTAATGATGATACCTATATGCTCTTATAGGCATAGTGGAACATGATGCGTAATATACCGTTTATATATATGTATATACATATATTTGGCCTCGAACCCGGTTTTGCAAGATACGCCCTTAGCGTCCTTGATACAGATCCCAAAGGCACCTTGCGATGTCGTGTTCCCGACGCATTAGTCAGCGCCTGCATACAAAGCTGGCCACCCGGTGCAGTTATATGCATACTTGGCACTGCACTTACGCCAACTCGTTCCATCGTTCCTGCGTTCCTGCGTTCCTTCGTTCCTTCGATCGACGCGCTGGACGCAAACTCGAATGGGAAGGAACGCTTAAAGCGCGCCGCCGTAAATTATCTCCCCATATACAAGCACATGCATACGTCACTGATAAAAAAAAAGTACTGCGTGCCCGGTGTGATTTTGCAGCGATGCACTCTCACCAAAATATACAGCGCACCTGAGTCCGCGCTGCACTTTGACCTCGCTTAAAATTCCCGTGAAAGAAAAGTATTTCAAATCCAATAGAGAGCAAATTAAAATTCCAAATTTTCTTTAAAAATTTACGTACGTCATTTCCACCACCACACTGGTCCTCGGGACGCGATAGTTGAAGCGAATAAATAATTTAAAAAATTTCCCGCGAAAATGGTCCAGGGCCAAGTTGCAGCCTCTGTATCTCGCCCGGGGGTAAACGGAATGCCAATAAGAAGACACTGGTAATATAATACTACGATCTAGATTAATGCAGGGAGCCGGCAGGAGTCACGTAGCGTCCCACGCGCAGCGGTGTCCCTGCTCGTTGCGACAGGGGCGGAGGAGGAGAGGGCGGTAGCCCTGGTCACTACATTATTCATAAAATAAAAGAAAACCCGCTTACGAGAGTGAACGAGTACCAATGAGTAGAAGCGCGAGTACCAGAGGTACGGATGGGGATCACGTAAGGAGCGTAGGAAGAAAGTAAGCGAAAGAAAGAGAGGGAAAAAAAAGTAAAAAAGAGAAAGAAGAAAATAGGCAGTACATCATCGAAGTCAGTCGGACAGGCGCAACAGGGCGCAGCCAGGAACGATTTCTGGTCCTGGTTTCCCTGGTACCCAAGTGGTACCACTCCGGTACCATCGGAGGAACCAGGATGTCGCCATGGCGTCCTAGCATTTGTCTCCGGCCGCCACCACCACCTCCTGGAAGAACCCACCTCGTAGCCCGTAGGACCCCACCATCCGAATGCATAATAGCTCCGGCCCAGGTACGTGCCCTTCCCGGTACCGCATGGGTCCCTCTCTTAATACGGGGGCCCCTTCACTCTTCTTCTCTCGCATCGTCTCCTCCCCGTGGTAACACGATACTTTTATACGGGAATGGTTTATGCGGTGACACTAGCGCGACTTCATGCCGGACACACGAGGCTCCGACCCCAACCTGACCCCACGTACGTACCCCAGGACCAACCCTACCTACCCTGTGGACCCCATGCAGAGATACGCCGAAATACTTCTCTGTGTTTTATGAAGAATGACTGACGAGGCGTGACTCTACGCTGTGTATAGATAACCTGGGCTTCGTTACCTGCATGGTTTCTACTATCGGTATCAATTTTCGAAAAAAATTTCAAAATGTCTCTTGACAAAATTCCCCCCCAAAAAATGTCATTGGAGAACATAGAAAAAAAAGAGTACTTCGTGTACGGAGTGTTCGGCGCTACAGAGGCGACCGGGTTGACCGACGTTCTCGAAGTGGAGGAAGCGGAGGACCCCCCGTCGAGACGGCATTGTACCTGGAGAATCTGATACGGGGATCGGCTGGGTATCGTTCCCGTTGGATGAAGAAGGGGTCATCCTCTACTTCGTCTTCCCCCGTGTGTGCTGGGGGGGCCTAACGCGCATGATGCATGGAGTCTCGCGTGCAGGTGTCGCCCGTACAAATACGCTCGTCGCTTTTATCTCACGAGATCTACTACATCGAGATAGGCATTGCGAGAGAGAGAGAGAGAGAAGGAGGGAGGGAGGCTGGACCCGATGCGATCACGTCGGCTACCTGGTCCAGCTATCTATATTTTCACTGAACCATGTAAATCATACGCTACCGCGATCAGAGAACCCAGGGAGGCTGCGGCTGCTGTTGCAGCATTTGATGGTCCGATTGATGATTCATTACGGACGGATGCTGGTGTGTGACGTAACGATAGACTTACACGTGACATTGCTGAACCGATAAGAAACGAGATAATCCGATAAAGTTTATCAAAAATTTGTGAAAAATTTTAAGACGATTGGCAGTAAGCGATCTGCGTTCTTTTTCACGATGTGAATGTTTCTCTGAAAATCATCTTAAAAGATCTCGAAACGAGATGAAAATTATCTCGGCGGGATTATACGTGGCTATGCGTAAAATCCAAAGGAAGCTTCTTAAGCCTCGTCGTAATCTGGGATGAGGGTCTGGATATACGGCGACATCGCGGTGGCTACCGATGATACATGTCCTTCGTGTAACCACGCGCGGTATTATGTTACTGCGTTGGTCCAGAGGAGCCCCCGAGTCTATTATATTTATGTTGCGCGTCCAGGACGCGCATTATCAGCCGGGGAGAAAAGAGAAGAAGAAGATGAAGAAATGAAGAAGTGCTCACCTAGGTTTCCGCGTAATGGTACATTCTACCTGCAAGGAATGTATCCCGTGACGGATGCTGAATAAGAATCTCAAGTCTGAGAATCATCATCTTCCAAGCGACGGATTGCTCTCAAAATCACGAAGATACGTTTTCGATAGGATAAAAATGATCAATTTTTCAAAATCTTTATCTCGTTCGAAGTGCCAAAAAAGAAATAAAAAACTTTTCCCTCCGCGTACATAAAAAAATCCAGGGAGTGTCGGGTTGCATGGGCGCGTATGCGGTATCACCTCTCCAGGATGCACCGGAGTGTGTCTGGCTGGCGTGAGAGCGCAAGAGAGAAAGAGAGAAAGAGATAAAGAGCTCGCGCCCTGCGCATCTTAATTGCGCTAAATTATGAGCGAGGCTCCCGGCGCTGAAATATTTGTGTGTTCGCCGCGCGAGGGTTACGGCTCAATTACCACTCGCTGTTTCCTTTGCGCGCTATGATTTAAGCTCACCCGTTTCCTGCCGTGTGGCTGCACCAGATACTTTTCTTTACCTCGCTTCCATCTTCCACCCCCCACGAGCCTCGCCCCTGCCGCTGCACGTAATTGCACCTCCAATCGGAATTTACTGCACCGTCCAAACTAGAAACGGTCCATCGCCACAGTCGAGTTAACGGAGCCAAAGGGAAGCTGGGACCCCGTAAGATCCCCTTTGAAGATACTAAAATAAAAGATGGCCGCCCCCTTCGCGGGGCTAAGGGCATCCCTTCTGTTTCCAATAAAAATTCGTCTTCGGTTACGGAGCAGCTATCTACCGGGTCATACCGTAAATAATAATCGCATCGCGCATCCTGAGATCCGTTTACCTCAAAGTGCCTGATAATAACAATAGCGATATATCCACCGAACCCAAATTCCTCTTAAATCTCTCGGGCGAGAAGGGAATCGCGATCGACCGGGCATTCCGGCAGAATTTTCACAAGGTCGAATTTAATTTCCAGCATATATTCAGGCCTACGACCCGATAAGGTTTAACGGGGCAATAAGGGAGGGGGGGTAGTGGGGTGGAGGATCAGTACGATAATTTTTGTGCGTCCATTTTAATAATTCATACTTGTCCTTATGCGTCTAGCTACACGCACAAACACACGCGCGCGCACACTAGACCGCGATATATATCCAGCGTGTAAGATGTTAGATATAGATTATGGAAAGTAAATTCACTCGATGGGGAAGAAGGAGCACGCGATGTCGGTTCTTATCTGAAAGTTAGGTTAGGTTCGCTGCTCGTTGCCTTTCAATGTGTTTCTTAACCTACACGCGTGCAGTCATCGACCACGTGTATACGTGTACATCCATAGAGTATAGATCTTACACACATGCGCACATACGTGCAAAAGCATCGGCTCTTACGGTTTTAACATAGAGAAGCGACACACACACGTGTGTAACGTAAGAACGTAGCCAGGCCAGCTCCTCTGACGCCAGCACGTACGGCCACGTACGGCCACGTATGGGCACGTATGGGAAGAAGAGGAATCCGTTTTACGGTGATGCGCGCACATAGCTTCGAGAACGTTGGATTTTATTTTATTAGTTTGCCCGGGCGTGCACGCCATCTTCATGTCGCGTGACCATCGGGGCCTCTTGGCTGGTTCCTCTTCTGCCGGTGCCGTCGGGCCGTCGATGCACCAGGAGGTGCAGTTGCACCAGCAGAGCCTGCCTGCAGTATGCGCCCGGGGAGCGCAACTGCATCCTGGCTATTTCGCGATTCCTCAAAATACCGGTACTGCTACGCTCGAACAAAGTTTTCGAATAGACGCCTCAACTTTTTTTTCGCTCGTTTAATAAATTTTAGCGGATATCGCGAGACGCTCCATGACGTCGAAATTACGCTGCTTCCGTATGTAGCTGAGGAGTCTGCTTTTTTTTGTGGATTTTTTTTTTTCTTCCCCCTTCGGTCTTGTTTCGCCGACGTCACGTCGAATTTACAGAGTCATTCGTTTCCTGGGTATTTTTGCATTTTACTCGAGTGCTCCAGGGGCGTGAGGAGCGAGGGGGCGGTGGGGGTCTTGTACTTCGTCGTCTTTTTCCTTTGTCAATTTTACTCCTCAATTCGAGCACAAGTACTGGAGGATGGGGAGGGAGGAAGAGGGTGCCCCCCTCCCGGTGACAGGGTGAGCGAATCCCAACTGGAGAAACGGGATAACTTGGGTTCGTTATTTATCGGATATGTTCGGTGCACTTCGGTACCACGTGGGACGCGGTACTTGACTCGGCGTGTATAATTTATCCTGAAATAATTTTTCTTTTTGTTCGAACATTCTTTCTTTTTTTTTTACACACACGCTCGGCTTATACAAGTAGCGGACTTTGAACGAGCTTCGCTCGATAATGCAAATGATATTGGGAGGCGCGTCGCGTGCGCTGAAAATAATTTCAACGTTGCCGTGGAGAATTTTTGAAAATTCAAAAATACAAAAATTCACAAATTTCATCGATAAATCACACGACGGTTCTTATATCGATTTGCGACGGAAAGATCGTCGTGAGCGTTAGGTCCTGATCGGCGGTTGATGACGTCACGAACGATTAATCGTTACGTATGATTATGATCATCTCCTCGTACGAGGAAAGACATTTAATTGTTGTCCTAATGGACGACTCAAGATACGAGAGGAAATAAATTAACGAACAAGGTACAAGATCTGTTCCGAAGCACCGTAGAGTAGTATTTTAAAAAGAAAGAAAAGCTGTTCTGGAAATACCCATAGACGTGGAGGTGAAAAAAAGAAAATTATTCAAACAAAGAGACACGAATTTCCAAAAACAACGGAAGCCACAGCCAGCCACTTCTAAACATGTTTTTCACGTGGAAGTCCACCGTTTCCATATACTGTACGTCCTACAGGTCCTTCCATAGATAACGAACGGTCGCCGTTTATCGTGATCTATCGTCGCGCTGAATAGATTAATTATCCAGATTCTTAGACCGGTTACCAAAGTACACTTATACCACACCGATAGTCACGAAGGCGCCAGAGTGCCAACTACAGTAAAATACCCCATTTCCATATAGTAATCGCAGCGCGTAAACTATAGCACAGAGAGAGAGTAAGGGGTGCCAGCCTAACAATTCCTTATACCATATACGCTACATACCAAAGAACCATAAACTAGTTGTTGGTACGATATGGCGTCAAAAAAAAAATACCTAGAAGCGACTCGACCCACGGTTAGGTAGGTGGTAGGGATACCCGTAGGTAGACAGATGGGAAAATCGGTTGATGAATAAGAAGAGGCGCAAAGATGAGGGCCCAAAATGTGCCGAAAAAATCATGTATCAAAAAAAAAGAGGCCTCGTGATTAACGAGGCGTCGCGGATCCTGGATGCGATACGAAGGTCTAGACTTTCAATTAAGTCATAGCGAATTCACTTTATCGCGGTAGGATCGGAGAATCATATATACATGAATATATATAGTGTGCGTTTCTACCTATATAAATATATAAATATATATATATATATTAGTACGAAACTATATACATGAGTGGCAACGTTAGGTATTCTTGAGCCACGCTTCGACTGGTCCCAAGAAGACGCTTTACATTGTGGGCCCTCGCATAAGGCCCAAGAAGAAGAACAAGAAGAAGCAGGTACGTATGGGCACCCCCCCACCTCCCCTCGCCCACGTACGTGTCCGCCTCTATATATATATATATATATACATATGGGTACTACATCCATAGATATAGCTATCCACGAGAAGAAGCGTGTAATCCAGGAAGCTGTTAACCGTGCCCGTGGTGGTAACGATCTCTTTACGCGCAAGCAATTTTTACGACGGAATCAGCGACCCGACCCGAGACGTCACGCGAGATCACGGAGCCGCGTCTTCGTCGCGGTCGTGGAAATCAGGCTTCATTTTTTTTACTTTTTCTTCTCGGCTCTTACTTTGCTCTTCCCGTATACCTATATATACATGTACGTTCCAAATTAATTTTTTTAATAGTTTGAGTTGAACTCGCCTTAAGGGCGAGTTCACAGTGCACCTTGCGATTTGCCGTTCGAGAGGGGTTTTGATTTGGCAGGATTTTGGGATCGTCTTTCGCGTTGCTTTTATGTCGCGCGCAGCGCTGCTGTCGGAAGGTGTCGCCGAGTCGGGATGATGAAAACTAGAGAAAGGACGAGAGAGCAGGAGTCGCAGGAGTCGCGAGAGTCTCGCACCGGACGCACGCGATGTCTTTCGACTAATAACAGGAATCTCGGCGTGCAGATCGCGCATGCGAACGTGGAGATAAGGCTTAAGGCCCAAAAGCGTGTCGTGACGGGATGTCCGCGAGGCGCGGAGCAGCGCCTGCATGAACGATCTTGGCGACACTGTGTACGGAGCATGATATCTTGCACACATATAGGTGTGCACCTATCTCGCTGCGTCGTATCGTGCGGATGCACCCTGTCGCGTCGTTGCGTTGGTACCTACCGTCTATAGAAACCGAAACGGCGACTGAGACGTTCATCGCGAACGACGGAATCGCCGGCGCGACAAGCGACTTCATTATCGTCGTTACATTCGTTACAT